>OX453082.1:13078524-13141406 GCA_949699795.1 Spicauda simplicius | reverse complement strand
ACAGATACCTGTCTGTCCGGGAGTCGAACCTAGAACCGACTGCGTGTCAGACCAGTATGATGACCGCTCAGCCATGCGGGTCGTCCAACTGTTAATATTAAAATTGAAAATATATGTTTTTTTACTTGCAACGTACATTGCTTGTCTCTCTTTCCAGAGCACGCGTGCGTACGCAATATTCCGCTCCGCTTATCAATATACCCACCACCCAACGGTTAGGGCGAAGATTCAATTATCTCCGGAGTGAATTAACCGCGTTAACAAATTAAGCAATTGCAGCGTCCGCTGAATTACAATTAATGACTGTCACCCGCCATCTTAGAATTATTACCACTGACCCGCCCGGTTCCTTTGTCATGATATAAATTGTATGAAATAATTGATGTCTTCCGCGATTATTAACAGAAATAAGTGAGCTACGTTCGAAATGTATTGGTAAAAATGCTAGAAATACATAAGGGTGGCAGACCGGGGAGATACCACCGCCACAATTATTTCCAGCGTTCGTGTGTTTCGGTGAAAGGATACCGGCACATTTTTATATAAGGGGGCCATCTTAGTCCGCGGAAGTAGCAACGCATCTGTGATTGACTTTAGACAGAACCTTCGTTCCGCATTACTTTTCTCACAGATGTCAACGGGCGGCAGTTTCTACTCTTTTGCTACTTCATCTTATAAAAAAAAATACGCGCTGCACTCGGGGACTGCCGCGGTAAAGCTATTGCATAGCATTTTTTCACAAAAATTCTTCACAAGTTTTTGCTTCGCGTATTACTATCTAATATATAAAATTCTCGTGTCACAGTTTTTGTTGCCATACTCCTACGAAACGGCTTGACCGATTTTTAAAAAAAAAATATATGCTTATTCAGTAGGTCTGAGAATCGGCCAACATCTATTTTTCATACCCCTTAAGGGTTGTCCACCCTTAACATTTTTTTATATTTTTTATATGGCAAACAACGTTTGTCGGGACAGCTAGTAATAATTATAAAAACACATTCTTCATAAACACGAACGTACAAACAATTAGCTTCATACCGTAATCTGATAACTTATACCGCTAGAACATTAATCAGTCGATTAAACAGCTATTATGTTATAAGTGTGTCATAGTTTTTACAGTTCACGGCAACGACTATTCTATTGAGTTTTTTATCAAACCTTCATCTAGAGTGACCGCCATCGGTTTTTGTCGACTTATAGCAGTTTATTGTCAATTTGTTGATGGTTTATAGGTTTTGCTGTGACTAGGAGATTGGGATTTGAAACCTTTTTTCATTTAAACATAGAATATGCGATGACATGAATTTTTAATCCGATTGTAGTAGGAGGATAAGCCAACCTGATGGTAAGTGGTCCCTGCTATCCATGGACATCTGTATCGACAGACAGCGACCATCTTAGTCCACGGGAGCAGCAACACATCTGTGATTGACTTCAGATAGAATCCCTATTTTAAATGAAGTTGCTTACAGATGTCTATGAGCGGCAGTGGCCACTTACTATTAGATGAACTGCATGCTCGTTTGCTATTTTAGTCCAATAAAAGAAAAATCAATCACATAATACATAAATAATGTCAGTATATTAATCACTGTATCAGTAATCATATGATAAAATGATGTAAATGTACATTGAGTCCAGTTACTTGAATAAATAAATTATTATTATTATTATAAAATATTTTTTATTCTATTTTTTGCATTATCACGACCTCCGTGAGTCACGTCTTTCAACGTGACAGAGCCAACGTATAGGAAAACTTAAGGAAAAGCTACCAATAAAAATGCTTATAAGTTGCCACCCATGTTACGTTACGTTATTCTACAAACCAGTTCTTGTTTTCCTGCGTGACGAAGGTACCTTTGAATATGACATTTTCGACATATCTATCACTAGATGGAGCTAACTATACGGCGCGGTCGTTAGGACAATTTTATTTATATTATACCATTCGTCTTTACATTTAATTTTTCTACGACTTAGTTCTTAATAATATATTTTTTGTATGAAAATAGTACAAATATTTTGATTTTGCGTATATACTGCTCAATTATTATATAATGTAAAAAGAAAATCATAGATGCGTTGGTACTTCCGAAGGTTAAGATGATTGCCTCATGTGAAAGACTGCGAGCAACCACACCCTTCCACCAAATCGCAAGGATTGCTTAACATTAAAATAGGTGTGGTAGTGGTACCTCTCAAGTCAAGCTATACTCGTTCCACATCCTAGAAAAAGTGCTTGATTGAGAAGAATGATTTATTATATTGCCTCGAAACAAACATTTTTCTTGTTTTAGTCCATACATTTCAAAGTAAGTACATTCCAAACTTACGATTTGTTACTTTCGGTCACAATTTGCTGAGTGAATATAAGAACAATGCTTGTTTTCTGCCTAAATAAATAAACTTATACTAACAGTAGCTACCATTTTATATGAAGCAACTTCTTTCCTTCGGTAAAGGAAACATCGTGAGGATATCTACGCATCCGAGAGTTCTTTCAAAAAAACATCTCGGAGGTGTGTGAAGTCCATCAATTTGCACTTGGCCAGCGCGGTGGACTATGGCTTAAAACTCTCTCATTCTGAGAGAACGGGTGTTCTCTCAGAATGAGAGAGTTTTAAGCCATAGAATTGGGACGATAATGGGTTCTACCCAACTTCTTATAGTGGTACGTGGTAGGGTTACAAATTGGTCATTTTATTGTAGCTACTTCCATAATTATATCAAATTTACATATCCACATATCCAATATTTACATAATACATCGTCAACCGATTATTGTCCCACTGCTGGGCACGGGTCTTCTCTCGGAATGAGAGAGTTTTAGGCCATAGTCCACCGCGTTGGCCAAGTACGAATTGGTGGACTTCACACACCTCCGAAAACTTTCTTTTTTTTTTAAGAAATCTCGGGTGTGTAGGTTTCCTCACGATGTTTTCCTTCACCGAAAAGCAGTGATAATTAATTTCTAATACGCACATAAATCAGTGGTGCGTGCCTGGGTTTGAACCTCACGATCGAGAGGGCAAATTTCAACCATTAGGCTATCACCGCTCATTTACATAATACAAAACATATCAACGCCAAACAAACAGTAGCGTTATTTAAACAAAGTTTCCATTTCATTCAGAGCTCAATGAATGAACATTGATGACCAATCTAGGTCATCTCGTAGTAGCAATAGTACATTATCATAAGAAAGTGTTCAAGTAGAAACGCAGAAAGTAAAAGTACAGACATAATTACTTTCTCCGCTAATTAGTTTAGTTCTTGAGAAATATTTACTTTACGTGTTTGAAAAGGTGTTCCGTTTGTTTGATTAAACTCAATATAGGAAACTGTGTCAGACTTGTAATACTTGTATTTGGAATTTTAGACTATTTTTGAAGTCATAAGTAACCCTTTTTTGACTTCACAAGAATCAACCTTTATCTACGTCTGTTAAAAAGGATATTATAAGCGGTTTTGTGTTTATTCCCTTAGTAGGAGTATATTACGTTTTCCATAATGATCAACGTTTACTTTTTAGGCCAAACATTGCCATGTACATTGCTCTTTTATGTTTTTGCAATGAACATTACATTAGAGCAGTAAAACTTGCCCTCTCGATCGGGAGGTCCGAGGTTCAAACCCAGGCACGCACCACTGATTTTTCTAAAATTATGTGCGTATTCGAAATTAATTATAATTATCAATGCTTTTCGGTAAAGGAAAACATCGTGAGGAAACCTACACAACCGAGAGTTCTTAAAAAAAAGTTCTCAGAGCTGTGTGAAGTCCACAAATTCGCACCAAGAGGCTTTTAAAAGGAGTTCTACACTTATTTTTATCCGACTGAAGTAGCAAACGGGGATGCAGTCCACCTGATGATAAGTAATCACTGCCGCCCTGAGACATCTGTAATCAACTACATACAGAACGTGGGTTCTATCTGAAGTCATTCACAGACGCGTTGCTACTCCTTGCTATTTAACTTATTCTTAACGGAACAAAGTTAGTTCTATAGCTAAGTTTAAGCAAGACTCCAATCTCCATCTCCAAGCTTTAACCTTTCATGCCTTCAGATGCTGTATCGTTTGTTACTTCTCGTTCAACTCCGCAAAGGCGGAGCGATCACCGCATTGATCTGACACGCAGTTCTGGGTTTGATTCCAGGTCAGACAGAAATATGGTTGATGAATTCCACAATGGCACCCACAACACATGACAACATCTTAATGCAGGATTAAATGTTTTAAATAATGCGCTATTTGTGTTTATTACAAACTGTTACTTCAATTTTGACAAAGAAAACGAACCTTGGTCCTAATTAAGACCTAAACTACTTGGACCTAATAGACGACCCGCGTGGCGCAGCGGTTACCATACCGGTCTGACGCGCAATGGGTCCCGGGTTCGATTCCCGGCCAGGCAGGTATCTGAATGATGAGTTTAGATTCCTGTTCTGGGTCTGGGTGGTGTCCATGGTACCCACGACACAGGAGAAAATCCTATGGGGCTATGAGTGTAGAAAGCGTGTTTAATTAAATGATCGATATTCGAGTAAATAATTAAGCCCAGCAATGTCAGAACTCATGGCATCAGATGGACTGCAAACATGCTAGTTCTATTTAGATAGCGATAGTAGGTCAAATTCCTAACATAATTCCTCCATTATGACATAACAGAATTATGCTAATTCATTACCTAACATTTGTCTAGATGACGTTAGACCTAGGTCGTCAACCTGCGACGTAGACAAACTAACAAAACAGACTCCTAACAGGTGTGGGTTACTCTACTCTTTATAATCAGCAGGAGTAGTATAAAAGGAATAGGTACATACTTATCTTAGGCGTTTCATCTTAGTTTTTAAAAAGTAATTACGTATGTGTCGACTACAAGTAGAACATTCATCTTACCTATGGTAGACTACGGAATTGACTACAGAAGTTAATAGTAGTGTCCACTTCCCAGAGGGAATTCCTGCTAGTATCCTACCATTTTTTCATAATATAACATAACATAATAACTTATACATGCTTAATTAAAAAAAACTATCTTCGTTTGGCAAACGATTAATAATATTCACAAGATTGACTCTACATACATTTAAAGAGAACCAGTGTAGTTCGACCGGGGAAGTACCACCGCCACACCTATTTCTAGCGTGAAGCATTTCTTGCATTTCGATAGAAGGCTGTGGTTGCCGGCACACTTTCACATGAGGCGACCATCATAGTCCTCGGGAGTAGCAACGCATCTGTCATTGACTTCAGATGGAAACCATGTTCTGTATGAAGTTGGTTATAGATGTCCATGGGCGGCAGTGACCACTTACCATCAGGTGAACTACACGCTTGTTTACTACTTCAGTCAGATAAAAAAAAACAAAAGATTTGTTAGACTGATGTAAGCAAAGTATGCATTATTTATGTATCTTACAGTACTTTGAGGTCCACTTCTTAAGCCTTATTCATGGTGTTGTGCCAACATTCAAGTAGTGTTGATGCGTTGATGTTACACAGGAAGATATTATTGCCTTTATTCTGGATTTTATCCCTTAGTCCTCGATGTTACCCATCTGAAATGAGTCGTGCTATTCATGACGACCCGCGTGGCTGCGCGGTTACCATACCGGACTGACGCGCAATGGGTCCCGGGTTCGATTCCCGGCTAGACAGGTATCTGAATGATGAGTTTAGATTCATGTTCTGGGTGTGAGTGTTTGTGTATTCGTCTTGTGCGTGTCCATGCTACCCACGACACAGGAGATAATCCTAGTGTGGGGCTATGAGTGTAGAAAGCGTGTGTTTTTTTTATCCCTTGGTCCTCTCTGATATTACTCATCTGGTCGTGCTATTCGAGACAGGAGTTGAATTAGGCGTCTATTAATTCCTACGTACGACCTTTCACGATCTAGCGGATAGGTAGCACAATGAGCGGTCGCGAGCCACGCATTTTGTTTATACTGTATTGTTTACCTCAAATAGCTGTAAAATTTGGGTCGCGGCAAAGATTATGTTGGTGTAGAAGTGCAATGAAGTCTGAAATGTCCATCCATCCATCAATCCATCAGCCCTTTGATGTTCACTGCTGGACATAGGCCTCCCCTAAATGGCGCCACTCCAACCGGTCCTGTGCCCTCTGAATCCAACGGTTTCCCGCTGTCTTCTTCAGGTCATCGGTCCACCTGGTAGGGGGGCGACTTGTACTCCTTTTGCCTAAACGTGGTCGCCACTCGAGGACCTTTTTTCCCCATCGGTTATCGGTCCTTCGAGCGATATGGCCGGCCCTCTGCCACTTCAGCTTGCTGATTGTCTGAAATGTATTGAGAGCTAAAGCACAAAGAAAATGTTGGTAATACAAAATAATTTCATTAACGTAATTAAAATTGATTGATTATGAATATATCGACGGGCGCCTAGAGCAAAATTGTATATGAAAGATTACCACTTTACAGTATGAAGCTTATAAGTTTTGTGAGCATACAAACATTGATTACTTACGCCAAGAAAAACGATCTATGGAAAATCATTGTAAGAGCTATTTAGGAACTTAAATAAATTCCTAAATAGCTATTACAATTAACAAAGCTTGTAAATGGGTATTTTTATATACGATTTTGTTCTAGGGGACCGTCGATATAGGTATATATAGGTATTTTAGTCACGTAAAACTAAACATTTTAATAGTTTTAGTGACGTAATAACTATTAAAATAAAGTGTCCGTTTACAGAAACGATACCCTTTTACTTTACTAATAACAGTCAAAATACTTATTTTTCTTGGTATGGAAAACGTTTTTCTGGGATTAAATCAGTTTTTTAAATCCTACATTGATCCGTGCATTGATTTAATTTTCTTAAAAAACATTGACGTAATGTTTATGTCGTGATAGTTTAAGTCACAAAATTAAGTATATGGACTACTTTTTATCCCGGAAAAATGCACAATTCCTACCTATAATTTGAAACTGAATTTAAGTTAGTAAATTTGGGTTTTTTCGGCTTTCTAACGAGTAAAACCGTAGACACAACTAGTCATATAAAATAACCTTCTGGGTACAGTATTCTCTGTCAAAGATCCATTTATGTGATCTCGACGACCTCGAGCGTACGACCATAGTATCTTACTGGTTTACGTAACGATTGGAATAATATGTCAAACGTCTTGTTGACGTGATTTTACCAGTGTGGCCGTATGTTCACCACGCTGTTGGTGGGCTCCGGGTTCGATTCCAGGCTTTAAAATATGTTTTATATAGAATAGTTGGCGAACTTCGTTTCGCCTAACAGTCAAAAAAATAAATTTATCAGTGTTCCCCCACTACATAATGCCTAAATTATACATACAAACCTTCCTCTTGAATCACTCTATCTTTTAAAAAAACTGCATTAACATCCGTAGCATAGTTTTTAACATCTAAGCATACATAGGGACAGACAGCGGGACGCGACTTTGTTTTATACTATGTGATTCATTACCGTGGTAAACGTGACCGAAGCGGGCAACGCCGCGGGAATAACCCAATATACTTTATTTTTGGAAGGTTTCTATATTTATTGTATGAAGTTACAAACTACCTGAAATTGAATGTCTTTATTTTGTATAGGCCTACGGGGGCACTTACAAATTGTCAGTGACATTTTTTTTCTTACACTACCACCGGATCGGAACACGACCTCAACTGAGAAGATCCGGCAAGAAACTCAGCGGGTTTGTCGTTTTGGTTATTTCACATCATTTTTTTTAATATATTTATAATCATGTTAATAAACGTTAGCTCCAGTATCTTTTTTTTTAAACTAGCTGAAATAGCAAACGAGCAGTCCACCTGATGGTAAGCGGTCATTCCTATGTAATCAACCTTGTATATATGTAATCAACTTTATACAGAACATGGGTGCCATGAACTCAATCACAGATGCGCTGCTACTCCCGAGGACTATGATGGTCGCCTCATGTGAAAGTGTGCCGGCAACCACACCCTTCTATCGAAACGCAAGAACTGCTTCACGCTAGAAATAGGTGTGGCGGTGGTACATCCTCGGTCGAACGACACTGGTTCTACCACCTTGAAACTTATCTCTCAGTCTATTCTAGTCAATGTTGTAGTTTTATTATTGGAAATATAACTCAGCATAAATCTTCACGCTTCATGATTATTTTGGTTAAATGTCACGTTTTAACAAATCGTCAGTTTATTTTAGACAATTTTATCTATTACACGGACTTATCATTTTATCTTATTTATAGCATAGTAATAGCAACTTGTTTTGATAGTAAGTGGCCACTGCCGCCCATGGCTATCGCTAATCAAGCTAAGAGTCTTCATTACGAGTTTTGTAACGTTTTCATACAACAGGCAGTCAACAAAAACATGAAGCGTAGGGGATAAAACGACGTCCCTTTAGTTCCGGGATCAGAATAGGGCTACGGCATCCCCTGCCTGTCGTAAGAGGCGACTAAAAGGGGCTTCTGGGGTTGCGACTAGAGTGGGAGCTCGACCCGTTCGGTCAGGCGAACCCGGGAAGGACAGCGGTATGTGTGGTCGCATACCGTCGTAAAGACTAAACGGTGCGCTATGGGGCAATGCGTTTTGACGACTCCGGTTGCGATCCTTTGGAGATCCCGGAGTCCTATTTATAGCGCCGAGGACGGCCACCGGGGGTCTTTTATAGCGGTAAAATTCCCATATAACCGTGTGTCGTCAGGCCACTTTTTTGTTTTCGAGGAGGAAACCTTCAAAAGGTACCCGACGCCGTAAGAGCGACGCAGGGTTATGTTTGACATAGTTTCGTCATATCGAAATATATTGAGCGCCCACTTCAGGACTATGTACTGAGTAGGTACAGAGTATGTTCTAAACCAAAATATATTTAATTTTTTTTTATTTTTTTGTGACATGGAAGTCGGTAGATATTTTTTGTTAAAAAGCTTTTATTCATACTATTTTTCATTTTTACCATATATTTTATTTAATGTTTGTATGAGTATATTTGTCCTAACTACTCGTCAAATCAAAACACCATAATTTTACATAATACTATTGTTTTTATTTGAAATAGGTGTGACGGTAGTACCTACAGAATCAAACCATGAAGGCATGTAACCTATAAAATAATTATAGTTACAAAATATTGTATTAAAAATAAATTATTTTTACAAAAACTTAACCGCTTAATGACGCCAATGTAATTGAAAAACATTAATTGTTTTTGAAAAATAATGAACAGGTATCAACCGCAGACCACAACAATACTGGTATAATTTATACATAATTTTATGTACTTGATTGTACATAAAATTGACTAACTACTGTTTTACCTAAATGTTTTAATTTTGCGTGCTTATTATTGTTTTAAATTACTATATATTAATACGTGAAGAAAAACATTTGTGATTCGTTTTTAAGATACTTGCCGCAGGCGGAGGAGTATGAAATTACGCACGGTTACTTAATTACAAAATGCTAATATTTCTTTCAAATAATGCATAACACATACATAAAATCAACTAAAACCACATAACACACACTACCTTGCAATTGACACAAACACACACATAATAAACGAAATAGAACATTCGATGTCTTACTATGATAAAAACTTTTTAACAAAAAATATCTACCGACTTCCATGTCACAAAAAAGTAAAAAATAATTTAAATATATTTTGGTCTAGAACATACTCAGTACTTAGTACATAGTCCTGAAGTCGGTGCTCGACATATTTCGCTGGACGACGGTAACTACGTC
This sequence comes from Spicauda simplicius, assembly GCA_949699795.1. Lineage (NCBI taxonomy): Eukaryota > Metazoa > Arthropoda > Insecta > Lepidoptera > Hesperiidae > Spicauda > Spicauda simplicius. The sequence continues at coordinate 13,131,655 of OX453082.1, read as the reverse complement.
CTATATGAGCACCGACTTCAGAACTATGTACTAAGTACTGAGTATGTTCTAGACCAAAATATATTTAAATTATTTTTTACTTTTTTGTGACATGGAAGTCGGTAGATATTTTTTGTTAAAAAGTTTTTATTTTACACTTTTTAGTGACTATATTTTTATGTTTGTATTTAAATAAAGCCTCTAAGTTTGCTTTGTGCATCTACATATTCACAAAAATTAAACATAAAACACTTTTACAATTCATACAAACAGGGCGCCCCCTCTGGGAGTACCCCTCCATCATCAGGGTTGAGGAGTTGAAGGTCAAATTTTTCATCTTATATTGTTGCTTAGTAATCTTATAACATATACGTTAGTACCAGGTGGCTAACTTCTATGGCTCAGGCTTGCAGTACCCTGCATCATCAGGGTTTAGGAGTTGAAGGTCAAAATTTTAATTTTGTGCCTCTGTTTGGTATTATTTTTACATACCCGTAAGCACCAAATTGCCAACTCCTATGGTTTAGAATTGAAGTACCCCTTCATCATCAGGGTCGAGGAGTTGAAGGTCAAAATTTTAATTTTGTACCTCTGCTTAGTATTATTTTTACATAACCGTAAGCACCAAATTGCCAACTCCTATGGTTTAGGATTGAAGTACCCCTTCATCATCAGGGTTGAGGAGTTGAAGGTCAAATTTTTGATTTTATATTTTTGCTTAGTATTTTCTTTACATAACCGTAAGCACCAAATTGCCAACTTCTATGGTTTAGGATTGAAGTACCCCTCCATCATCAGGGTTGAGGAGTTGAAGGTCAAATTTTTCATCTTATGTTTTTGCTCAGTAATCTTATAACATATACGTAAGCACCAAATGGCTTATTCCTATGGTTTTGGCTTTAAGTACCCCTGCATCATCAGGGTTGAGGAGTTGAAGGTCAAATTTTTGTCCCATGAATTTGCTTAACAATTTCATTATATATTCGCAAACATCAAACGACCAACTTTTATAGTTCAGGCTAGCAGTACCCCTGCATCATCAGGATTGAAGAGTTGAAGGTCAAATTTTTCATAGTAAATACCTACATAGTAATTTTATTCTATATTTTACTCAATTGGACTTCTCCAGCTAAGGTTCGGCCGACTACCACTAATTTTATTATTTTGCTCCAAAAAGTTGAAGATCCTATGATTAGAACCTTATCAAACTCTTATCAGACTACCCCTGGAGTACATCCTTTCTAATAAAAAAAGAATCATCAAAATCGGTTGGCGGGATATTGAGTTATTCATACATTTATCGCGTACATTGAAAATGCAAATTTAAGACTTATGCGTTTTTCTTATGGATGCCCTAGTCAAAAAAATACTAAAAAAAAATGGGACCCTATGACACGCACTACCTTTCAAATAAAAAAAAAATCATCTAAATCGGTTCACCCAGTCCGGAGAAATGAGGTAACAAATATAAAAAAAAAAAAAAAAAAAAATAAATAAAAATACAGACGAATTGATAACCTCCTCCTTTTTGGAAGTCGGTTAAAAACAGTTAATGTCAAAAATGTCAAATGTCTTTGTCAAAATGCCCGCTGTTGCATTTAAATGCAGCTTAGCTAATTAACCTCTTTTTACTGTTAACAGGTGCGTTCAAAATAACTTGAATATTATTACAAATTATTTCAGTTTGAGAAATGAAATATTCGTGCTACTTTGGACAATATGAAGTTTAGTTTTTTAATTTAAATTACAGTCGAATTTCGACCGTTGCGATGGGTGACTAGTTACTACTATTACACGACAGAAGAAAAGTAATGTTTTTCTAGCATATGTATGTGTTAATACATACATATCGCACCCTTATTCATAAAAAGAAATAACTCAAAATGTATGTTCGAATTTATACCATAAAGCGAACGAACTAAGTGATAAACTCGCAAATCAAAAAATTCAAGAAGTTTCTTTTTACGAATAACGGTGCGATATGTATGTATGGAGGAAATGGAAAGAAGAGCGTATGTATGTATGTATACATACAGAATTACACTCTTCTCTCCACTTCATACAGATATACGCTCTTCCCTACATTTCATTGGTGTGCTTTACAGCCCAAACTGCACAGTTAGTCGGGTTTTTTATTTTCAAAATATTTTTTATTGTAGAAGTTCGTCTGCTAAACGTGAATCACTTATTGAAAACATAATATGATTAATCTTATTAAACCCTTACTAATTACCATGTCTTTTAATATGACCGTGAAAATATATTTATTTTTGCATTGCCATGAGTCATCGACTAATTTTGAAAAAAAAGACACACTTTACCTTTATATTGTGAAGGTAATTATTTGATAAGAAAAAAACAAATGAGATTCATAAAATATATTATTAAAAATATCATTTATTATAAACAAAACGACTTAAGACTAGTTTCGACTTAAAATAAATTTATTATAATATTTTATAAAAAATAACTTAAAATTACACTAATTCAGTGGTGTGATTTCGTCATTATACATCAAATATCCAAAATTATTTTTTTTGCATGCAATTTTTATATTTTCTTTCTTTATGCTCATAATTGTACTTTATATACATTCTTTGGCATATGGAGTTACATTAAAATCTTTTATAAAAAGCAATGAAATATAAATAATACTATGGCCTTCATTTACACGGACGGATAATTGCTATATACTTACAAACAAGCGCATAAATTATATATATACCTATCGGTAGACGGAATGCAGTTTCAATGCCTTAGGTACTAGGAAAACAATTTTCTGAATTAGTTTCGGATTATTTCAAACAACGTTAAATTGCCTTTAATTAGTCAATTATTTAACGACGTAATTATTTTCGCTAACGATATTAATAACAGAATTTTAACGTCCTCATTTAAACAACTAGCGACCTCTTTAACAAACAAAGAACACCTGTTCGACAATTCGCTTACAAAACACTGTCGTAACATCTCTATAAGTCTTGTGCAACCAAATTTACATATAGCTGTCGATGTAGGCAAAACAAACAAACGTTGAGAACATGACCTTAGAAGCGAAAATCATTAGAAGTGCATAGCTAACTCGGCTTGCTAACCTCGAAGTGAACGAAAAGTCGACGTCCATGGATGGCACACCTTACGACAAATCTTGCGTAACATCAGACCCAGCAATGTATCGCATACATAATCACTTGGTGGGGACACGAGGTCACACGACAGATTGACGTCTTGGCACAATTGAGGCTTATTTCATTGTGAGTCAGTGCACATGAATCATGAGGCGAGGAAATTACTGATTAAACCTACGGCACAGGCGTGGTCAGATTTAAGAACAAGCTGAACACTAACATATTCCTCACACTGTTTTGAAAGAGACACATACAGTAGCTAATATAATAAACGCCTTCTAAATTCATAGTCCCACACTAACATTTTCTTCTTTGTCGTGCAAATACCATGAACACTAAAAAGACGAATACACAAACACCCGGACCCAAAACAAGGATCTAAACTCCCATTCACATACTTGTCTGGCCGGGAATCGAACCCACTGCGTGTCAGACCAGTATGGTAACCGCTCCGCCACACGGATCATCAAAATATAAATGGACGTAAGATATCATAAGTAAACAGTACAAATATTGGAATGTAGACACAATACGAACTAAAACTAAATACAAGGCAGATCAATACGAGGATAAAGATTTCGGAATTTCCTTCGTAAAGGAAACGAACTTTATTCCCGAAGCAAATGCAATAAGCGCCTTGAAAGGCTGCGGAACTTTCGCTGCGCGTGAAAAGGAAAAGTTGCGGGAGGCTTCGTTCGATTCGAGCTTTCGGTATTGTGACTTAAATATATCGGCGGTACTTCAAGCTACTTGTTTTATCGCCAACGGGTAAAAGTTTAAATATCTTTGACAAATAAAATGTATAAAAAACTGTACAACATATGCTCATCTTTAATTTGTGAGGTCACAAGTTACAACATCATTAAGTGTTATTAAATGACGTCATTGTTTGAATCTCCCCCCTACTAATCTATGGCGCAAACATTCTCATTAATACAACAATTATAATAACGGCGCCATTCTAAGAATTCAAACCAATTATGTCATTAATAAGGTATTTATCTACACGTTACCCGTTCGTAATAAAACAAGATAATACTGATTAATGATTCACTTAGCACTCAGTCTCACCATCCTTCCTTATTTCATGATCTTTCCTCTCGTGTATATAATGTTCCACTTCTCGCAAAGAATGGAACAATTTCCAAGCGAGGATCACACCCACGATTTCCACTAAAGAAATTAGCAATGACGCGCCGGCGACGGACGAACTAATAATCTTCGTGTAGACTGATGCCACTTTAGCACAGCCTAATCTTTCGTTTGCTTCCTTATCGGTGAAGTCACAGGTCGCTCTGTAGTAGCTGTCCTGGCAACAGGTTAAGGGCAAGTCGTTTCTCCAACTCCTGTAATCTCTCGCGTCGTTGGCTCCACAGCATCTTAGTTTCCTCTCGATTCGTCCAAAAGCTTTGAACACGTCGGGGTTCGATTGGGAATTGTAGTAGCCATCGTAAACTGTGTCCTTGACGAATCTGTCAGTATCTTCACCGTCGACGTACACGAAGATTAAAGTCGCGGCAATCACTTGTCCAACGATGATCAGGATCAAAAACAGTCCATATATCCCGAGGAGGCCTCTGCTCTCCCTGTTTGCTCCACACCACCCACAGAACGCCACCATCATGACGAAGAGTCCGAGTAAGATGAAGAGCCATGGCGCCACCTGCGGCCAATAGACCCTGTAGTCCAACAAGTAGTGGTTGCTGTTCCTCAGACTGACGAACTCTTGAAGCTGCACAAAGAACCAGATACCGGTCGCGGCAGTGACGAGTCCAAACACAGCATACACTATGTTCATGACGTATAACACACCCTTGATAAGCTCGTCCTTCCCCATGATTGTGGGTGAAATGAACCGTGCACCGTGAACGTTGACAACCGAATGAGAGGCAAGATAATAATGCCATGTATTTTATAAACTCCTGCGCAACTAAGTGGGACGATTAAATGCGACGTGACGACCACGATTTACAATCTCTACGATCTAAGCGTAGATAAGTGTAATTGGAAACGTTTAAGGCTGACAAAAGTACACAGAATTGAATGTAACACTCGTTAGTTAATTAAAAGAGAGTTATTTAATATTTTGTTTTAAATTACGAAGGCGATAGGAATTTTTCGGACGTGATTTTTATTAATAAGATATATGTTAGTCACTTCGTTGTGTGCGGAATAAATTAGTTCTGCGGTTACCTGCGAGATTGGAAGTGTGAATCACTTGCTAACAATTATTGCGGTGGACAATTTATGTTCCGACTTGCATAAAATTATTTTATGTGTGCATGAGTTTGTGATTCATGCAGTGTAGGTAATGTTTACTTGTAATGTTTGTTCTGTTCTGATTATTTTTTTATTTCGCTGAAATACATTCTATACAAAGTGATAATATAGGTAAAATTTGATAAATTATTATTTAGTGGTTAAATGTTAATAAAGTTTGTATTAACGGTTACTTAAGATAAATAAAATAACAACAAGATAAACATACGATGAAGTAAAAGGGCTTAAGAGTTGTTTTTTTTTAGTAATTAATGAGTTATATTTTATTGAATAAGTAGTTATCGCCTTTTCTTGTAAAGTAATTATTCTTTCTTTATTTAATTAACACACCTACGTTCACTTACATATACTTTATTGTTTGTCTTTATATATTTTTTATTTTGTATAGGCCTATGGGGGCACTTACGAATTGTCAGTTAATTTTTTTTCTTACACTACCACCGGATCGGAATACGACCTCAACTGAGAAGATCCGGCAAAAAACTCAGCGAGTTTGTTTTTTTGTTATTTTATATCTCATTTTTTTAACATAATATATACTCATTACTAAATCTTAAAATAATCAATACTCACGCACTTAATTTGATTATCTCAATATGACACAAACAATCCTAACCTAAGCTACGAAATCGCCACGACTATCGATACGATAATTATCGACGACATCTCGTCTCGTGAGGTATAAACGAGCGTTTTACGTGATTTAACGGCGCTAGAGTAACTTATATCGATGACACATTAAATTTCCATACCATAGTTGCATAACTGACCGTATACCATACACCAAGCTCGGGTCTATCGAATGTTGTTGAAAAGTTCGAACCGGTAGCCCTTGACATATTTTTTTGGTATTTGAAAAGAATCTGGTTACGAAACTTGGTTAATTGACTCAAAACTGCGAAGTTACGTTTGATACATCGATAGTAAACACTTAAATCGTTTGCGAAATTGTTTATCATGAAATTTAATTTATAATAAGATGCTAGGTGTGAGAACACTCTGATTTTAGACTTATATTATGATGGAGTGGTACTTTTTTGAAGTAGCAAACGAGCATGCAGTCCATTTGATAAGTGGTCACTGCCGCCCATGGACATATGAAATCAACTTCATACAACACAAGGGTTCTATTTGAATCAACCACAGATGCGTTGCTACTCGATGACGGTCGCATTATGTGAAAGTATGCCGGCAACCACACCCTACATCGAAACGCAAGAAATGCTTCACGCTAGAAATAGGTGTGGCGGTGGTACTTCCCCGGTAGAACTACACTGGTTCTACCACCTTGATAGAGGTAGGTACATAATAGCGAATAAAAAAACCTTTAATTTTAGTCACATTTTAATATACGAGTACTCACGACATGCGGTTTATAAATTATCATTTTGCACGACTCATAAATAACCGAAAAATCCGATTAGCCTCGATTCCGCAACTATTTAATTATTTACACGATTGGTAATCTACGTAATCTTCTTTATTTGCTCGCCATTTTATACATGTGCATCAACCCATTATTGGCCCACTGCTGGGCACGGGTCTTCTCCCAGAATGAGAGAGTTTAGGCCATAGTCCACCGCGCTGGCCAAGTGCGAATTGGTGGACTTCACACACCTCCGAGAACTTTTTTTTTTTTTTAAGAACTCTCGGGTGTGTAGGTTTCCTCACGATGTTTTCCTTCACCGAAAAGCAGTGATAATTAATTTGTAATACGCACATAAATCATTGGTGCGTGCCTGGGTTTGAACCTCGGACCTCCCGATCGAGAGGGCAAGTTTCAACCATTAGGCTATCACTGCTCTATTTTATACATAATTTAATGGAAAGTAATTCTGTCCCTGATTAAAATTAATTATAGTTATTATGGCTTTCCATCTTAGCCCTTAGAGGCATCGCATCTATGGCTAACATTAGATAAGATAGCTATCATCTTATGTTATCTGGGGTTGATTATAGATGTCCATGGGTGGCAGTGGTCATACAGTTGAGGTCGTCCGATCCGGTGGTAGTGTAATAAAAAAAATGTGTACTACTAGTACTAGTACTAGCATACACTCGTAAGAAGTGAAACTTCTTTATGACGTTATTTTTCAAAAAATAATTTACTATATGCAACTTTACAGAAATTGGTTAAATAAAGTTAAATTAGATAAAGTTTAATACAAGGCTTTTATTAAACTTTATCTAATAATCTAATCTATATTAATCTATCTAATATCACGCGTGGAAGGGATAAGAAAAAGATGGCGCGTAACGAAAAAAAAAGATGGCGCGTAACAGAAAAAGACGGCGCGTAACGAAAAAATGTTACCTACACTAAATTTTTTTACAACCCCGATAAAGAAGTTTCACTTCAAAAATATATGTAACTAACAATTTGTAAGTGCCTCCGTAGGCCTACGCTAAATAAAGACATTTCATTTTATTCATTTATTCAAATAGGTGTGGCGGTAGTACTTCACGGCAGAATCATGTTTAACCACGTTGTGTATTGCTCCAGACATTTTTTTTCCAACCTTTAATATTTGAACGTAAAATAGAAATAATAAACAATTTATTCAAAATTCCTTATATTCTTAAATGCAGAATACTTTTAGATACAACAATTAATCTATACTATCTATATGTACATTTAATTAAATAATATATTGTGATGAGTTCTCAAACTTACAAACTAATTAAATAAATTATAAAACTTAGCTAATATTATATCTTCTTGTATACAATTGTTAAATTTTGTAACGATATTTATACCAATATCTTTAAAAATATCAATGTATGTCTCAATGCGCCTTTAATTTAAAGCCTTCATAAATGGTTTTAATCATTAAAAGACAATAATCATAATGAAAACCCACTTTAAATGTAAGGCATTTTGCAATTTTATAACTGTTATTTAAAATAGCTTGCTTAAAGCATCTGATACGGGTTCCATCCCCGATTAGCCAAATTTAAACTAAGGCATTCTTCAATGAGTAGGTATTTTTGTACTGTATTGATGAAAAAAATCTGAATAAATATTGCATTCTCTTAAATCTATCTGAGATGCGTTGTAACCAATCTTGGATGTAAGTTAGAACGTTATATAAGGAGCTTGCCTTACAATAAACCTCAATCACACATAAGGCGCTACACTAAATACAAATCATATAAAAGTAGATATGACAACAGTGCCCCGCAGTCAAACTGAAAATCTTATTGCCTTATAATTTGCAATACATACAAATTACATGTATTTAAGGCTAACTTACATACTTATTTTTAAAGAGATTTTTATAATCAGTTGCCTTTACATATCGAAAATTGAAAATACATATAATATAATGTTTATGTTATTACTCATTTACGTAAGATCTAGCGTCAGATCTGAAATTAAAAAATAAATATCGCATACATAATAAATAAAATGATGTTTCCCTAATATCATATTTAATGATCGACATTCAATATGTATTTTTCAATGAAAAATTCACCAACATGGCGTCTTTATTAATGACACGGGTTCCATATTTTATATTTTAAATTAAAGCCTAAATCATAAAGCTATCCGTAAAAAATTGAATGACTCAAATATTCATAAACCAATCATCACTAATAACAAAAATAATGAACAGTTGTTAATGACTTAACGACTTTCCTAATACCTCTTAATTATTAAAGACGTTCAAAGTAGTACCAAATCCGTTTAATTCAGTAATATTGACTTAATGAAACTCATTTGTCATTTTCCTGTCACGCATGTCCCACCCTCGCACGCGTGATTTATCTCGCCTAGGTATGTTTACAACGCATATATGCACAATAAAAGTATTCATATAACTATTCCGGACCGGACGGACGATCACGCGTGACAGGAAAATACCCCTAATACTGACTAATAAAAACTCACAAATTAAAGCAGTGAATATTCGCACACTCCATCATGTTATATGTTTCCCTGATATTTTGATCAGAAGTTCGTTATTTACCGATTTTTGAAAATCTTTTAAAGGTCTAATTAGAAAAATAAATGTATATTAAAATCCATTTGATAAGATTTTATGTCAACGTCTATCAAAGTAAAGCTATAACTTACAACATTATTGCAAATATTGTTTGGCCTTTTGTTACATCAAAACGCAGCCCAATTTTCTATTCACGACTTTGTTTAAATTAAATCCATACACTAAATAATAAAATACTAACTTAACAAGACACAAAGATACTAAACTATAGACATTATATACAAATGTCGCCTTTCATAACACTAAATTTAATAATAGTTTATTATACTGTGTAACCATTGTATGTAGCAATTTGTTTTCTGTGCCATTTTATTATAATACAATTTAAATTTATATTTTTTAAAAGCGAGTAGAACCGCGGGGCACATCTAATTCCTTTTCATGTATAATTTATTTCACGGAAGAAAAAAACGTTATAATTTTCTTTGAATGTTTTAGAGGCTACAACATACTTTCAATATATAAAAATCAGGTAACTTATCGAAAATATATAAAAAGACGTAACGAATTGATATTTATACATGTACATCTATTTAATATACAATTTTTCTCAATTTTATGGTGGAATTATGTCATTTTTGTTTCAAAATCTAATTTTAGACAGAAACTGTGAAATATAAATGTTGACTGGAATAGTTAACGCTTTGAATTAGTTACGTCTTTTTAAATATATTTCTTAAATAAAAATATATTTACAAATGTAGTAGAGACGCTCTGTATTACAAACTAAAATATGTCGTAAGACTCACATTTTCACACTTGTCGTAAATTCGGTACGCTGGGACAAACACCTATTGTACACTAACCTCAATACTTATGTTACTCAATAATCGAAATAATGTACCATTTGCTTAATACAGATGTATTAGTATAGTACAAATTGACGAAAAAATAAATATAGATTTTTTATTATCGTCAGGTGACAAGAAAAACTCACTAACTACAAAATTGTATAATCCCCATTTTTTCACTTAATACACTATTCTTTAACAATACATTATTACTACATCAAAAATATATGGATACGATAACCTGTACGATATTTTATTTAATGATATATCTTCATGACATTTCATATAAATGAAATTTTGGGATCAAAATATTATTAAATGCTGATAACTTCATGTTGCACATTCTGTAGTTTGTGAGTTTTTCCTGTCACACGTTACTTTTCAATGAAACAATCATTAGACATTTTTTTAGATAGATACAGACATAAATACTGCTCTTTGAAATATTTATGAATCAAATTTAGTGGAGTAAAATATGTTAAACCTGTTTAAAATATTTACTATAATTTTATTAGACGGAATCGTTTCCTTTCCATTTAGTCCGTATCTAAAATGACAGCTATGATTCTGTTTTCGTAGCTGTTTTTGACGTTTTGAGACTCGAATTTAATTAGTGTAAGTCAATGATTAATGCTTACTCTCATAAAAATATTGCTTATCATTTTACAAGAACTGACTACTATGTTTATTTGCTCATGATTTTCCTCTACAGGAGGAAATTATCATCGATCTCTGACGCACTTCGTAGTCATTACATGGGTTAGAAAATCCGAAGCGAACAACTAAATAGACCCTACTATGTCTGACTAATCGAAAAGGTATCTAGCTGTCACTTATCCAAAGACTCCAATTTTGGACCTGCACAATAAAACTAATAAGGCTACTATGAATGGTGTTGCATGCAACGCCATATTCAATTAGTTTAAAGAGGTGTTCAGTTCTTTGTCTCTTATGTATAACTTGATTCAAAATGGTTGTAATATATCTCTATTTCTCTCGCTTGTTTTCTACAGCGTGTAAGCGAGATAGCTAACTATTAGGCGGGTTTTTTAATTGAACATCTCTCAGTGAATCCATACTAGAATACTTTCATATACCTCACATATATGAGAAAGACTCAGTCACAGCTAAGTGTCGGATTTAGTTCACAAACATATATAAAAAATGTCGTTCTCATTAACTGTAATTCACGAAGGACGACTCGCACGCGTGAGAAAAAAGGAACCAGTAAAAAAATGTATATGGATTTTTGGGGGTACATGGTAAAGGGTCAATATGTTTGACCTTTTCTAAAACATAATAAACACTTTTTAAGTCTCGTTAAAGTTATATTTTTTTTTATTTAATCTCTTTCATTCTCACTGTGCGTCCCCTGTAAATTGTCGAACTTAGCATGAACTTAAAGCCGTAAACAGTCATAAATAACCTCAGTGAACACAGTCACACTACGGCGCTCGAGTCTATAGGAATGTCTTCGGAGATCCACGTCTTTGGTGTAGTTAGCGCAAGTCACCAGACTTCAGAAGATGCCTGGAAAGAAGAGAACAAGATATTAATACTAATGAATACAATATAAACCTAAAAAACTATCTTAATATCTACAAACGTAGAATTTTACACATGATAACTTCCTTATTAAACCAGTGCAAACATTTTTAAATCAGTAATGTCGATGTCCGAAAATTTGTCCCCCGAGGGTCTAAAAACATAATTTCTTTGAAAATATTGTGAATCATTAAGCATAACATATATAATATAAAACTAACTTAGTATCTAGAAACGTAGAATTTTACACATGTTAACTTCCTTATTAAACCAATGCAAAACATTATTAAATCAGTAATGTCGAAGTTGAAAATTTGTCCCCTGAGGGTCTAAAACTATATAATTTCTTTGAAAATTTTGTAAATCATAACATTTTTTGGCGATTTTTTGTATATAATCTTAGCCCCTGAGGAGGTGAATAAATGGATAGATAAATTAAATTTTATACAAATTATCTTATTTTCAGAATTAATCATCATACAGTTACACGTGCTTTAAAGAACTGTATTTGTACATTCAATTTACCGTCTCTATAAAAATCAAGGTAACAAAAGGATAAACAAAATGACTTCATGGCATATGAGTCACCGTAACTATACGTAATCATGGGAACCGGTATAATTACGTATATTGTGGACTAACTTGCAAAATGTGTAAGATATTAGTCATTTATCACAAATGGACAATGAATTTAGCGAGTCACTACCTCATTCTCAGAGGACTTACTAAGTTAATTATGAAAGATCAGAAACAAAGTTCTAAGAGAATTGCTAGCAATAAGGCAAGTTAGCTGTGATTAATAACTGATATTAATTGCTATTTATTTTGTGATGTCAAGGGCAAATTATTTTGTTGATTAATAAAAAAGAAAACACCGCACTTTTGTAAATGATATAGTTTGCGAAAGAAATAGTATATAAGACAATTAACAGAAATTTCTGTAGATATTTTTATTTTTTGTCAGTTTCTTCAAACGCAAACCAAAATAACTAAATTAAACTTAAAGTAATAAAATCACAGTCGGTATTTTGAGATAACATTAGGATTTTTTATTTAAATCCTTCTACTTTATCAAAAGTTATTATCAGTTATTAAAAAATCTACGTCCGTATTATGTATTTTTAGTATTTTTTATTTAAATACATCTACTTTATCAAAAGTTAATAACAAATAAGATTATATCCATTTTTAAACACAGCTGAAACAGCTACTTATACAGTTTTTACATTTAATATCACGCTGTATTTTTAAACAAAGTTCAAACACAGCTCATTTAAAATTTTAAGGAATATCGCACTGCTTGTTAGGGTGAACATAATAACATCTGAGCATGTGTGTGATTTTAATCAAACAGTTATCATCGACAAAGGTTTCGATATTCATTTCCGAAGTAGGTATGCAATAACAATGATATAATGGGCAGGTGGATCCATTGTCACACGATTGCATAAGTGTGTCACGGTGGACATCGTATGCGCATGCGTCGAAAAACTTGAGAGTTGTTTAACAATTGTCATTGTTGGAAGAGGTTTATTTGTCTAATAGAAAAAAGTATTATTTTTAGCACATTTAAAAGATGTACGTATATGGTAGTACGTATTGGAGCAGTGATAGCCAAATGGTTGAAACTTTCCTTCGATCGGGAGGTCAGAAGTTCAAACCCAGGCACGCACCACTGATTTATGTGTGTATTAGAAGTTTATTATCACTGATTTCGGTGAAGGAAAACGTCGTGAGGAAACCTACACACCCGAGAGTACTTCAAAAAAAAGTTCTCGGAGGTGTGTGAAGTCCACCAATTAGCACTTGGCCAGCGCGGTGGACTATGGCCTAAAACTCTCTCTCATTCTGAGAGAAGACCCGTGCCCAGCAGTGGGACGATAATGGGTTGATGAGAGTACGTATATGTTTTGTCCGGGAGGTACCAGCGCCACACCTATTTCTAGCGTGAAACAGTTTTGCATTTCGGTGAAAGGGTGTGGTTGCTGGCAGTTTTGTATAAAGTTATCTTAGTCTTCAAGAATAGTAACGCATCGGTAAATGACTTCAGATGCAAGCTCTGTTCTATATGAAATTATTAGCACATTTCTGCAGTCTACATGCTCGTTTGCTAATTCAAAAAACGACACCCGATACAAAACAGAGGGCGTCAAGATCAAATACATTTACACATATTTTTTTTGCTATTTCACTCAAAACACTACAAAAAAAATTAAATGTCTATCTATTTTATATGTACTACAACGGAGTCTTAACAACAAAAAACTAACTAGCAATACATTAACCCATACTAATTTATATGCATAGTTCTCCGATCTTTAAAATACACGAGAGTTCTATGCCTCTTACAGATTAGCAAATGGTTGTCGCAACGGTTACGTAAGTATGTCATGGGTGCTTACAGAGTTAAACGAAAACACTTGATAAGTTAAAGGTATAGTTATATAAGGTTATGGAAACCATAAGATGTGTGACTTGTTTGCAAAACTGTTGGGAATAGAAAAATATTATATAACTACATAGATTCTTCGTGTGCCTTCGTTCAGTTTGGTTATCACTACATGATATAAAACAAAGTCGCTTCTCGCTGTCTGTCCTTATGTATGCCTAGGTCTTTAAAACTACGCTACGGATTTTAATGTAGTTTTTTTAATAGATAGAGTGATTCAAGACGAAGGTTTCTATGTATAATACATGCATAATATAGTGGAGGAACACTGATAATTTTAGATTTTTGACTAGTCGGAACAAAGTTCCCCGGGTCAGCTTAATAAGATCAGCTTAATAAGACGCTTTTTATACTCATAATAGCCCCGCACAACGATTTTCTCCTGAATCCTTGGTTCCATAGATTTCACACAAAGTCGAACATAGAAACACCCAGACCCAGACCAAAAAAATATTATTCATATCTGTTTGTCGAATCGAACCCCGAACCCTCTGCGTGTCAAACCGATACGGTGACTGATTCACCACGCGGGTGGTCAAAATTATAAAAAATATAATTATTCCTAAATTAATTACAATTATGCTTTAAAATTTATTATAGCGGAATCTATCCATTTATTTTTAACGGGTACTCACGATATGGGGCAAATATAATTCAAAAACCGCTTAACATACTCGTTACACATTAAAATAAATACAATTGATTCATTTACGAGAATATAAAATTAATTTGGATTAATTTCATTTGATTAAAATTAATTTAAGTTCAAATAATTTCATAAATATATGCAACCTATAGGCAGAACATATTTACACTGGAATTTTAATATTTATGTTATATTAATAATGAGTATTAAAGTTATTATTAATTAACTAATTATTTACTTTAGTCGCAAGGCCACTCTATCGCATTCAGGCAACCTGTAGTAATAGATGTAATCGTGTTTAAATAAATAAATGTTTATTAATTAATTCATAATTATATTTAATAAATTTATAAATATATAAGTTTTTTTTTTATTTGACTGAAGTAGCAAACGAGCATGCAGTCCACCTGATGGTACGTGGTCACTGCCGCTCATGGACATCTGTAATCAACTTCAAACAGAACATGGGTTCTACCTGAAGTCAATCACAGATGTGTTGCTACTCCCGAGGACTTTGATGGTCGCCTCATGTAAAAGTGTGCCGAGAAATTTATAAATAAACATTAAAATCTATTTACGCCTTACATAAGTCATGTACTTCTGTTATATTAGTTTAAGGACATAGGTATTACATTTTACCACCAATACATATGTAAGCGAAATCTAGACTTGATCTAGATACGATAGATAGTTGTGAAGTAAAGCGGGTATGCTTAGACCTTATCTGTACCACCGCCACACCTATTTCTAGCGTAAAGCGGTTGCATTTCGTTGGTACTGTTATTTTTATATGAGACGACCAAAGCGTTAATAAGAAATGTATCTGACCGATATTTTAATCTCGTAATTTTGACGACTCGTGTTACCATACCGGTCTGACGCGCAATGGGTCTCGGGTTCGATTTCTAACCAGACAGGCATCTGAATTATGAGTTTAGATTGATGTTATGAGTATGGGTATTCGTCTTGTGTGTCCATGGTAACCACGACACAGGAGAAAATCCTAGTGTAGGGCTATGAGTGGAGAAAGCGTTTAAAGCGTTATTTTATTTTGCCAATGTCGGCAAATTTAATTGTATGCTTTCGGAAATGTTACTCTTAACCAACGATTTTTTCTTATATGAGCCGACGGTCTTAGTCGGGAGTAGCAACGCAACAGTAACTTCTTATAGACCCAACTTCAACTTCAAGCAATTTCATATAGGACAGGGATTCTACCTAAAGTTGCTTATAAATGTCCACAAGCGGCAATGAAAATTCACCATCACTTGAAATGCGCGCTCGTTTGCTACTTTTCATAAAAAAGAGCCACTATAACCAACAAAACAGATCTAACAGATATATAAAATAATAGTTGATAGAAAAATAATTTTCAATAGCTAGAAATAACCACTTATTAGCAGTTGAAGGTCGGTCTATTGTTAGAGAAGACAATGCGATGGGCGCAGTGTAGGTAGGACTCCATGCATTATATCTAGCTACTGTGTGATTCTTGTTTGTACGACCGGTTGTATTTATGCATCTAATAATAGTTATAGGACCTGGTAGCTGTGGATCCAGAGGGAGGGATCCAGGGGTTTTCCAATAGTGTCACATGTCCCCTAATCTAAATGATTTTTGATTTATGTCTTATCTCCAGGGAGTCTCCTAAATTTTAGATTTGAAGGGGGGGCTTCAAACATAGCTTCCTAATTAATTAAATTTTCACCTCAAAGAAACGGTGAAATTTCAGTTACAGGACAACCAAACGAGCCTTTGTGAAAATAATAGTACTATCCTTATCGGAAGAACCTTATGTAATTTAAATTGATAAACAATTAAGATAAATTGATAAATAAATCATAGATGATAAATCATTTTTTATGATAATAAAAAATACCTAATAGAAAGCATTTAAATGCTTGAATGGATTTATATTGATGGACATATAATTAAATACATTCGTAAATACACCTTTGACATATAACTTTCACTAAGGCAATATATTTGAATCAAATAAAGATTTTCATTTCATCTCAAATTATAAATATACAATGAGAGGCACGGGTAAAAATCTGTATTACGTTAAATGCAAAATGCAAATTAACATCTACAGTGACCCCGACAAGACTAAATTGGATAATTAGATCCATCCAACGTGCATAAGAGTAATTAGAAACAAGGTAAGCTAAGGTTCTTATTTGTATTTCATTCTTTCTGATATTCCACAAGCATTATCGTGTATATGATTTTTTTTTATTTACAACGGATTCATAAATAATTTAACTTTTAAATGTCTAAATATCTCCTACTAAACTTAGTTATTTTGCTTCGGTTTTATGATTTCTTGTGTTTCCATTCAATTTAGTATTTTCCAAATTTCATTTAAGTTAAATTACAACAGACACGATATAGGAAGTTTGTTATTTTATTTCCAGCGACCGTCAAGTTTTAATATTTTTCCCTGTATTGTAAGCCAGATATGATTAAAGATTTTTACTATATGTTACCCCTGAGAACTAAATTGAAATGCCTGGGATGATAATGTCATTCTTACAACACCCTTAAAACCGTAGCAATAAACACTGTTTTGTTAGACAGAAATAGGTGAAAATCTACATCGCTACACGAATTCGGTCTAAATACATCTCCACGCGTCGAAGTCTAATAGAAGACTGCACTTACTCACTTAACCAATTTAACTAGTCAATCACTTAAACGAGTGATATTTCATTAAAATTTACACATAAAATTGAAACTAATATAATCACTACATAGTATAAAACAAAGTCGCTTCCTGCTGTCTGTCCCTATGTATGCTTAGATCTTCAAAACTACGCTGCGGATTTTAATGTAGTTTTTTAATAGATAGAGTGAATCACGAGGAAGGTTTTTTTGTATAATACGTGCATAATATAGTAGAGAAAAACTGATAATTTTAGATTTTCGACTCTTAGGCGGAACGAAGTTCGCCGGGTCAACCAGTTGTTATTAATATGATATTAATTCTCATCATAAAATTGCTATGCCATTGCCATTAGGACAGAACTTGCAATATGTTCGGAGAACTAAGAACAAGTAATCATAGAAATTAGAACATTGATTTTATGGTAACGTTAACTTTATTTCGTTAAAATCCATTTACTGGCAAGAGTTAAAAGTTATGTTGCGTTTTTTGAACACGAATGAAACCGCAGGGCATAGCCAGTCTTTCTAATTATACACGTGGAGGGCTCCGCGTTTGACCCCCGGCTGAATAGATAGACATCAGTGGTATTTACGTATTATGTTTGTATGGGCTATGAGTCACATTAAAAATATCTTTCCATAAAAGTTTTAGCAATAAATGTGTTGTCTCTTTCTATCATAATGTTCGAATACTAAGAGAGAACCAGACGAAAATACAACAGCTATAATTGTGTTAATCGTTTTGTGCCTTAGTACCAGTCACTAACATTTCTTCAAAACGAAACCGTAAACGTGTGATGTACATTGCAATGTTTGACGGAAAACAAATACGCAAACGCGCAATGTATATGTACAATTATACGTTTTGATAAAAGATATGAAATGAAATATTTTTATTTTGCATAGGCCTTTGAGGGCGCTTACAAATTGTCAGTTACATTTATATACATTTTTTTTACACTACCACCGGATCGGAACAAGACCTCAACTGAGAAGATCCGGCAAGAAACTGTTTGTTTGTCTTTTTTCTTTGTATATCTTTTTTTTATTTGCCATCTTGTTTTTACATAGGTAACAAAAGTTAGTAAACATAAACGGTAAACGTTTTAAGGAAACGTAGTAAACTCAGACTAAGAGCAGATATTTAAAGAAAATGCCTTTTTATTTGTACTACGAGCACAGATGTCGTTTAGAGGACTTCACACTTCGTCATAAGCAAATGTGACTCAGAGTCAACATCTTAAGTTTATTTTGTACTAGCTAAACCCCGCAGCTTTACCCGCCTTAAAAAAATATCGATATATCGATTGTCTCGTCGGATTAAGATCCCACAGTAAAAAGTAGCCTATATGTTAATCCAGAGTGTCAGCTAACTCCCTACAAAATTTTATGAAAATCGCTCCAGCCGTTTAGACGTGAAGAAGTAACAAACATACACACTCACAAACTTTCGTCTTTATAATATTAGTACGATATGATATTTAGTGTCTAAAGTACGTTTTAAGAAAATAGATATTATACTTCTTTGAATGTTTGAATCCATACCATAAAAACAAACGATTAAATATTACTCATTGAAACAAATCGATTTAAATAATCAATTATATCCGTAGCAATGCAAAAATAAAACGTTATAAACACTAACTTCGATCTGCCGTTTTCAAGTGACGATTTGTGCATATAATATTAGGTAAACTTTAAATCTTCTTAAGAAGTTCAACTTTGGTACATAAAAATCACATTACTTAATATAATTGCTAACTACTGTGCATACTTACAAATCTATAAAAGCACCTTTTTGCTCTCCGACTCGTACTGAGCGACAGGTACTCTTGGCTTCTTCCTCATCGCTCTGGACAACGCTACGGCTAACACGAGGCTTATTATGGCGATAATTGCGATAAAAATAGACGCAGCTGATAGGACCTTGATAGCAATTCTCGCGTACTGCGCCGCGACAGTCGAGCATCCATGCCTTTCGTTCGCCAGCTTGTTCGTAAACTCACAATCGATGGTGTAAGGCTCCAACCAACCACGGTAGTAAACATCGCAACACGACACTGGGAACTCGGCCTTCCAGTTCTTGTAATCCCTCGGGCTGTCAGCGCCGCAACAATGCAGCTTCCTCTCGATAACCCCGAACGCTGTCGCCACTTCGTTATCCGTTTTCGCTTGGAAGTAAACGTCCCAGACGGTATCCTTAACAAAGTCGTCAGTGGACTTGTTGTCGGCGAACACGAGCGAAACTACCGCTGCGGCGATGAGGCAGACGATCACAATCCCGAGGAAAACGATGTACATGTGAATCAATCCGCGGTTGTTCTTGCTGACGCTGGTAAAGCCACAGCAGGAGACGCTCGTAACGAACACGCCGACCACAAAGAAGATCCACGGCACCGCTTGCGGCCAGTACACGGTGTAGTCCAACAAGTAGTGGTTGCTGTTGCGCAAGGTCGTAAACTCGTGAACTTGGACGAAAAACCATATCGAGGCCGCACAAATAGCGAGTCCCAAGACGACGTTGATGACGTTGAGACCGTGCAAGATCAATTTGGTCGCGCGAGAACTACCCATTTTGTACACACGACTGTCGCTTCAGAGCGGCCACAATTAAATGGCGTGGTCGTACGCCACTTGGTTTTATAAACTGCGATCGCTATCAAGGTTGTATTACTTCCTATACAATGATTCACGGATCAAAGGAGCGATGAGTGTGCGATGGGTTTGAACGTTTTTTTAAGCCATAATTAGTGTCTTTGAGTTTTTTATATATAGAACGCATTAGGATAATAGTAATTATTAATGTTTACATGTAATTTATATTTACCTACTACAAAAAGATTCATTAGATATAGTTAATTTTCCTTTATTTATGATTTTTATTTATTAGTAGTTGTAGTAGTAATTTTTCTTTAAAAATGTAAAGTAACTGTTTTTGTATCAAATCTTATTAATATTTTAAACGCGAGAGTTTATGCGTGTAAGAGTAAAAAAAACATATACACCCATATGTTTTTTTTACTCTTACACGCATAAACTACTGTTTGCATTTGAAATTTGGCACGCATATAATTTATGACCTAAATTAACATAAATAGGACACTCATTACCGTGGTAGGCGTGAACAAAGCAGACAAATCTGCAATAACAACTTTTTTTTTCTCGAGGAGGAAACCCACAAAAGGTACCCTACGCCGTGGGAGCGACGCAGGGTTATGTGGGATTTTTACCGCACTAAAACCCCCCCGGTGACCGTCCTCGGCGCTACAAAGAGGACGCCTGGATCTCCAAAGCAACGCAACCGGAGAACTCTAAGCGCCTTGCCCCATCAGGCTCCTCACAGATGGGCGGCTAGGCACACCGCTACATCTGGTCTTTACAACAGTATGCAACCAGCAAAAACAACTTAGTGTAATATGCACAACTAAATATATAATTAGAAGATCTAACAATATTGTTTTTTTCTGTAATAATATTTAGTAAAGAACTTATAATCTTTTGTAATGTTACATAAGTTTCCGTAATGTTACATAATTTTCTGTAGAACCGGTTTGTTCCCCTTAGATCTACTGAGATGGTCAACGCGATATTTCTGTCCAGACAACCGCAAACCACAATAGTGTGGCATATCATTTTATGATAGTGTCTTAGGTTCTATAAGGGTCGTATCCCACTAACACATACAGTCCTTTGAGATGTTACACAAGCTTGTGTTCTTCATTATTCACAAATGTAGGAATATTAGAATTTTGTATTAAAAAACACACGCTTTCTACACTCATAGCCCCACAGTCGGATTTTCTCCTGTGTCGTGGGTACCATGGACATACAAGACGAAAACACAAACACTCAGACCCAGAACAGGAATCTAAACTCATCATTCCGATACCTGGCCGGGAATGGAACCCGGGACCCATTGCGCGTCAGAGCGGTTTGGTAACCGCTCCGGCACGCGAGTCGTCAAAAGTATTGACTCATGTGTGCCCCGTAAGAAGAAGAACGCAAGAACGTTAAAGTAGATATATTTACTACAGGCAGGAAGATTTGAGTGGTAGTACCGCATTAAAAACAATTCTATCGACACGATATAGAAAACAATCTTACTCTCAGTCAATCAAACACTTTAAAAAACCTGATTAGTAAAGTTAAAAGTAACGTTAGAGTTAACAAATAAAGATATACCCTTTATCGAAGGATACTTGGAAAGTCCCGAGCTCGTTTGCTTTTTAAGTAAACATCATCATATAGGATAAAGATTCTATTTACTTTCAATCACCGATAGTTTTCTTCTCCTGGGGGCTAAGATCACTTTATATGAAACTGAGCCGTGAAAATTTTTAATTCCCAACTAATTGAAACGAGCTCTATTGGAAACCTATTGTTTATTTATTATTACGTGAAGCAAAAACTTATCATCTGTTTTTAAGATACTTGCCGCAGACGGAGGAGTATGAAATTACGCACGATTATAGTTGATGTAGAGAATGATTACGCAATGCTAATATATTTTTCAAATAATGCATAAAACATACATAAAATCAACTAAAAACACACTATACACAATACCTTGCATTTAACACAAACACATACATAATAAACGAAATAGAACATTCAATGTCTTACTATGAAAACACATAACGCCAAAAATGTCAGATGTCTTTGTCAAAATACTCGGTATTGCTTTTAAATGCAGCTTAGCTACAATCAATTTGGGTAACATTGAACAGCGGTGTAACTTTGAACAAAGTTGTGAAAAAAATATATTAATTTATTACATGGAAACTTCTTGTTGTTTCAATATTGTACCTGCGTAAAATGGATTGCCAAAATGTTGTAATAGCAATGAAAGTAAAAAAAAGGTACCTGTTAATGTCATAATTTAAAAAAATACCGCCTTTTCCGTAGTGAAGTTGTTGCAAGTGTTTGATGCTCCGTTTTGAAATAGCAATTATAATATAAAACTTACCGTAAACAGGTATGTTTTGATGTTTAATCTTTGAAATGTATATTGTATATTATTATTTTGAAACTGTACTATCCGTATCCCATGTTGAATATTGCGTAAAACTGCTAAACTTTTGACGACGTCGAAATTGGATGTAATACGGGTAACTTTGAACGGTTCAAAGTTACCTGTATCATAAAAGAATATTTTTTTCGGAGGCTCAGGGTCGCTCAGCGTGCTATGGAGAGGACTATGCTCGGAATTTCGCTACGAGATATGATTCGCAACGATGAAATCCGTAGACGAACGAAGCTTACCGACATAGCTCTCAAAATTAGCAGGCTGAAGTGGCAATGGGCTGCCACATCGCTCGTAGGACCGATAACCGATGGGGAAGAAAGGTCCTCGAGTGGCGACCATGTTTAGGCAAAAGGAGTACCGGTCGCCCCCCTACCAGATGGACCGGTGACCTGAAGAAGACAGCGGGTAACCGTTGGATTCAGAGGACACAGGGCCGGTTGGAGTGGCGCCATTTAGGGGAGGCCTATGTTATGTCCATGTTCCGTCCATCCTTTTTTTTTTTTGTTTTCGAGAGGGAAACCTTCCAAAGGTACCCGATGTTCCGTCCATCCTATGGATGGATGGAATAAATAAACAAAAAAAAACTAGTATCTTATTTTACCACCAAATTGATCGACCTTGATTCATATGGCAAGACCAAGTTGTCTATTGTATTTATATATCAAAATAAATGTATTTTTTATAGATTTGGTTTTAATTAACAAAAATATGTTAATTAATTTTACTCAGACCTTAAAATATTAGATTAATGACGGATTTTATATCCTCAAAAAATTATATTCAAAGTTACCCAAAACTAAGGATAACTTTGAATTTGAGTTTTAGGGGTAATTGTGGATAGTTTAATTGTTTTCTCCGTAAATTTATTGTGTTAGATTAATAAACCAGCTAAAAAGGACACTATTCATTTAGTAAAAACAAGGTGCAATAAATATAAAACAAATTATAATATCACAAATATTGTAAAAAATGTTCAATGTTACCCAAATCGAGGTTAATTAAACCGCTTTTTACCTTTAACGGGTGCGTTCAAAATAACTTGAAAATTATTACAATTTATTTGAATTTGAGAAATATTCGTGCTACTTTGGACAATATGAAGTTTAGTTTTTCAAATTTAAATAACGGTCGAATTTCGACCGTTATGACGGGTGACTAGTATTCATAAATAATAAAATGTTATTTATCTTAATTTGTATTCCACTTTTCTATTGTAGACTTATAATATAAATTCCTTAGATGCTATATTACATTTTTCGTAGCACTTTTTTCCTAATAGCTAACTAATCATTTTTTGTTTTTAAATAAATATGTAACTAACTATAATAATTGATTTATTTATTAATAGGACTACCAACAGAATAATATTATTGATAATTAATAGTTTCAGTTAGCGATAAACCCTGGCTAAAATTCATAAGTTTCAGATAAAAATATCACAACAGGGCATAAGTCTCCTGTGGCAAGAAGACTTAAAGGCAAAGAGGATACACCAAGTGATAATACTCTGACGCGGATTATTAAGCGTATTTCCTTGTTTGCGTCACTGAGAAACCAAATGATAATTGACATACAAATAACATGCTTGTGACTCATAGAAATATGTTTAGAATTGAAATCTGACTCGTTTACCACCCAAATGTGTTAAGCTATTAAAATATACTACACCACCATCCATTTTGGTCTAATAAGGGCAGTATTTCTTGAGATTATTACAAAATATTAAACAACTTAAATCTATATTAAGTGAAGAAAAAAACTTGTGGTGCATTTTTAAGTAATATGCCGCGGATGGATTAGTATGAAATTTTGCACGGTTATTGTGGACGTAGAGAAGGAGTGCAGAATGTTAATATTTTTTTCAAATAATGCTTATAACACACATAAAATCAACTAAAACACATTAAACACTACCGTGCATTTGTCACATACACATAAATAATAAACAAAATTAAACATTCAACATATGAAAACACAGAACGTTAAAAACGTCAGTCTTTGTCAAAATAACCGTGACTGGTTTTAAATGTAGCTTTGTCACTTAAACCTCTTTTTACCTTTCGGCGTATTGAAATAAAATTGAAAATCTAATATAAATAGAATTTAGGAAATACTTTGGACAATATCGAGTTTAGTTTTTGAGTTGAATTACAGTCGAATTTCGACCGTTGCGACGGGTGACTAGTACTTATAAATGTAATATTAATGAAAATGTTTCATGATAAATAGACATTTAATTTAAGCAGGCTGTCATATAAAAAAGGTACTTTTTAGTAGAGTTTTAAATATTTTTTCGGGAGAGATCCCAAAACTATGTATAATTATCCCAAGTTGTTTAAATAAAGAACTTTTAATTATTTTTAGAATCGCACAGTTATAATACATATCTAATTTTAATTTGGAGAGCACTTGCCATTTATTTAACACTTGCTATTATAATATTTTTATTAAAAGATATTTCATAAAAGAGAGCTTAGATATAATATACAAAAAATAATACTTACAGATTACAATGGCACCTTACTCTTCTCCATATGATCGACGTTATGTAGTTTCTTCTTAAGCGCCTTGCAGAGCACGATAGCTACCACCAAGCACATGAGACCAACAACAGCGACGAGAGCCGATGCACCCGATAGAATCTTGATGCCAATTCTAGCATAATACGACGCAACAGCTGTACACCCATGCTTTCCATTCGCAACTTTGTTCGTAAACTCACAAACAGCGGTCGAATTAAAATCGCAGCAGGACGATGGAAACGCATTCTTCCAGTTCTTGTAATCTCTTGGACTGTCCGAACCGCAGCAATGCAGCTTTCTCTCAATCACTCCGAATGCTTCAGCGACGTTCCGATCGTCTCTCGATTCTTGGTACACGTCCCACACTGTGTCTTTGACAAAGTTATCAGTTGTTGTGTTGTCAGCGTATAGAAGGGTGACCACCGTCGCTGCAGTGAGGCATCCGATGAGAATCACAAGGAAAACGATATACACAGTGAGTAGGCCACGACTATTCTTATTGGTGCTGTTGAAACCGCAGCAGGAGATGAAGAAAACGAAAATTCCAACTCCAAAGAAGACCCAGGGGATCACTTGAGGCCAATACATCTGGAAGTCCAATAAATAGTGGTTGCTGTTCCGTAAACTGGTGAACTCGCGAATTTGGATGAAGAACCATATCGCAGCGCCAGCGACTAGGATACCGAGCACTGCGTTTATCCCGTTGAAGATGTGTAAACAAGCTTTTGTTCCTCGTGCCTTCGCCATTGTTACTGTCCCGTAAGGATGTCGGTAATTAAATGGCGTGGATGGAGGATGATGGTTTTATAAATTGTGCTCTGTTATGTCACCCGTGACTTGTACATGATTCACGGGATGTGGCGTGTTGGAAGCTGAATTGATTACGGACGATTCGATTTTTTCAGTAATTTTATGGTGTTGTTGACGTGGTTGGTTTTGCATTGTTTGTGGTTTTAGTTCAGTGTTTTGTATGAGTTGCCAAAACTTGCCGAATTTTATTGTGTTATTTCTGACCATGATAATTAATATCAGAAGTTTCCTCTTAAATGTAGCACTTCTTCTGTTAGTTACCAATTTTAGTTTTAATTGCATCGGAGTCCTTTAAAAATGATATCCGTTGCATTTCGAATACGGCGTCCATACGGCTCATCTTTTCTTAGCGACTAAACTATAGTAAGTTTATAATTGAATATATGTTTACATTTAACTTATCATAAACGTGCATCGTTTGAAGTCTTATTAAATATAGAAAGTCTACGTTTTATATAAAAAAAAAATATGGAATAGAAGTAAAAACCTTTAAATAACATTAAAACCAATTGATTGGTTTTAATGTTATTTAAATGATTGAAGTACACATATTACACAATTTATTAAATAATAACACAATTTATTGAATAATATAAAAGCCGCGAACTGACGCGTGATTTGCAAATTTTATATGAAAAATTTTCTTTCATAGAATTACTTATACGTAATAACTCAAGCAAGACTGTTTAGTCAAAAATGTTAAATGTCTTTGTCAAAATCCTTTGCTTTTAAAAACAACTTAGTCAAATGAACCTCTTTTTTTAAGTGAATGTTTTTAAAACAAGTCTAAAATACATTTAAACACAGTCGAAAAATACATTTAAAAACTGCAGTAGGTACATAAAACTGTTTTCTAATTTCAATTTAATTGAATTTCATGCTATGTACTTTAAACTATCAAATTTAGTTTTTGAGTTGAATGGTACACTTTCATCTACATCATGAGGCGACCATCTTAGTGCTCGGGAGTAGCAACGCATCTGTGATTGACTTCAGATGGAACCCATGTTCTGTGTGAAGTTGAATACAGATGTCCATGAGCGGCAGTGACCACTTACCAGCAAGTGGACTGCATGCTTGTTTGCTACTTCAGTCAGATAAAAACATAAAAAAAATACAGTCGAATTTCGACCGTTTCGATGGGCGACTAGTTTAATAAATAGTAATGCATGTAAGTACTAAAAACTTGATGTGTTTATTTAAAGACAAATACAATACATTTAACACGATAGGAAGTCTTCCGGTAAGGCGGTTCTCCTCAAATGGTCAACACGATATTTCTGTCCCGACAACCACAAACCACGACCAGTGTGGTATCATTGCATCATGATAGGATCATTACAATCGCTTGACTTGTCATACAATGTAATAGTATTAACTATCACTACACAGTATAAAACTAAGTCGCTTCCGCTGTCTGTCCCTATGTATGCTTAGATCTCTAAAACTACGCTACGGATTTCAATGCAGTTTTATTGATACATAAGAGTGATTCAGGAGGAAGGTTTTTATGTATAATAGATGCATAATATAGTGGAGGAACACTGATAAATTTAGATTTTTGACTTCTAGACGTAGCGAAGTTCACCGGGTTAGTTAATGACTACATAGTACCTATAAAACAAAGTCGCTTCCCGCTTTCTGTTCCTAAATATGCTTAGATCTTTAAAACTACGCTACGGATTTTAATGCTGTTTTTTTAATAGATAGAGTGATTCAAGAGTAAGGTTTTTATGATACATGCATAATATAATGGAGGAACACTGATATTTTTTGATTTGTGACTTTTAGGCTGAACGAAGTTCACCGGGTCAGCTAGTCGTTTAAATTATAAAATCTACGTCATTTATTATTACTGACTATCTGAAGTATAATGTGATCCATCTATTAGACTTTTGAGATTGCTGCTGGACCCCCTCCCCCTCAATAGTCAAATGTCGCCAACATATCAAACCACAAAGTCAATTATTAAGTTTTAGTGAGCTAGTATTTAATTTGGCGGACTTTCATACAAATGTTTATCATATTTTTCATGAATACATATAAGTAGATAAAATAAATATGTACTTATTTAGATTTTTTCTTAATAAAAATTGCTTGTAAGGTAATAATACTTCTATTGAAAAATTTAATCAAAATGAAAGTTGCTCGAAATAATGCTTATAAATTAATAATATACTCCATAGTTATTATCAAAATTAAAGTTGCCCGAGTCTGTACATCGCAAATATTTGCAAAAAGATAGTTTTCAAGGCAAAACTAAGTAATAATAATTTCTACACTTATATACTTAAAATGTTAGTCTGTCTTGTGTCTGTTTGAAATAGTCTCGTCAACCCATTATTGTCCCACTGCTGAGCACGGGTCTTCTCTCAGAATGAGAGAGTTGACAACATAGTGAACGCTGCCGGGTTTTCAGGTAACATTTAGGTATTTTTTATAGTATTGAAGTAGCAAACGAGCGTGCAGTCCACCTGATGGTAAGTGGTCACCGCCGCCCAAAGACAACTGTAAGCAACTTCACATAGAACATAGATTCTATCTGGAGTCAATTACAGATGCGTTGCTACTCCCGAGGACTAGTATGGTCGCCTTAAATAAAAGTGTGGCAACCACATGCTTCCACCGAAACGCAAGAAATGCTTCACGTTAAAAATAGGTGTGGCGGTGGTACCTCCCCGGTTGAACTACACTGGTTCTACCATCTTTAAAGTTAGGTAAAATTTATTCTTATTTAAACTATGTTACATTATTTACTTTTTAAGTAGCTAACAAGCATGCAGTCTACCTGTTGGTAAGTGACCCCCACCAGTAACTACTACCCCCTATAATAAGTACTTAACCATATAAAACAATTATTCTGGCAGAATCTCATATGCAAGGAAGTCGACATCAAACATTAATCCTCCTTGCTTCCTCTTGAGGTATTCCCGGAGCGCTATGACATGGGGCTCTTCAAGAAAGGTGCAAAAAGAGCTCTCCTTCAAAGCCCGCGATGCATTGGTGACTCCTCTGCTGTTGCAAATGTCCATAGGCGATGGTAACCACTTTCCATCAGGTGTCCCGTCTGCATTATCGTTAGGTACAATATAAAATAGTAATAATAATAATTTGTTATGATATTAAATAGAAGAGTTACAAGTTGTACCTACATCTTTGGCGTGATTAATACAATTTATTATAATTGTTGTTTTCCTATTTTCTCAGAAACATCTTAGAGCTAGAAGGGTGCATTTGAGGTTTTAGCATGAGTATTGTATCCTATGGAGTTTTTTTTTATTTTTTTTATTTGGGAAACAAACAGCAATTTACAGTGAAGTGTTACAGTTGAAATATACTTAACGCAATACAGTTTCCACTAATAACTAATACTTATTGTTAATTTGGAGCATTATATTTGTATATCTAATTGGCATTACACAAAAAAATTACTATGATAATTAATTAACATAACTAATGTCCATCAATTTCAGTTAATCGTTGTCATAAACTCCTCTTGTATCTCTATAAAGATAAGGCGAAGGGATCGATGTTGTATAGGTTTTTGTTATAAAAATTGCAGGAACGCCATAGAAATAAGTTATTTGTGTAGTTTATCCGGGTACATTTTGACGCTTATTTTTATTAATTTGAAAACTATGACATGAATGTTATATAATATCTCGTCGAATGTAAAAAAAAATAGTAGAGATTGGGCGTTTAACTCAAATTTAAATAAAATTGCAGTCGTATTACAGTCGTACTAAAACGCAATGAATAAAAGTGTGCATGTTAATCTTATATTACTATATTTTGCTACTATGTACTATATTTACTATATAAATGGGAGAGTTTGTAAAGATGTATTTATTTTTGTTACTCTTTCACGCAAAAACTACAGATAATATTTTGCTGAAATTTGAGACTGAGATAGTTTATAATCTGGATTAAGAGATAGAATACTCATTACCATGCTAAATGTGGTAATAGCGGACAGATCCGCGCGAAAAGTTAGTTTGATATTTTAACGAATTTAGGGCTAAAACTTTGTATGTTTAGGTACAACTATCTAAAACTTTGGTACCTAAATACCTAAGCAAATATTATTATAGAACCTAAAACGGTATGAATATATTTCATACTTAGGAATTAAATGGAATTTGTTTAAGCCGTTAACTAAGTATGGGTTATGTTTAACCAGCATGAAGTGTGTTCTCTTAGGGGTTGATTTTTTTCCGAATTTTTGGATAAAAAAACACACAGAAAGCCAAACACTAAGTTGCATTAAGTTAGCGTCAAAATGGGCGGACTTCAATTAAAAAAAAATCCCCTCATTTTTATCCCCTTAAGAAGCGAATTTCCAAAAGAACTTTGTTTTTACTCAAATTCGCTATAAAAGGAAGCATAGTGCAAAATTTCATGTTTCTATTTACAGTTTGTGCGTTGATATATCAGTAGTTAAGTCAGTTTTCCGTTTTATATATTTATAGAAAAAAATCGTACGTGACAAAAACCAAGTTTGACCTAAATTAATTTCGGTATTTCCATACATTACCCCTCTGAGCATTATTAAAGGTATTTCATTGTGATTTTTGTATTTACCTACATTATGTATGAATGAAAAACCACAACTGTGGTACGTGTATTAATGATGAAATATGTATTGGTTTTACATTATTTAGCATTAATATAATGGAATGTGTAGGTTATTACAAAAATATATGAAAGATTTGTTGATTCTAGGAGGTTTGGCAATACAGCCCTGGCTCAGTGCCGGTTTAGCCACATAGCAAGAATAACAAAAGCTATGAAGGGTGTGGTTGCCGGCACACTTTCACATGAGACAACCGTCATAGTCCTCGGGAGTAGCAACGCATCTGTAATTGACTTCAGATAGAACCCACGTTTTGTATGAAGTTGCTTATGTCCATGAGCGGCAATGACCACTTACCATCACGTGGACTGCATGCTCGTTTGCTACTTCAGTCAAATAAAACTTAATTTTAATACTAACCCGTGTGCTGTTTATAATTATTTTACTAACATAGTTGTTAGGAGAATTGTAATGCCAATAGTTCACCGAAAAGCTTATGGGTTATTTTGAAGTAATGTCGTCAACCCATTATTGTCCCACTGCTGGGCACGGGTCATCTCTCAGAATAAGAGACTTTTAGGCCATAATCCACCGCGCTGACCAAGTGCGAATTGGTGGACTTCACACACCTCTGAAAACTTTTTTTTAAAGAACTCAACTCTAGGGTGTGTAGGTTTCACGATGTTTTCCTTCACCAATAAGCAGTGATAATTAATTTCTAATACGCACATAAATCAGTGGTGCGTGCCTGGGTTTGAACCTCGGACCTCTAGATTGAGAGGGCAATTTTCAACCATTAGGCTATCACTGCTCGCAATCGATCCATTCATTTTATGCAAAGGGTTATTTGGAAGTAATGTGAGTCTGAAAATTACTGGTGCTTCCGGATTCGAACCAGAGTTTTCCACGTAAACCGTTTATTTTAAATCTATCAGTCTCCCACGTTCCTTACGACAGGAAATTAGCAAGTGCACCAATAAGCCTCGAGGTCAATGTCAATGGAATGATTACTACAATTAATTCCACGCACATCCTATTCTCTGAGTATTCTAGGAACAACGGTGTAAACAATAATAATCTGGATTCGTCATGTTTCATTCATAAGTCATGGGTAGGTATCTCGTAATTCTGATGAAACGGAATCTTTTCATGTTTTTTTATTATAGTAAATGAGGCTGCAGTTCATTTGATGATAAGTGGCTATTGCCGCCTAAAGATATGTTACCAACTTGAGATAGAATAGTACATAATGTACTCGTATGTCTATTTCTTTGCAACGCGCTACAGTTCAAACGGCTTGAAGGATTGTAACATATGACATAATATAGTAAGAATCGACTCAGTTATCAGAGCTACATATGTATATTAAAATATGGCGTCTGTAATTAGAGAAAAGGGGAATGAAGAGTTATTTTCTATTTTGGTCATAACGATAGACATATCATAAAAGTTATCAAAGACCTCGTAGCAAAAATATATATAGCTGTTTATTATCTTGTACTCTTTGTTAGATAATAGTGTGTTTGTAAGTTTAAAGCATATCCTACTGGGTTTCGCTAAAATATGACGTGTATGTGTATGTAAATGGCACGACAGTACGATGCTCGCACGGATCGAGACGAGCTGCTCGGAAATCGGACGAATATGTAAGCAGCTGTTTGTGAGAAAGTATACAGTATTAAAGAAACAAACTTGAATTAATATCAAAGACAAAAATATGCATAAATAAATAAATAATTATAATTACATAAGTTTATAAAAAAGGTGCAATAGCTTTACCGCGGCAGTCCCCAAATGGCGCACTTTTTTTTCAGTTCAAGCAAGTAGGTTTTTTATTTTGTTTATAATAATTTACTAGCATACCCGGCCACACGTTGCTGTGGTTAAAGAAATGTTACATAAACATTTGCAATTAAACCTATAAATTAAGATATAAACTATCCTATCTTTCAAGTTGGATCAAAATGCACACGTTGAGTAAATTTGATTATAATCGGTTCAGAGGTTTAAGAGTCCATTGCGGACAAATAAAGTGACACGTAATTTATATATATTAAGATTTTCTTGCATTTCGGTAGAAGAGTTTGCTTGCCGACGCACATTTATATAAGGCGACCACCATAGACCTCAGGAGTAGCAACGCATGCTTGATTAACTTCAGATAGAACCTATGATCTATTTGAAGTTGCTTACAGATGTCCATATGCGGCAGTGACCACTTACCATCAAGTAACTGCATACTTGCCACTTCAATCAGATAAAAATACAACCTACGTTTTGTTTTTATGTGTATTCCATACATACATACGTCATGTTTACGCATGTGTGTATGAGTCATGCGTCATTCGGCGAACTAGATACGTTTTAGCGGGAAAATAGTTGATCTGTGAAGCCGTTAGTCAACTAATTTATTAGCGACGGAAGTAGTAAACATGAGTAGCCACTGAGATTTAAACTATTTCCTAAGTTTTGTGTAAAGGCTATTTGGATATTACATAAGCACTACAGGTGGCGGTGGGCCCTTAGAACAAAATCGTATGTAAAAAATTACCAATGTACAGTATGATTTTTTCAAGGTGGTAGAACCAGTGTAGTTCGACCGGGGAAGTACCACCGCCACACCTATTTCTAGCGTGAACCATTTGTTGCGTTTCGATAGAAGCGTGTGGTTGCCGGCACACTTTCACATGAGGCGGCCATCATAGTCCGGGAGTAGCAACGCATCTGTGATTGACTTCAGATAGATCCCATGTCTGTATGAAGTTGATTACAGATGTTCATAGGCGGCAGTGACCACTTACCATCAGGTGGACTGCATGCTCGTTTGCTACTTTAGTCAAATAAAAAAAATGAAGCTTAGAAGCTTTGTGGATATACAAGCATTGATTACTTAAACCAAGAAAGACATCTATGGAAAATCGTTGTATATTTAGGAACTTATTAAACTGCTTCAATCAACTATTACAACAAATAAAGCTGTAAATTGGTAATTTTTCATACACGATGGTTTTAGGCCCGTCGTTATTTTTGATGACGTGAGGACGGGGGGGGGGGGACAGCTAAATGCCAAAAAATGCATGCAAATATGCATTATAAAAGGGCGAAATATGAACAAAAATGGTAAATATACCCAAAATATGCATTTTCAAAACACCATTGTTGGCTCTGATACTAAAATCGGTATAGATTTGATGACCTTTTTTTGGTCGTCAAGCTTGAACTATGATGGGAATTAGCCAACTAAAAGAAGAAATGGGAACTATTTTAACCAATACTAACGAAAAAATACCAAAATATGCAATAACTGCAAGAGCAGTGATAGCCTAATGGTTGAAACTTGCCCTCTCGATTGGGAGGTCCGAGGTTCAAACCCAGGCACGCACCACTGATTTATGTGCGTATTAGAAATTAATTATCACTGCTTTTCGGTGAAGGAAAACATCGTGAGGAAACCTACACACCCGAGAGTTCTTTAAAAAAAATACAGTTCTCGGAGGTGTGTGAAGTCCACCAATTCGCACTTGGCCAGCGCGGTGGACTATGGCCTAAACTCTCTCATTCCGAGAGAAGACCCGTGCCCAGCAGTGGGACAATAATGGGTTGACGAGAAATGCAATAACGCTATGAAACTGTCATTATATGCAAATATGCAAATGCGTATAATCCGATGTCTAATCATTATCATTGTATACGTTATATGTAACGTCAAAGCGTATACATATACATATGTAACGTCAAAGCGAACAAAACCGCAGAAATAACCTAGTTTCTAATCATTTTACTAGCATATTCAAATTATTAGCTAACTTAGCCTACCTGACCGTGCCCCTCTGTACTCCCCGTCACGCGAGGTTCTATCAAAACAATGAATCATACAAGCACGCATATTGCGTCACACACAAACATGCTAGTTGTAATACCTATGTGTTATTTAATATGGTTAATAATAAATTTAAATATCAAGTTTCGATGCAATTACTTACAATGACTTTTATACGACTGCGTGAGATGTAGGGTAATATTTATCGAGCGTATTTATAAAGGTTTTCTTTTTATTTTTTTTTATCTGACTGAAGTAGCAAACGAACCTGATGGTAAGTGGCCACTATCGCCCATGGACATCCGTAAGCAACTTCATACAGAACATTGGTTACATCTGAAGTCAATCACAGATGCGTTGCTACTCCCGAGGACTAAGATGATCGCCGCCATATGCCCATTTCCTATGCACGAGCTACACCCTTTTTTTGTTATCAAGAGGGAAACCTTCCAAAAGGTTCCCGCCGCCGTGGAAGCAACGCCGGGTTATGTGGGATATTTACCTCACTAAAACCCTCCTGGTGGCTATCCTCAGTGCTACGTGGAGGACTCCGAGATTTTTAACGGAACACAACCGTAGTCCTCCGAGCGCAATGCCCCTCGGAGACCCTTACTCAGTGACCAATTGATGCTCACCGTGTCGTTTATGACGGCATGTGGCCAAACGTGCCCGGGGTCACTTGACTGGACGGTCCGAGCTCCCACTCTTACCGCCCGCAACCTCTGAAGCCCCTTTTAGTCGCCTCTTACGACAGGCAGAGGATACCGTAGCCCTAATCTGGTCCCGGAACTACAACCGCGCGCTGCAACCTAAATAGTTTTTTCGTTATAGCAACGCGATTTAATACGTTAATAAGTCATACAACTTCTCACATAAATTGAAGTTTATGTAATTAAACTTACGATCTTGCGTATTACAGAATAATGAAGATTGAAATGTAAATTGTGATATCCCTGCTAAATTACTCGTTAACAATGAAGAGCACACTTTTGTGCAACGCTTTACAAGGACTTGAGGGCTAAATTGAAGTCATGTACGAGTAAGTAAGGGTGTGGTGAAAGGGAGAGATTTTCTTCATTTGAAGGAAGTAGCAAACGAGCATGCAGTCCACCTGATGGTAAGTAGTCACTGCCACCCTGCGACATTTGTAAGCAGCTTCAAATACAACATGGGTTCTATCTGAAGTCAATCACGGACGGGTTGCTACTCCCGAGAACTATTATATAAAAGCCTCATATAAAAGTGTTCCGGCAACCACGTTCTTCCATCTTAACGCAAGAAATGCTTCACGCTAGAAATAGATGTGGTACTTCCCCGGTCGAACTACACTGGTCCTACCACCTGTTAAGTGCAGATTATTTCTACACCCTTCAGACAGAACATAGCAGAACCTTTCTCTTATAAAGCAGAAATGTAGCAATGATGACTCCGGCTTTGAACAAAAAAAGATTTTAGCACCTTCAAATCATTTCGCACAATAGATGACTCGTGTCACAATCATGCGTATATTTATGAGACATAACTATATAAACATAGATGACGCACTGTACCATAAGACATGGAGATTTGTCAAATTTGGTCACATGTAAGTTAAGCTGAGTGAGATGCCCTGTTCGTTCAATGAAATATGGTATTAAGTTAACAGTTTATTTTGTTTCTTTTTATGTATGAACCAAATAAATCATTTTTCTTTCCATTTCCTCAAAATTGTTGAATTAACATTACATAAAATATTTACTTCACTATACAGTTTGAGACTAAAACTATCGCGGAAATGATACATTTTAATACTTAATGACTACTCACGATATGCGGTTATAGTAAAACAAAGACAGAAAAACATTACTCGCCAAAGACTAGAAAACAACAATATGGAGTGCCCCAAGGCAACGTACTGGGTCCTGGATTTTTATTATATATTAATGACATAAGATAAGATGAGAGTTACATAACATAAGATGACATTATTTGTTGATGACAGCACCATACTATTTACTGGTAACGACATTAAGAATTTAGAAAATGACATTAATTAAACATTATTTTTTTTATTTGACTAAAGTAGCAAACGAACATGCAGCATTAAATATTGCTTTAATCATCATAATTTGAAACAAAACTAAAAAAATAAAAATAAAATAAAATAGATTTGTTTCAAAGTATTAATAAACATAATTTATTAATACTTTGAAACAATTAATAATTATATTTTAAATAAAACTAAAATAATGAATTTAAAAGAAGGACGTGACATTAACGCTAAAATTGATATTAGTTATCTATGTAAGACAAATTAACATATTGACAAAATAATTTTTTGGGTCTACACATTGACAAGCAGATGCACCGGAAAGCTCATATAGATTATATAAACTAAACTACAAAAACAATTATATCTTGAAGTGGTATTGACCGCTTATCATGGTCATGTAACAGCTGTTCTCCGATATGGCATTACGTTCTGGGGTAACTCCACAGATATTGAAAAAATGTTAAATGCTTAAAAAAGTGCATTAGAGCAATCTGCAGTCTGAATCAGAGAGAATCATGCAGACCTTATTACAAAATTATAAAGTTATTAACTTGAACTTGAATTAGGAACATGAAAATTTCAATCCTTAATCAGAATTAAGATAGGTAGCTAATTTTTGTTAATGACTTCAGTAAAATTACCACCACACTGGCTTTGGAGGCTTTCGTTCATAATATGGAGAATTTCGGCCAATTTTGGCCTCTCCCTTCTCCAACAAATATCCCTAAATTATAAATTTATATTTCTGGGTCTGGGTGTTAATGTATTTCGTCACGTTCCATGATACCTTCTCGTCAACCCCTTATTGTCCCACTGCTGGGCACGAGTCTTCTCTCAGAATGAGAGAGTTTAGGCCATAGTCCACCGCGCTGGCCAAGTGCGAATTGGTGGACTTCACACACCTCCGAGTTTTTTTTTTTTTTTAAGAACTCTCGGGTGTATAGATTTCCTCACGATGTTTTCCTTCACCGAAAAGCAGTGATAATTAATTTCTAATACGCACATGAATCAGTGGTGCGTGCCTGGGTTTGAACCTCGGACCTCCCAATCGAGAGGGCAAGTTTTAACCATTAGGCTATCACTGCTCTTATCATGATACCTACTACACAGTAAAAAATATCAGTCGATATACAAAGAGTTATATTAAGGTTTATATAATAAAAGCGTCTGTAACAACATTTACATATTCTGGTTAAAGACATTTAATCTCAAAAGAAATATTATACATTTCACTTAATGAGATAATTTAGCATAAAATAAACAATTGGTGAGCATGCAGAAACATTAATATTATATTCATTGCGAAAACCATTTTTTAAAATTTAAAACCACGTAACTAGTAATTACGCGATCGATACCTCATTTTGAATTCCCACAGGACGAGGGCGGGTAATCGGGAACATTAAATTTTACCACATTATTGGGGGAAATTCACCCCTTTATGCGAATTGGACACGCTATCTTGTTATTGTTATGGATGTTATAAATATATGAGCACAGTTAACATGTTAATATATCCAATTAACTTAAGTACGGTTATATTTAAAAATGTGATATATTTATCTAAATTCTAAGATTTGCCCGTTGAAACCTTTTTTTTTAGGGGGAAACCTTCAAAAGGTACCCGACGCCGTGAGAGCGACGCAGGGTTATGTGGGTTTACCGCACTAAAACTCCCCCGGTGACCGTCCTCGGCGCTACAAAGAGGACTCCGGATTCTCCAAAGGAACGCAACCGGAGTCCTCTAAGTTTGCCCCATCAGGCTCCTCACATATGGGTGACCGGGCCCACCGCTCCCTCCGTACGACGTTATTCGACCACATACACCGCCGTCCTTCACGGGGTCGCCTGACAACATGATACATTTTCAGATGAAACACGCTCTTCAAATAATATCTGGTAGACTAAAACATACTCATAGTGTACATAGAATATGACTGATAAAAGGTTCAACCTTCATCAATCTGACAAGTAAACAATGGGAGCATTGACCTGCCGAAACACTTACTCATTGTTACTTTGAGAGGCTTACACGTGTTAAGACTATGTTCTTCTCACGGCTTCTGCGGTTTTCCACGGTATTAATCCTATGCGTTAATTTAGGTCATAAAAGTCAGCCCTGTAGTTCCGGGGTCAGAATAGGGCTACAGTATCTCCTGCCTGTCTAAGAGGCGAGTAAAAGGGGCTTCCGGAGTTGCGGGCGGCTAGAGTGGGACCTTGAATCGTTCGGTCAGGCGACCCCGGGATGGACGGCAGTACGTGTGGTCGCATACCACCGTAAAGACCACACCTGGGAGAAGCCGTATGGGGCAAGTCCCAAGGGTGTGGTTGCCACGGACTACTTATATACCCTCGGACTTCTTATAGATCCCTTGCTCTGTATCAACTTGCGTACAGATGTCCATGGATGGCAGATTAGATGGATAACTAGATGGCTACTTAAATCAGATACAAAAATTGAGAGAGTGGTGCCATCACAGTCGAAACATTAACTTCTACAACTACTTCTTTTGAGGTCCCGCGTGACGGAGCGGTTGCCGGTCTGACGCGCAATGGGTCCCGGGTGCGATTCCCGGCCAGGTATATCTGAATGATGAGTTTACATTCATATTCTGGGTCTGGGTGTTTGTGTATTCGTCTTGTGTGTGTCAATGGTACCCACGACACAGGAGAAAATCCTGTTTTTTTTCTTGGCATTCCCATTTTATTTCAATGCTTCTTGAGATGTATTTCTTACAACTTTAAATGTTCTTCACGTAGCGTCTTCGTATTGCATTTTTATGCCAACCACATCGATATTCTTTGGAAATACAATCTTTGTAGAATTATACTGTCGCCGGAAGTGACTATAAGTTATCGAGTGTAAATGTGAGACACAAGGTGTTAGAACAATAAATTATTATGAAATTAATAAGCTGAGCGTCTTATT
The DNA here is from genome assembly GCA_949699795.1 of Spicauda simplicius. Lineage (NCBI taxonomy): Eukaryota > Metazoa > Arthropoda > Insecta > Lepidoptera > Hesperiidae > Spicauda > Spicauda simplicius. The sequence goes on along the minus strand of OX453082.1, from coordinate 13,092,451 downwards.
GTCCAAAGTAACACGTGAATATTTCTCAAAATCAAATATATTTTAATAATTTTCAAGTTATTTGAGCACACCCGTTAAAGGTAAAAGAGGTTTAATTAACTGAGCTGCATTTAAAAGCAATGGCGGGTGTTTTGACAAAGACATCTGACATTTTTGATGTCATGTGTTTTCATAATAAGACATCGAACGTCTTAATTAGTTTAATTTGTATGTTGTTTTTATTTGATTTTGTGTATGGCTTATGCATTTTTACTAAAACGCAACCTAACCTAAAAATATTCTAGTAATCTATTGATAATGGCACGACTCTTCACTAAAGCACATAAAAACCCCCATGTGAATACTAAAAGGCTGCTAATCCTGAACCACGTTAATATTCCAAGGGTGGCCCTATATCATCGTAAGCTTGGCTTATGGAGCCTCCGCTTTGCAGTAGCTCCTTCTCAGGGTTGGCAATATTGATATTATATTTTTGAAAAATATCGTAGTAAAAGTATTACCGTATGTAACATAAAAAGCATTATGTTAAATATATTATAACGGGACAATCAAACTTAATAGAAAAAATTAACAAAATAAGGGCTGTCGCCGCGTGTTACAAATATTTTTAAGGCAAAATAATCGACTTAGTACATTTTAGTTTCAGCAGTCGCGTTTTTAAATAAAATACAAGTATTTAATTCCGTCACAAACCTAACCTAACCCAACCTAAAAATATTGATAATGACACGAGTCTTCACTAGAGCACATAAAAACCCCCATGTGAATACTAAAAGGCTGCTAATCCTGAGCCACGTTAATATTCCAAGGGTGGCCCTATATCATCGTAAGCTTGGCTTATGGAGCCTCCGCTTTGCAGTAGCTCTTTCTCAGGGTTGGTAGCGTTTATATAATATTTTTGAAAAATTGTAGTGTTATGAAGTACTATAATTAAAACATTTTAATACCTTGCAGCATTCTGAAATATCTCTAAAAGTTTGGAAAAAAATCTCCGCAAAAGCAGCTCGTCTCGATTCATTCGAGTTTCGTACTGTGGTACCATATACGTTAAGCGAACGCTCGGCCGCGCTACATGGTAAGGGGAGTGGAAGTGTTAGGTTTTTTCGTTACGGAATTTCTTGATTCAGTCGCCGCGCTCAAGGCCCGCGATAAAAGTTATGCAATAGCTAAATAAAAAATTAGTATAGTTCTACTACACTTCAATACTACCACAATACACTACCTATAGTATTTCTGGTAAAATAAAATTAGAATTAATTATAAAGTTTTATTTATTTTTATTTTATGTTGTGTATTAATTTAACTATTTTATTTAAATTTTAAGTTGTTTACAGTGAGAAAAAAAATGAATTTTATTTTGTTAAAATAACTCTAATTATAGCTTAAAAATAAAAAAGTTTAGTATCATTAGTAATAAAAATATAACCTACAAAAATAAATTAAATTTGACAATATTTTCTGAGCAGTGACAACCCTACCCAAAACTAATCCCCTTGATTTAATTGACTAAAGTGCATAATAAAGCTCTTAGCTTAATAACTGCTTTCAACGTTCAACAGAGGATTTTTGTAAATCATCCCTTTGAAAGGTTTACAAGTAGTGTTATGAAACCCGCTTCAACCCTTAACTTCGCTATCTTTTATATATTTTGGCAGGGAAACTTTTTTTTTTACATTTTTGGATAGAACTTTTCGTGATTTAAAAATAGTTCTTCCGCTTTACTTATTGTTTGAATTTGGTACAACCGATTATTGTCACAAATGTGGGCACGGGTCTGCTCTCAGAATGAGAGAGTTTAGGCCATAGTCCACCGCGCTGGCCAAGTGCGAATTGAACTTCCAACACTGCCTATCGGCAGCCCACATCAACGGTGGACAGTGCTTCCACTGAGGGAATTGCCCGGGTAAGGAGGGGATCGTCGAGGTCCGCAGACCTTACGCCAAGCGGCGACGCCACGCCGCAGCATAGGACGACTTACAAAGTCAAAGTCAAGAATTGAACTTCACACACCTCCGAGATCTTTTTTTAAAGAACTCTCGGGTTTGGATATCCTCGCGATATTTTCCTTCACCGACAAGCAGTGATAATTAATTTATAATACGCACATAAATCAGTGGTGCGTGCCTGGGTTTGAACCTCGGACCTCCCGATTGAGAGGGCAAGTTTCAACCAGTAGGCTATCACTGCTCATTTTTTGAATAACGTTAATTAAATCTAGAAAACGTAGCTCTAATCGCGTGTTTCGTCTGTCCATCTGTAAAATTTTAACCGTAATGTCGTTCAAGGAGCAATTTTTTTTTTTTTTTTTTTTTTATTTGACTGAAGTGGCAAACGAGCATGCAGTCCACCTGATGGTAAGTGGTCACTGCCGCCCATGAACATCTGTAATCAACTTCATACAGAACATGGATTCCATCTGAAGTCAATCACAGATGCGTTGCTACTCCCGAGGACTATGATGGTCGCCTCATGTAAAAGTGTTCCGGCAACCACACCCTTCTATCGAAACGCAAGAAATGCTTCACGCTAGAAATAGGTGTGGCGGTGGTACTTCCTCGGTCGAACTACACTGGTTCTACCACCTTGTAAAAGACAATTAAGACAAATATAAAAACTTAACGTGTTTATATGTGGCATAGCAAATTAATAATCTTGTTGTGAGGGTTTTAAAGATTATTTTAATCAATTAATTAATTAATTAATAATTTGGACTTAGTAAAGTACATTATCTACCAGAAGTTTTTAAAGAACAATATTTGTGCAGTTTTCATTAAAAATGCGCTTCTAATAAATGTATTTAATATAACATTTAGAAACTTAATGATCATTACACGTGCTGCGAAGGTGACTAATCCGTTGACCTTAACGGGAGTAGTAGCAGTGGGTTCTGGTGACACAATGACATACCTATTGTATTATGGGTTATGGTACATATGTTATGAAAATTTAAGAGAGAGAAAAGCAGGTGGTAGAACCAGTGTAGTTCGATCGGGAGGTACCGACGCCACACTCATCTCTAGCGTGAAGCAGTTCTTGTGTTTCCTCGGAAGGATTTTTTCTTATAAGATGGAAGTACCAAACGCTCATGCAGTCCACCTGATAGTAAGTGCCGCCCATGGACATTTGTAAGCAACCCCATACAGAATAGGGGTTTTTTTTCTATCTGAAGTCAATCACAGATGCGTCGCTACTTCCGACTAAGATGGTCGCCTCATATAAAAGTGAGCCGGCAACCACACCCTTCTATCGAAACACAAAAAATGCTTCATGCTTGAAATAGGTGTGGCGCTGGTACTTCCTCAGGCGAACTACACTGATTCTACCACCTCGGGAGTAGCATCTGTGACGTTCTATATAAAGTTGCTTACAGATGTCCATGGGCGGCAGTGAGTACTTACCATCAGATGGATTGCATGCTCGTTTTTTCTTACAATAAGATAAAAAAGTATATATCGAGACTACGAACACAATTATTTCTAATGTAAATAGTTTTGTATTTCGATAAAAGGGTGTCGATGCCGACTTCGTCGACGACCGTCTTTCTTTGAATAATTTATCCATACCACATAGTTTAAAGAGAATTTAATGGATTTTAAAGGTAGTGCTTAGAGTTAGGTATTATTTAAGATTGATTTACTAACTAAAGTTTAGGTATCTCGTTATAATAATTCATTATTCTTAATGTAATATGTAAATTATATGATATTCTTGATGATTTTAATGTTATTTAAAGTTTTTTTATATGTCAATTTTTCAAGGTGGTAGAACCAGTGTAGTTCGACCACGGAAGTACCACCGCCACACCTATTTGTAGCGTGAAGCATTTCTTCCGTTTCGATAGAAGGGTGTGGTTGCCGGCAAACTTTCACATGAGGCGACCATCACAGTCCTCGGGAGTAGCGACGCATCTGTGATTGACTTTTGATGGGTTTCTGGACATCTGGACATCATGGACATCTGTAATCAACTTCATACAGAACATGGGTTCATGTCCATGGGCGGCAGTGACCACTTACCATCAGGTGGACTGCAAGCTCGTTTGCTACTTCAGTAAGATAAAAAAATATATATATATATTTAATGTATTTAATCTGTAGCGGCTACTGCATGCTGAGAGTGGCTACATATTAAATACATTAAATAATTTAATTGACATACAAAAAAATAATTCAAATAATATTAAAATCATAAAGAATGTCATAACATTTACATATTACATTAAGAATAATGAATTAATAATATTACAATTTAAACACATTAATTAATAATCTAAAAATTCAATATTAGTCAAAAGATTGTACAAAAATAACAAAAATGTTAGTCATCTAGGGTAGCAACGACTTATATTAAAATACATTTTGATGAATGTGCTTGGTTTGTTTTTATTTGGGGAAGTTTGAATGCGGTTGTATTCATCATTTGCTTACTATTGTCATATTAACAGCTGTTTTAGCTGTTTTAGCTTTAGTCTTCGGGAATAGCAACGCATCTTTGATTGATAGTGTATTGATAGAGATAGAGCCTTTGTTCTGCATGAAGCTGCTTATAGCTGTCCATGGGCGGCAGTGACCACTTACCATCAGGTGGATCGCTGACTAATGTACCCAAGTAGATTGCAGCTCGATTACTATCAATTTATAGAAACATGAATAACACAACTTCTACAATGGGCACAAATCGTTAGTTCACAAGAAAAACGTGCAGAAATTCAAAACATAGCATAACAGAGATTGTCACGCGGAAACAGAAAGACAATAATAATTGCATATATATGCCGTCAGTCACATTTTCTCACGGCACTCTACGTGTAATCTTTTGTTTTATGTAATTGTTCAACCGGTCAACCAGATGGTAAGTGGTCACTGCCGTCTATGATCATTTACAAAAGACAGAGGTTCTACATTGCAACTGACGACTAATATTGTTTGCTTAAGTTATATAAGACACATTTCCACCGAAAACGACAAAAACAAGAACTTTTTCACCCTAGGACTGTTCTCTGTAGGAGTTTATTTACTTGTCGTCAACCCATTATTGTCCCACTAAGGTGCACGGGTCTTCTCTCAGAATGAGAGAGTTATAGGCCATAGTCCACCGCGCTGGCCAAGTGCGAATTGGTGGGCGGCGAATTGGTGGACATATATAATAGTGATGGTGTGGACAAATTGATGGACATTATTTACTTATTTTTACATATTTATTTCAGTCCGAACGGAATGATCTAATTACACTAATGAAAAAAAAAACAAAATATAACAATGAAAATAATAGGCACAAATTAATAGTAGGTATCATCTCATCAACCCATTATTGGTCCACTGCTGGGCACGGATCTCCTCTCAGAATGAGAGGGGTTAGGCCATAGTCCACCGCGCTGGCCAAGTGCGGATTGGTGGACGTAGTAATAGACTAATAGTAGGTATATTATAGTATATTATATTCTCTAAAACGATCACTGTTTTGAATATTGGCAATTACATTGTATGGGCGACATAGAGGAAAAAGGAAAAGGTAATCATGTAGGGGGAAACTCGCGTACCCCCCCCCCCCTCCTCCGATTGCACCATACTCATTATTTATTTATTAACTATTATACCACCTACATACCATTTAAATATCTCACGCTATCGCTCACGCTTTCTTGTGAATGCCATTGACACACACAAGACGAAAACACAAACACCCAGACCCAAAACATGAATCTAAACTCATCATGTCTCAAACTGTCTGGCCGGGAATCGAACCCGGGACCCATTGCGCGTCAGACCGGTATAGTAACCGCTCTGCCATGCGGGTGGTCAGGTCGTCAGATAAAATAAACTTCCACGTCTCATCTTAAACACAAAGAGATCCAGCGCCGTTTATACAATTAAATTAATCCTTATACAAAGAAAGACCTTTAAAATCCTTTAAAACCTTATAAAGTTACACGACGTAGATAAAAAATTCAAAGAATTGAGAGGAGTCATCAGATTGTCCTAGGAAATGTATGACAGATTCCGAGGAATTAATTTAAATCAAGTACCTTATGACCTCCGAGTGAGTCACTATAGATTGGTCCATTCACTCCATGATAATTTTGAGACCGGTTTCATAGTAACGGTAGTAAATACTACGAATTATAGTACATTCTTTAAACATAAAATTTTATCATTTAGGACGTAAGTTCGGGGTGATTTTAAACATTAAAAAAAAAAACATTTGATATAGTCAACGAATTAACGCAACACAACGCCACAGTATTAATATCATACAGTAGTCTAACTCTGCCGTGTCCTTGAATTTTATATCTACAGACGCGCTGGACGAGAGTTCGCGTTAGGGCTACCGTTACCGCCACTATGGCACATTCGCTAGCTGTTGGGTACCGAGTGCATACCGAAATCGTGGCGCGTAGGTAAAACTTGCGTTTCGTGCGTTTATAAGAAGTTAGATTACTGTAGATACTAGTACCGTACCAACGCTTAGCGCTACAAATAGGTTTGGCGGTGGTATCTCCTTGGTCGAACTATTATACTATGCTTATTGTCTTATAAGGTTTTTCGTGTTATAGACGGACACGAATTAGGACCCAGAATAGAAATCTACATGTAACATTCACACTCGTATATCTTTCAGCTAAGTCCTCTTTCCTCCCAAACCATACACAAGAAAAGCGCTAGTTTACAACATAAAAGTGCACTAAATTGGCAGGTTTCAAGCTAATTACGGTACAAGACGTACAGTAGCAGCCTATTTGTCAACGTATCACGTGTCGTATGAGTCAGCCCCCACGTGCCAATGTTATTGTGGCGGTAGAGTTTCTAGATGTCGCTTGAGCGTAGTATGGCTGTAGCTTGAGCGCAGTATGCTGTCACGTATGCTCTATAATTTTAAAACGCAGCTCGGCGTAAATCGTTGGTTTGCTAGGCACAGATGTGTCACGTACTAATTTCCAGTAGTGTGATGATGTTAATAAAGATTTAACGCATTTTAAGTTCAACTTCATTTAAAGGTTTGTATGATTAAACTATGAACTCCAATAGTCTCTTGCCATATTTTAATAATAACAATAATTTTAACTCTTGAAAAAATCAAATGCTTTTGCAATTTTGCGCAACGATAGACCAACTTGCCCAGGTGAAATCTTCTAAAAACTTTCAACCGATTTAAATCAAAATTAGACCGAAAGTGGTCTTACAAAGTCGTGTATCACTATACCTATGATTAGGCCAGTCATCGCTGTTATTATCAAACCCTTATTTTCATACGCTTAAGCACAGGTCCTTGTCAATGATAAAGTTATAAATTGTAAAGTGTAAACTCATTATTATCACCCACTATAAAGCTAACTATAACTCACTATAATGCTGGCCAGGTGTCAATTGATATATTTTATTACAAAACTCTCAAAAAATTATATTTCCTCACGACGCAATTAAAAATTCGAAAATAAATGATTTTTGTTTAAATATTTATATCTAATACGATCTTAACGATTTACTAATTTAAATACCATTGAGATTTCGGTAAAACGTAATCACGAAACCTATGCATACCATCCACGCATACTGATAAAATAGTTCTAAAAGTAATAGTTCTATACGGTGTTATACTCAATAAAAATAAAAATGTGTGCGTGTACTAGCGTACACTCGTAAGAAGTGAAACTTCTTTATGACGTTATTTTTCAAAAAAAATATTTACTTTATGCAACTTTACAGAAATTAGTTAAATAAAGTTAATTAGATAGGGTTTAATAAAAGGCCTTTATTAAACTTTATCTAATAATCTATCTAATCGTGTCGCGCGACGCGCCGACGAGTGTGTGCAAGGGAAGTTAGTCTCGTACTTATAAAATAAATAGTTCTTTTAAAAGTGAATATCAACTATATAAATATATACCAATCTACAGCTTAAACAACAGAGTTTCAAGTGCGTGAATTTGTTTTTAAAAATCTAAAACGGCAAGTGACTATTTCAGAGAAATCACTTTCAAATTAGTGCATTTTAATAGGACAAATAGTGTGCATCGTAACTGGTGATTCATAGTTAGCTGCTTGCAAGCAAACATTACCTTATTTGGTCATAAAATATCACCACCAATCAAACAGTTCATGATTATTTATGAATTACTAGCTTCTGATTGCCAATTTCAACACTTACGTAAAGCAAAACTTTTGTTGAAAGGACGAAATACGTGCTTGCGCTCCGATGGGTCGAGGTTCGATCCTCACAAAGATATAGAAAAATAGTCTTTTTTTCAAATCAATTTTGTGTTTTATAAATTATGAAACATGAAACATTTGCAAACAAATAGATAAAAGTTGAACAGATTCCTTGTCTACTATTTCTATACTAAAAAATTGTAAAGCAAATCTTTGCAAAGACAACGAGTTAATACTCATCTTACTATGGAGAACATTACCCTACGAAAAAAATTAAGACGATCAACATCAGAAACAGATATATCGCGCATGACCGATACTGGTAACTGTGAGCAGATATACAACTCCACGCTACTTGACATATCATCGCTTAGCATGCAAAGTGTTCAACAGTGTAGTGTAAACTCCTATACATTTGAACTAAGAACCGAACTGGATAATATTAAACAAAAATTAAAAAGCGCCGATAGCGAAATAGAAAACTTAATAATTGAGAATAATAATTTAACACAAACCATACATGAACAAAAAACTCAAATAGAATTATTAAAAAAAATAGCACGAGACTATTCCAGCAAAAAGAGCGATTCGATCAATGTCACGCCTATATCTAGGAAATTATTAAAAATCAAGATGAATGCTCCTAGAGTATCCCCGCTTCATTATCAATATATGAGCTCAAATCGCAGTCTTGGAAACACACCCATTAAATTAACGGTTGAACCTAATGCAGACAAATCTTCCGTGTGTACGTCCATTACGCCTAGTATTACTGGAATTAAAGATTCAACAAGTTGTGATACGGGGAAATTAAGTAGAGAAACGGTTCATATTTTACCAAGCACGGAAACTGTGTGTGAAACACAATTAAGAAATAATGTGCATGATACTACCAACCCTCAAATATCTCGAGTACTTATTATTGCTGACGATCAAGGGCTTTACCTCAGGAAAAAGCTACAGAGTCTATTGGGAAAAGAATATCATGTAACCAGCTTTATAAAACCAAATGCGCCATTAGTAAACGTAATTGAATCTATGAAAAGTGACATACAGACATTAAATAAAAATGATTATGTAATATTATTAGGAGGCATTCATGACAGAAATCCGTATGAATTTAGTTTTAAGTTTAATTTATGGCTGTCTTCAATAACATGTACCAATGTAATAGTAAGTGAGATCCCAAGAAATAAGTATCTTAATGTAAAGAAATTAAACTATAAATTACAGTTCATATGTAGCAAGTACGAGAACTCTATTTATGTCGATCTCAATTATAGCAGACACATACCATACTATAAAACAATTGTAATCAATTTAGCAAGAGTATTCTTAAAAGAAATTTTGAGATTGTCTTATAAAAAGAGAATGGAAGATTATCAGACATTTTTGAAAGAAAAATCACGTAAAAAGTATATGAATGTAGGTACCCAATGTAACTTATTTACTTGTAATTGTAATGATAAAAACATTGACATGCCTATCTCGAAATATATTGACATACATAATAAGGAACATGACATTGCAACCAGTAATAATGATTTATTTCGTATATAACCATGTCCATGTTTTGCATCAAAATATTAACGGACTAATAAACAAATCCGATCAACTAACAGTGCGAATTGATGAGTTATATAAGAGTGGTACGACTGTTGACGTGATATGTATTACAGAACACAACATGATTGATGGGGATGAACTTTGTTTACATATACCAAATTTTTGCTTAGCATCATCATTCATGAGAAAAAATAGGCACGGTGGATGCTGTATACTTGTGCGAAATAAGCATAAATACAAAATTTTAAATCTAAATTTATCTGTAATGGGCACAATCGAACTTTCGGCCATTGAACTCATTGAACACCGAATTAATATTGTGTGCGTGTATAGAGCCCCAAAATTTAATATCCAATCATACGAACTGTTCTTAAATAAACTTGACTGCACTCTTTCGAAGCTGCTTAATGTTAATAGGAAAATTATTGTTTGTGGCGATTTTAATGTAGACTTGCTAAAAAATGATAGATACTCAAACGAGTTTGAATATCTGTTGACGGCCTATAACCTAACAATAGAAATACGAAAACCAACTCGAAAAATCAGTAATACCTGTATTGACAACTTCGCGCATAATGTAAAAGGCTGTAAAAGCAATATTATAGAACTGGCTTTGTCTGACCATACTGCACAGATTTTAAAATCCCCGTAAAAAAAACTTGCAATTTAAAGCACTGGTTTATTTACAAACGCGACTATTGTTCTGAACATATGGATAAATTCAAAATGTATCTTAAACAATTACTATCGTTGCTTGATATTCATAATATTACCGAACCAAATGCAGCATTTGACTTGTTCTTTGAATGGTACAAATTACTATATAATCTCTGTTTTCCGTACAAAAAAATAAAAATCTTAAGCGATGTTAAGCCTAAATGGATAACACGTGGCATCAGAATATGTAGTAAGAAAAAACGAGACCTACTATGGAAATACAGAATTTGTCCCAATAAAGAAAATAAAACAAATTACGAAACCTACGATAAACGTTACAAACAGATTATTAAACTTACACAAAAAGCTCAGAACAACTACTACATAAAGAACTCAATAAACAAATCAAAAGCCATTTGGTCTATAATTAATAACACGAAAAATAGACATCCTAAAGAAAATATGTTTAAAATAAATATTAAAGGTAAGCTAGTGGACGATCCTCAGGAAGTCGCCACTGCGTTTAATAATTACTTCATTGACGTGGTTAATTCCAAGAAATCTATAAATACAAGTAACTCAAATTTGACATTTAATAATTTAAAATCAATTTTTATTCCTCCTACAACTTCGACAGACATTCAAAATATTATAATATCGTTAAAAAATACAGAAAGTCCTGGGTATGATGGCATTACAACAAAAATAATTAAAGATACTTCGTCAATAATATCCCCAGTGATCTGTCATATAGTAAATCTTTGCATTGAACGAGGCACCTTTCCAAGAAAGTTAAAGACTGCAGTTATTAAACCCATATACAAAAAGGCTGATAGCTCTGATATAAATAATTACAGACCTATTGCATTACTTCCTGTGATGTCTAAGGTATTTGAAAAAGTTATATATAATTCCTTATATAACTTTCCAGAGTCATGCAAAATACTAAACAGTAAACAATTTGGATTTCGGAAGTCTAAGTCAATAAATACAGCTATCTACAGCCTATTAGCAGAAGTTATGAATAAAATGGATAAAAATGTACCAACTACTGCTATATACATGGACCTCACTAAAGCTTTCGATCATGTAGATCACAATATACTTATGAATAAACTGTATAAGTACGGAGTAAGAGGCAATGCTCATAACCTAATTGAATCGTATCTTAATGATAGGGATCAATATACTGAAGTTAAGAAACTATGTTATGAAAGCAAATGTGAAGTCATATATAAATCTGATCATAGGAAAGTTAAATTTGGAGTCCCTCAGGGCAGTGTACTAGGGCCTTTGTTATTTATAATATATATTAATGACATGCCTCAAGTGACAAACCATCATATATATATACCATAATATTAAAAAAAATGAATATAAATAAGAAAAAAAGACAAACCCGCTGAGTTTCTTGCCGGATCTTCTCAGTTGAGGTCGTATTCCGATCCGGTGGTAGTGTAAGAAAAAAAATGTAACTGACAATTTGTAAGTGCCCCCGCAGGCCTATACGAAATAAAGACATTTCATTTCATTTCATTTCATTTCATTTCATTTCATTTCATTTCATATGACTTTATTTGCAGATGACAGTACTCTCCTTTTCAGTAATAATGACATCAAACAACTAGAAAATGACATTAACTCTACATTGACATCTATAATTAAATGGCTAGAAGCAAATAACTTAATAATTAATCTAGATAAAACGAATATTATGAATTTTAGGCAACGCAAACTTGACATATCGAAGCTAAATATAAACTACCTTGGTAAACAAATTACAGAAACTGACATGACCAAATTTTTAGGACTTTATATTGATTATAATATGAAGTGGAAGTCACACGTCGATTTCGTCAGCAAAAAAATTAATAAACTGTCTTATGCGCTTCGAATGCTTAGAAAAACTACAAACCAAAATTATTTATTGATGGCATATCATGGCTGTGTTTCCTCCATTTTAAGATATGGGGTAATTTTTTGGGGTAATTCCGTAAATAAAGGTCTTGTGTTTAAGGCGCAAAAAAGATGTGTAAGGTCCATCTGCAACATTACCCCAACACAATCATGTAAACCGTATTTCAAAAAACTAAACATTCTTACACTAGCATGTCTCTATATACTAGAAAGCAGTTTACTTGTTAAAACGAATAAAGACTTATTTGAAATTCATACTGGAGCTCGACATAAAGGTAAATTATGTACTATAGCGTGCAAAACACATCTTTTTAAGCAAAGTATATTTGGAAAAGCACCAATAATTTATAATAAAATACCAAAATCGATACGCAACCTTACAGATATTAATATATTCAAAAATGTGCTATCTAAATTTCTTGTGGACAAATGTTATTATACAATAGATGAATTTTTAAATGACAATAATTCTGATAATTAATTAATATTGACTAGTAATTCCATGACCCGCTGATGTAAATGTTAATGCAATAATTATAATATTATAATGGTAAGATCTTCCTAAATTATAAATATTTTTATATAATATTGTATGCCCATGTGGCCGGAATACGGCGAACAATATATAATTTAAGAACTCTGCATGTACCTACCTGTATTCCACAATAAAGATATTTGATTTGATTTGATTTGATTTAATATCACGCGTGGTAGGGATAAGAAAAACATGGCGCGTAACAGAAAAAGATGGCGCGTAACGAAAAAAAAAAGATGGCGCGTAACGAAAAAATGTTACACTACATTTTTTTCCAACACCGATAAAGAAGTTTCACTTCAAAATCAGTAGTTTTACTCCTCAAATTTTTCTCATACCGGGCCCTTATATATGCAAATCGATTCTTAGGGAGTAAACTCCAAAAAGACAAATGTAATACACAAAAAAATATGCGTAAAATATTAGGCTGTCACTGCTACACGAGTCACATCCATCAGATCTGACTCGTGCGCCACAATTATTATGCATAGAGCACACACAGGCGACGCGCTCTCGAAACCGCGATGAATAATCGCGTCACTGAATCACGGCACAAGTACCGCGAGAGTAGCGGTAGAACACATGATTCCAGTAGCGATCATGCAGCTCACGTGGTCACTGCCGCCAATGGCCATCTGTAAGCTTCATGTAGCCTCCTGAGACCCAGGGCCACTTTTTAAGGACTATGTTTGAAAAATGTTTTTTTTAAGAAAAGTCATGAAGTAGATAATTAAAAAAAAAATAGTAAAGACAATCCCCTCTCCATCCTCCCCGTTCTATTTTATGTGCTCATATGAGGCCACTCGGCGTTAGGACTCGTTTGATGACATAAACTAAACTCATAGACATATTTAAGAAATGCAAAAAAGGGGGCCAATTCATATTAAAAACACAATTGTCAGTAAAATAAAACCTTTTATAATTTGTTGAATAATTTTAATGAATTGCATTATCAGTTTTGATGGAAAAAATACGCTTACAAAAAATTACTGCCTGTCTTTTTTGTCGAGCTCTGTTTTTTTTAGTTTATGTCATCGTTTGAGCACGCAGGGTCCCAGGAGGATAGAATATGAATTCTTTCTCAAGTCAATCACAGATGCGTTGC
>OX453082.1:12805021-13078324 GCA_949699795.1 Spicauda simplicius | reverse complement strand
AATCACAGATGCGTTGCTACTCCCGAAGACTAAGAGGAGTATAGACCTCATATAAAAGTGTGACGTGTTACTTAACTACATATCAAGTCTCCCTTACCATATCGGTCAAACCAGAACACAGCTACACTTGATACAGTCTTTAGTAAGTAGAAAAGGGCATAGCGGTGACTCCATTGTCGAAACATGAAGGACTTACCATAGTACTTTAATTAAGTTCATTTCGGAGGTGTGTGAAGTTTGATTTCACACACATCCGAGAACTTTTTTTTAACGAACTCTCGGGTGTGTAGGTTTCCTCACGATGTTTTCCTTTACCGTAAAGCTGTGATAATTAATATGTAAAACGCACATAATTTTAGAAAAATCAGTGCGTGATTGGGTTTGATCCTAGGTTCGATCGAGGGGGCAAGTATCAACCATTAGGCTATCACTGCTCTGTTTGTTGTCAGTGAGCAGAGCAGTGATAGCCTAATGGTTGAAACTTGCCCTCTCAATCGGGAGGTCCGAGGTTCAAACCCCGGCACGCACCACTGATTCATGTGCGTATTAGAAATTAATTGTCACTGCTTTTCGGTGAAGGAAAACATCGTGAGGAAACCTACACACCCGAGAGTTCTTAAAAAAAAAAATAGTTCTCGGAGATGTGTGAAGTCCACCAATTCGCACTTGGCCAGCGCGGTGGACTATGGCCTAAACTCTCTCATTCTGAGAGAAGACCCGTGCCCAGCAGTGGGACGATAATGGGCTCTGTTTACCTTTCCTAAATGGGTTATTATCACCCATGAACCAACTCCATATAGAATAGAGGATCTCCCTGCAAACTACCGATAAATTAATAACACTTTCTGCATTCATAGACACTCTCTACATTTTATTATATATCCTAGGTGTCATAAACTCACATAGACAAATATATAAAACACCCAGAACAAAAATCTACACTCCCAGGCTTCGAACAAAAATCAATTTTGATCGTTCAGTTAACTGTTAGACCGGGGATCGAACTCGGAACTCTGCGAGTCAGACCGGTATGATGCCAAGCGGGTCTCAGATGCGTTAACACTTGAGAACTAAGTTATATGTAAGTCTGAACTCTGAACATCGTGAAGTAATAACATTAATTCTCTTTTATAACTTCAAACCATGTTACAACATTATCGTTATCAAAATTCATATATTCATAACAAAAGAATTTCTACCAGAGATCCGTAAAAAATTGAGTTCACTAACTAATTTAACTAAGTTTGCGAAGTCAAACTAACTTTTACGTTTAACTTCGGTGTGAAGTTTTCTCCCATGAAACTTGTTATGAGAAAAAGTTTTTGCTTTACCCAGAAACTATTTTGCAATATTCGGTGGTTTTTGTAACGGTTTTGTTTTTTAGAGTTCTGTGGTTATGATATAAAATCCGTATAACCGCTTCTGTCCATCCATAGACTGGGAACTAAAACTTAATGAAAACTTAATCGACAACGCGAAAAAAATCCGTCGCCTACATTTTATTTGCCGACGATAAAAAACAAGTGGCCACACGCCGTCTATAACACTAGGAGGTGTAGTGAGTACAAATGCTCACTGAAAGAGCCCACTCGGAGGACTCCGGTTGTGTTCTATTGGAGATCTCGGAGTCCTCCACATAGCGCCGAGGATGGCCACTGGATGGTTTTAGTGATGTAAAAATCCCACAGAACGCGGCGCTACTCCCACGGCATCGGGTACCTTATGAAGGTTTCCACCTGTAAAAAAAGGTTTGGCGGTGGTATCTCCCCGGTCGAACGACTGGCTCTACCACCTGGTAAGTGCCGAGGTATTTTCCGATGTTACCGGTACGTATGTAATAATATCTCCCTTAACTCACCCTGCAAACCAAAACATAGCAGCGCTTAACACTGCTATTATAAGCCAGACATATGCGTGACAATGGTGCTTCCCTAGTCCAACGAAGATTGTATCAACAGAAATGACGATAGTAGAACCAGTGTTGTTCGACCGGGGAAGTACCACCGCCACACCTATTTCTAACGTGAAGCATTCCTTGCGTTTCGATGGAAGAGTGTGGTTGGCGGCCCACTTTTATATGAGGCATCTTAGTCCTCGGGAGTAGCAACGCATCTGTGATTGACTTCAGATGGAACCCCTGTTCTGTATGAAGTTGATTACAGATATGCGGCAATGACCACTTACCATCAGGTGGACTGCGAGCTCGTTTGCTATTTCAGTCAGATAAAAAAAGTAAGATGCCATAATAAGAAAAATAATAAGAACGCTGTTCTATTCTGTTTCTAATCTGCCCTTGTCTTACATTTCTTTATCTTTGGCTAAAGTCTATCATTACCATATCAGAGTAATCCGAAAATATCGGTACTTTATGATATCCCCACCATAAATGCGGCTTTAAATAAAATGTTGTAAGTACAAGATTTATATTTTAGCCTTACTGCGGGCTTTTAGCGTGGCGACCGAATCAAGAAATTCCGTGACGAAAAAAACCTAATACCATGTAGCGCGGCCGAGCGTTCGCTTAAAGCTATTGCATTTTTTATCAACTTATGCAATTATGATTTATTTATGCAATATTTTTATTCTTTGATATTAGTTCAAGTTTTTTTCTTTGATACTATATACTTTCTGACAAACAGCTGCTTAGATACATATTCGTCCGATTTCCGAGCAGCTCATCTCGATCCGTGCGAGCTTCGTACTGTCGTACCATATATGTACATACACGTTGACGCGGAAGTCCCCAAGTGCCGCACGTTTTTTTTTTAACATTGGTTCAAATGCTGAGTTTCTTGAGTATTTCAGTAAATACTGGTCGTAAAGTAAAACCATAATTATTACATTATCCTGCGGTATAACTTATAGAAAAGATGAAACTGGGGAATTTATAAGCAAGGATTATGCAAAGTTAAAAAATATTTTTATACCTCACCGTATTTTTATCAATTGGGAATAGGTGAAATGAAATATCTTTATTTTGTATAGGCCTACGAGGGCACTTACAAGTTATCAGTATTTTTTTATAATTTTATCTTGAAATGGAAGTAAACTAGAATTTTATCCAAACCACAAAAAATATACTTCAAGCAACGTAAATTGAAGAAATAGTCCTAGTAAAAAAAGTTGCATCAAATAATTAGATAGCGAATAATCCAAATTTACTAATTACATATTTACTCATGAAGACTTCATTTACTCAGAACTTCATGAGGCACAAACGGATAGCTAATAATATTACATACCAAGAATTGCGTAGAATTTCGCCCGGCTTAGTGAATTTAATTTGCGGCATGTCTCATAACATAATTAATGCAAATTGCCGTGAATGACGTAATATATTCGTAACGTAATTGAATTAGTTTATAACAATATTGCTTTAATAACAATAGTTTATAGTAAATCCATTATATCCAATATTTATAGAATGAAGTTCGGAAATGAAAATCGATAAATCACTTTTATATGAGACGACCATCTTTTTTTTTGTTCTTGAGGAGGAAACCTTCAAAAGGTACCCCATACCGTGGGAGCGCCGCAGGGTTATCGGGGATTTTTACGACACTAAATCTCCCCCGGAAGCCGTCCTCAGCGCTACAAAGAGAACTCCGGGATCTCCAGAGGAACGTAATTGGAATCCTCTGAATCGCTCCATCGGGCTCCTCCCAGATGGGTGGTTGGGTCCACCGCTCCGTCTAGTCTTTACGACGGTATGCGACTACACGTACCGCCGCCCTTTCCGGGATCGCCTAGCAGGACGGTTCAAGCTCCCACTCTAGCCGCCCGCAATCCCGGAAGCCCCTTTTAGTCGCCTCTTACGACAGGCAGGGGATACCGTAGCTATCCTGATCCCGGAGCTACAGGAACATGTTGTGCATAGCTAGCAGTCTGGCACGAGATGGGTTCCGGGTTCAATCGCCGGTCGAGTAGAATTCTGAATGACGAATTTAAATTCCTGTTCTGAAGCTGGGTGTTAGTGTCACCATGTTTGAATGTGTCCAACAAAATCCTAAAGTGGAAAAATAGGAAATATTACTTAAGTTATTTTATCTGTCGTCTCTTATACACATGTCGAAAAATGATAAGCGTTATCAATGAATTTTATTGTTGATTACTAGTTATGTGGAGTGCGTACTAGTGATATTTGTGTTTTGAATAAAATAAAATGTGTAAGTAGACCATTCATTAAACCAAATTTTATTCGAAATAGGTACTGAATCAGTGGTTCCCAATCTTTTCAATATTACCCCTGTTATTTTACCCGGCCTTTAAAATATCAACTTTTTTTTGACGAGTCATACCCATCTAAATTATCAATGAACATACCAACTCTATATATCAGTTCGACCATAGGGTGCGTAGTTACCTCTCAGTAAGTCTCTCTTAAACCACCATCTTCAAACCAGAACGATTTAATAATAATAATAATTTATTTCAGATAAAGATCCCTAATTCATACGTTACAAATATTGTTAGATGAATGTTAGTAACAATGTGTGGCCTAAGAACTATGTTAGTGTTGTTATTAATTTACGTAACTTTACCATTTAACTTCAGGTAAATAACTTTTCAAAAAATAAAAAATAAAATATAAAGAAAAAAAACGGAGGGGGGGGGGACATTTCTAAAACTTAGAAGCTTCCTTGAAAGTGAAGGATAGACTAAGGTTTGGCTTTGTTTGAAGGAGAATCACAACTTGTTTACTTTAAAGAACATTACAACTAAATTTAACAAAATAATCATTAATTAATCATGCACTTAAAAACAAACAAACAAAAGTAATTAATCAAAACACGTCAAAGTTTAAATTCAAAGAAATTATTTATTTCTAAAATGTTGCGGTCGAAGTGTTTCAATAAAGATAGGAAACCATTACGACACACGGTTTTGACGTCAATCTTATTGTTATTGATTATTTAACAATAATAATTAATTACTGACTAATGATTCAAAGAAATGCGTGGCGCCGCGGTTAATGAACATCGTAAGTGCAAAAGGAACATGGCGGCTAGCCAGTTGGATGGGTCACCACTGGTGGCTAAAAAGATGCGTTTCCGTGCTTTTGAAAACATGTTAAATCGGCGTAAATTTAATTGTATATACATCAAGATGTTAATTGAAACTTTTCTCGAGATATTACCATATGCTATGCCATGGGCCCATCAAAACGCTTTCTACACTAATAGCCCCACAATAGGATTTTCTCCTGTGTCGTGAGGGCCATGGACACACACAAAGACGAATACACAAACACCCAGACCCAAAACAAAAATCTAAATACCTGTCTAATAATCTAGATACCTGTCTGGCCGGGAATCGGACCCGGGACTTTTAAATGTCCATAGACGACGGTAACTACTTTCCATCAGGTAGCCTTCCTTATCGCTGGACAAAACTGTACAAAATCATTGTAGGTTCTATAAGTGGTTTGAGATATAGGCGACAAGAGTTTGCTTCTGAATTTCTTCTCGCAGTTTGGCAAAATATGGTCATCCCCAGTTTAAAGTAACACTTCTAGATTACTGTCTCTCCACTACCCATACTGACTATGGGGCAATAAATATACAACGTGTACGACAATTCTTTTTGAGCATGGCTAAGTCCAAAATTATAAGGAATATTGTTTCGTCAAAAATCTGTTTTCATAGCCGTGAATAAAACGAGTTTTTTTTTTTTATCTTATTATAGGCTAACGTTTGGCCGCGATCTTACCTGATGTTAAGTAAGATGCAGCCTAGGATGTTACACGCTTGCCTAGATAAAGCCTATTCACCCTCGTCTTGAAAATTTCTAGATTATAAGTATTGGGGAACAACGAACGCGGAAGAGAATTCAACTCCTTGGCAGTTCGCAGCAAGAAGAAATTACTGAAGCGCTTTGTTCAAAGAAAAAATAAATCATGCGTGAAAGACCACCAAGTACACGCATATAATATCTTTTACCTTTTCAGGGTGGCTCCTAATCCTCGTGTCCTCGTCTCTGGCGTTAAGGGACTTGGAGCCAGAACCCCCTGTCGCACGGTCAGAGAAACAACAAGTCATCGACGAAGGATGGGTACAAGTTCGTCTGAACCACTTCAATGCAGCCAACACTGACACATTTGCTATGGTGAGGCTACATTCATATTCGTGCCTGTAGTTCCGCGATCAGAATAGGGCTACGGCATCCCCAGCCTGTCGTAAGAGGCGACTAACAGGGGTATCTGGAGTAGCGGGCGGCTATAGTGGGAGCTCGAACCTAACCTAACATAACCTAACCTAACCTAACCGAATAGTTAGGCGACCCGGGAAGGACGGCGGCATGTGTGGTCGCATACCGACGTAAAGATAGGCGGATCAGTAGACCCACCTGGTAGGAGCCCGATGGGGCAACGCATTCAGAGAACTTCGGTTGCGTTCCTTTGGAGATCCCGGAGTGCTCTATGTAGCGCCGAGAACGGTCACCGAGAAGGATTTAGTGCTGTAAAAATCACGCATAACCCTACGTTGCTCCCACGACTTCGGGTACCTCTTGAAGGTTTCTCCCCTCGAAAACAAAAAAAAGACATACACACATATCGCACAATAAACCTATATTTTCAACAAAATAATATATAATACGACAAATAAATCGCATTGTCATCCAAGGACGTAGACAGAATGTGACGACAATAAAAGCCCTTCCACCGGAACTCAGCTCGTGTATTGAATCTTAAGCAGTGAACAGGTGTTCAGACAGACAGCGGTATATCTATGTGGATATACAGATCTGTAGTTCTGATGTGTTCTGTCTGTAGTTTTATGATTCAACCTCTTGTGATTGTTGTCCCATTATTGTCTCACAGCTGGGGTTTTCTCTCAGAAGGGTTTTAGTTGCGAATTGATAGACTTTATACACCTTGGACATTCATTTGTAAAGAACTCTCAGGTGTGAGGAGGTTTCCTCACAATGTCTTCGTTTACCATAAAGCAGTGATGCTAAACTACTAATACGCACATCATTTTAGAAAAGTGAGTGGTGGGTGCGTAGGATTTAAACCTTGGACGTCCCATCGAGAGTGCAAGCTTCAACCATTAGGCTATCTCGGCTCTGTCGTGCCTGTAGTTCCGGGATTAGATTAGGGCTACGGTATCCCCTGCCTGTCGTAAGAGGCGACTAAAACGGACTTCCGGGGTTGCGGGTGGATAGAGTGGTAGCTCGAACCGTTCGGTCAGGGGACCCCGGGAAGAACGGCGGTGTGTGTGGTCGCACACCGTCGTAAAGACTTGACAGAGCGGTATCCCTAGCCGCCCATCTGGCAGGAGCCCGATGGGGATTACTTTTAGAGGATACCGATTGCTTTCCTTTAGAGATCCTAGAGTCCTCTTTGTAGCGCTAAGGACGGCCACCGGGGAAGTTTTATTGCAATAAAAATTCCACGTAACCCCTTCGTACTCCCACGGTGTTGGATACCTTCTGAATGTTTCCTCCTCGAAAACAAAAAAAAAACTATCACGGCTCTAACGGCTAATACTGCTGCTTTGTTTCGGTAATTGTCAATAATTATATTGCACATATGAAGTTCATGATATCGGGAATTTCCTTTAGTTTGGTATTTATTATACAGGCATAAATGTAGTTATAAAATATTATCTACATATGAGGCTTCTAAGTGCGTTATTTTATCATGAAAATTACTTATCCGATATCTTTTTTTTTATAAGTTTGCAGTGGCAAACTAGCATGCCATCCACCCGATGGTAAGTGACAATTGCCAACATTGATTTCTGTAACCAACTTCATACAGAACAAAGTTCCTATCCAGAGCCAATCACAGATGCGTTGCTAAGGACTAAGATGGACGCCTCACATAAAAACTAACTGGCGACCACAGCCTTTTACCGAAACGCAAAAATTGCTTTACCATAGAATGGTTTTGTGGTGGTAACTCCTTGCGAATATATCCCGCAATTAATCTCAAAAACGGACAGTTTTTGAGATTAATTGCGGCATACATAGCCTATTCAAAAAGCTGGTAAAACCGTATTCAAGGTATATGGTATTTCAAAGTGGTAGAACCAGTTTAGTTGGACCGCTACACCTATTACTAGCGTGAAGCATTTCTTGCGTTTCGATAGAAGGGTGTCGTTGCCGGCACACTTTCACATGAGCGACCATCACAGTCGGGAATAACAACGCATCTGCGATTGACTTCAGATGGAACCCATGTTCTGTATGAAGTGATTACAGATGTCCATGGGCGGCAGTGACCACTTACCATCAGGTGGACTGCATGCTGCAAAAAATAAAAGCTGTATTTGGTTCCCAGCGGTACCTGTACAACTCATACTACGCCCGTATAGACAATGTCGATATGGTGATCTTCGTGGGTGGAGAGTGGGCGATCACGGAGGGCTGGCTGCGGGGAGGCCTGGCCTTCGAGCTGGCTCAGGAGTTACAGGCGGGACTGTTTTATACTGAGCATCGATACTACGGCGAGACTTGGCCTACACCGTAAGTATTTATTTTATCTATTTTGACAAAGGCAAGAAAACCGCTACTCCCGAGTACTATCACTCGAGAAATGAAATGAAATGTCTTTATTTTGTATAGGCCTGCGAGCACTTACAAATTGTCAGTTACATATTTTTCTTACACTACCACCGGATCGGAATACGACCTCAACTGAGAAGATCCGGCAAGAAGCTAAGCTGGTTTGTCTTTTTTTTCTTATATATATCCATTTTTTTTTTAATATTATTACAATCATGTTTTATTTCTACATGGTAATGAAAGTTAGCTCCAGTATCTTGTCTTACAGTTCAGTAAAAGAGTGACCTGTTTGGCAAGATATGCTACACTTTGACATTTATTAAATATACTATAGTAATGCATATTATTGCTCAGAGAGATGACCTCATATTAAGCCAGCATCAACACCCTTGAATGCTTAAACTGTTTGCACTGGAAATAAGTGTGACGGTGGTACCTCACTGTTGGAATCATATACAATCCACCTTGCGACTAAAATTTAAATGCTAAATAATTTTTTAAGCATCTGTCCAAACGTTTGATAGAGTCAACGAATGATCAGAAAGCTGGCACATACCTCGGTCAACGAATTAGCCTTGCTATTCAACGAGGTAATGTTGCCAGCGTTCTGGGAACTCATCCTAGGGACAGTAATTTGGATGCAGCATTTTATATTTAATTTAGCAATTTGTTTTTTCTTTACCTTTTAAGTTATTCTTTTATATATACATATAGTTATAAAATAAGTTATTTAATATATTCATATTGTTATTTGAAAATTAATAAAATTATACCACCTTTAGACTCTTTTCCGACAAAAGAAACAAATGGCTTCATTCATACAGAAACTTAACTCCACAATTCCAAACTGTTAAGTGTTAAAATAAATAAAATCTAAGTTTAACCCTATAAATCTATAGAGCGTATGGATTGTCACATTCTTTTAATTCGCGCCAATTCCGTGTCACTTGCAGGGTTGAACGGCTGCCAAGTGCTTTGGGGTTCCATCCTGAAA
Organism: Spicauda simplicius; assembly: GCA_949699795.1. Lineage (NCBI taxonomy): Eukaryota > Metazoa > Arthropoda > Insecta > Lepidoptera > Hesperiidae > Spicauda > Spicauda simplicius. The sequence goes on along the minus strand of OX453082.1, from coordinate 13,068,822 downwards.
CCTTTGTCTGGATAGTACTGAGTACTATTGTATTCTAGGATAAAAGGTTTGAGATGTAACATGCTGTTAAATAAAGTGTTTGAAAACTTTGTGGTTTGGTGGCACTTCTGTGCAAAGTATATTTCATTTGTACCATCAGGGTTTGGTTTTTTTATAAGCTGACTGTTGTTTTTACCTCACTGTTGGAAACATATACGATCCACCTTGCAACTATTTTCCAGAAAAAAAAAGAAACAAATGGCTTCATTCATACAGAAACTTAACTCCACAATTTCAAACCGTTAAGTGTTAAAATAAATAAAATCTAAGTTTAACCCTATAAATCTATAGAGCGTATGGATTGTCACATTCTTTTATTTCGCGCCAAATCCGTGTCACTTGCCGGGTTGAACGGCTGCCAAGTGCTTTGGGGTTCCATCCTGAAACCTTTGTCGGGATAGTACTGAGTACTATTGTATTCTAGGATAAAAGATTTGAAATGTAACATGCTGTTAAATAAAGTGTTTGAAAACTTTGTGATTTGGTGGCACGTCTGTGCAAAGTATATTTCATTTGTACCAGCAGGGTTTTGTTTTTTTAGAAACTGAGAGCTGAGATTTTACGGTAAATTCCACTTTGATCACCCCTGTCATATAACCCTGGTGATCAAAAGACACCAATGAGTCGCCTTTGATCACCTAGGTGATATCACCTGGTGGTCAAAGTGGAATACACCGATTTTATCTGGTAAAAAAATATAACAATTTCCAATTGTAAAAACTTTTGATGGAGTAGACGGATTTTTATATCCTGTAGCGGCAGCACCTCTCTGGTGAAATCCTACTTTTTCTACCTTGGCAGTATTTTCCAAAAAAAAATGACTTCACTCCACTGTGTTAAAATAAAATCTAAGTTTAACCCTATAAATCTATAGAGCGTATGGATTGTCACATTCTTTTATTTCGCGCCAAATCCGTGTCACTTGCCGGGTTGAACGGCTGCCAAGTGCTTTGGGGTTCCATCCTGAAACCTTTGTCGGGATAGTACTGAGTACTATTGTATTCTAGGATAAAAGGTTTGAGACATCTTAAAGTGTTGGAGGATTGAGATGTTTGTGGTTTGGTCGCGCTACAGTTCAAAATATTTTTGCTTTGTACTAGTAGAGTTTTTGTTCTATTTTTTTAGAGTTGAGACCCGCGATTTAACTACTTTTTAATGGCGTTATAATCGAAAATATTTTGTTTCATGCAGCGGTGTATTAGGGTTTATTTAAAAGCTAAGCCCTGCAGTATCTTACCCGCGTTTAAAAATGTAACACAACATTAAATTGTAGTATCTTTTGATAGAACCGATAAGTTTGAATGAAATTAAGACTTAAATAATGTATGTTATTTTAAGATACAAAATATAAATATTAAAAAAATCTTTAAATTAAATAAAACACTTTTGATTCAATGCTATTCGAAACTCACTGAGAAATACAGAAAATAGTAAAAAGATAAATTTGTAAAAAATATAAAAGATAAATATTTTGATTTCGAAACATCCCTTCATACTATGCCTACAGTATCAAAGTACTAAATTAAAATTTCTGTCATAAGTAATTAGGACCCAGTATACCTACTGGGTGAGCGTTGGTGAATTAGTCAATTAGCCGGGACATTACCTTCTATATTAAGCTAGTTTCGATACGGAACGTGAGTCACGAAAGTACTTACAATATGGCCAAAAGTAAAAGGAATTGCTTGAAATAATTTTGCATAGCGGCAAACACATCATGTAATTTTTCTATAAGATAGTATGAAAAGACAGAGATGTGTCTCTGGGATTCGAACCTTGGACCTTCAATCGAATCTCAACTACAAGGCCATCACTCTGACAATCTTCATACATTTGTATTTTAATCAAAATTATACGGAATCTAGATTTGAAGACTTCGTATCACACTTGACCGTTTTTAGTTTTTTCCCAGTTTCCGGATATCATGTTTCATTTCACAATCAAAGCACTTGGCAGCCCCTCTCGCACTTGGCTCATTCTCGCGCCATTATACTCAGTGGAGATACAATGGAATTATCCACTCGTACTCAGAAATTGTCGTATCTTTGTTAAAAAATTGCCAACGAGTCTGACAAGTAATTATTATGAGCATATTTTTAGTTAAGTGGTGTTACGTGTATGGAGCTGTGATAGCCTAGTGGTTGAAATTTGCCCTCTCTATCGGGAGGTCCGAGGTTCATACCCAGGTGCGCACCGCTGATTTATGTGCCTGAAGGTTCTACCTGACGATAATCACAGATGCGCAATCTAATCTCGAGAACTGAGATGATCGCTTATAAATATATAAAAGTGTGCCGGGAACACACCCTTCCACCGAAACGTAAGAATTGCTTCACACTAGAAATAGGTGTGGCGTACTTCCGCCACAACTATTTCTGCCCGGTCGAAATACTGCTACCTGGGTACAACCCATTATTGTCCCACTGCTGGGCACGGGTCTTCTCTCAGAATGAGAGTTTTTAGGCCATAGTCCACCGCGCTGGCCAAGTGCGAATTGGTGGACTTCACACACCTCCGAGATTTTTTTTAAAGTACTCTCGGGTGTGTAAGTTTCCTCAGGATGTTTTCCTTTACCTAAAAGCAGTGATAATTAATTTCTAATACGCACATAAATCAGCGGTGCCTGGGTTGAACCTCCCGATTGAGAGGGCAAGTTTCAACCATTTGGCTCTGCTCTGCTACTTGCTGCTACTGCTACTTAAATCTTATAAAAACATAAAAATATAAGAATAATTAGTAATTACTGCTCATTATGTGAGGTAACTTCAACAATAAAGCAGTTATGTAGTAAATAACAATATAACCGTGATTGCAGCATCCTGTACTAACCACGAAATATTCACACGAGGTGAGGAAATTTGAAAAATATCTCTTTGTAAGCGTCTTAAAGTTAAAAATCTGAAGTCGCGAGTATAATCTGACGCGTGGGTGGCGCATTAACGATCTTAGTAATGAAACTAGTGAGTAGGGTTGTCAGATTATGTATAACTTCGAAGGTGGTAGAACCAGTGTAGTTCGACCGGGGAAGTACCACCGCTACTATTTCTAGTGTTAAGCATTTCTTGCGTTTCGATAGAAGGGTGTGGTTGCCGGCACACTTTTACATGAGGCGACCATCGTAGTCCTCGGGAGTAGCAACGCATCTGTGTTTGACTTCAGACAGAACCCATGTTCTGTATGAAGGTGATTACAAATGTCCATGAGCGGCAGTGACCACTTACCATCAGGTGGACTGCATGCTCTTTTGCTACTTCAGTCAAATAAAAATAAAAAAACTAGCTGAATTCCGCAGCTTCGCCCGCGTTAAAAGAGTCCCGTGGCTCTAAGGACAGCCGCCTTTTAGTGCGGTACAAATCCACATAACCCTGTGTCGCTCCCACGGCGTTGGGTACCTTTTGAAGGTTTACCCTTCGAAAAAAAAAGGAGGGAAACCATAGATGTTAGCCACTTGGTCTTGGAAGTACAGTCCATATGAATGTTTAGGATTAAACTTAACTGGAGCGTTATATAGGATCGATTAGTTTGTTGTATAAATTATTTATATCTATTAACCTAATAAAAATAAGCTTAATATTTTTTTATTAACTTCAAGATCTGAATCTAATATTTCTTTGTTGAAACAAAGTTTACCGGGTCAGCTAGTATAATATAAATGATTACTGGCAGCCCTGCAGCTACCGCGTATTAACCGCGTCGCCCGAATAACCCCGGAGTTAAACGATGACACGAACGAGCTGGTCATTGCCCATCGCCACTTGGGCCTTATTATTTGAATTATGCAATTTGCCGTATGGTGAACTAGCTTTTTAGGCGGCTTTGTCCGTCTTGGTCATGTTTACAACGGTAGCGAACGATACAACATTCTTTTAAGCTAGCACTTAATCTTTACCGCCCCCTACACTATTCTTATAGAGGCGCCTATGTTGACATAATTTAAAAAAAAACGAATATTCTCGAATAATCAAATAATGATATTGCCGAATTGTCTGGTAGAGGTAGTAAAGAACTTCTTTATAGCGCCGAGCACGGCCACCGGGGGGGTTTTAGTGCGGTAAAAATCCCACATAACCCCGCGTCGCTCCCACGGCGTCGGGTACCTTTTGAAGGTTTCCCCCTCGAGAACAAAAAAAAAAAGAGGTAGTAAAGAAATCCAAAATAAATTAGAACCGATAAAGTATATCAACAAGGTCCATACCTAAGTTCATTGGATTCTAAGGAAAAGTCGATTCGAAAAGACATTTGTGCTGCCGAAAAGATACGAATAGTTCCCGCAGGAAGTCATTAACTCGGTGATAAATGTTACAGTCCCAGTATAATTAGGAGATCAGGACTCCGACCTGTCCTGTGAGGATATATTTTATGTTATCAAACACTGATAAAAATACTCTTACCTTGTAATAATTACATTGTATTCTGGGCTAGTATGGTGTCTTTACCACTGCAAGAACTGCTTCACGCAAGGATAAAAGTCGAGAAGAATAGGGCTATGGTATCCCCTGCCTGTCGTAAGAGGCGACTAAAAGACGCTTCTGGGGTAGCGGGCGGCTAGAGTGGGAGCTCGAACCGTTCGGTCAGGCGACCTCGGAAATAATAATAATAAATGTTTACCGACCATAAATTAGAGTACATTTGAAACGAAGAGCCCTGACTCCCAGAAAAGCGTGAGCTGTGGCCTGGGAGACAGATAATAGAATATAGGTAATAGATAGGAATAGATCTCGTTTTTGAAAAAAAACGTTAAATACACTGAGATTTATCAATAGATATGCGTTTTTCTTAAAAAATTGGTGTGGACAATCAAAAGTCTTGGTATGTTCCAGTGGAACTACATTGATTCTACAAAATGTTAAGCCTGTTATAATAACCACATGGAAAGCCTATAATCCACGAGTAAACCTTACAGAGTGATTGATGTTGCAATAACCAATTACGGTCGAAATTCGATCGTAATTTAAATGAGGAAACTAAACTTCATATTGTCCAAAGTAGCACGAATATTTCTAAGTCAAATAAATTGTAATAATTTTCAAGTAATTTTGTTACTCGTTAAATATAAAAAGAGGTTTAATTAGCTATGCCGCATTTAAAAGCAATAGCGGGTATTTTGACATAAACACATTTCTGACGTTAAGTGTTTTCATAGTTCTATTCATTGAATGTTCTATTTCGTTTAGTAATTATGTGTTTGTGACAAATGCACGGTAGTGTGTGTAAAGTGTTTTTAGTTGATTTTTTAATGTTTTACGCATTATTTGAAAAAATAAATTTACATTCTGCACTCCTTCTCTACGTCCTCTATAACCGTGCAAAGTTTCATACTAATAAGTCCGCGGCATATTACTGAAAAATGCTTCACAAGTTTTTGCTTCACGTATCATATAGACGTAATATATAGACGATTTATTTATGTATTGTAGGTATAGGGTATGGCTGTCTTATTAAAGTCCCACTAATTTCAGGAGCACCTCGACGTCAGATCTACGCTACCTCAACGTGGACCAAGCGCTGGGCGACCTGGCCCAGTTCATCCAGTTCGTGAAGAGTGATGACTTTGAAGGAGGGAGATACAAGTAAACATTTTTATGAGAATTTTTAAGCTAAGCGAATCAAGAAAATCCGTAACGATAAAACCTAACACCGCCCACTCCGCCTACCATGTAGCGCGGCCGAGCGTTCGCGTAACGAGTATGTATATGGTACGACAGTACCAAGCTCGCTCGGACCGAGACGAGCTGCCCGGAAATCGGACGAATATGTAAGCAGCTGTTTGTGAGAAAATATAAAGTGTTAAAGAAAAAAACTTGAATTCATATCGAAGAAAAAAATATTGCATAAAAGTAGTAAGTTAATAAATATAAGTAAGTAAATAAATATAATTGCATAAGTTGATAAAAAAATGCTATGCAATAGCTTTACTGCGGCAAGTTCCCAAGTGCCACACGTTTTTTTTTTTAATATCTTTTTTTGACTTCTACCTAATGATAGGGCAGACGAGCTACCTGATAGATGTAATCTCTACTGCCCATGCTCGTCTGTAAGCAACTTCATACCGAAAAAGTGTTCTATCTGAAGTTAAGTAGTTCAGTACAGATTAGTTGCTACTCCCCAGAACAAGATGGTAACTCAAACGAAAATAAACCGGCAATGACACCCTTTCACCAAAGCAAAAGAATTGTTTCACGCTAGAAATTGGTGCCACGGTGAAACCTCATAACTTACCATTCGGTGTGCTACATACTTTTTTGTTTTTTTTTTTGTCGAGGGGGAAACCTTCAAAAGGTACCCGACCTGTGGGAGCGACGCAGGGATATGTGGGATTTATACCGCACTAAAACTAAAAAACTAATAACTAGCACCTTTCGAATAAGTGGAAATTAACCTTACTAATATTTTCTTTTCTCCTGAACGTGGATGTTTCATGTCGACGAATGATAAGAAATGAGAGCTGAACTGACAAGAAAACTTACATATAAAGATTACACCACCGTCTCCAATAAAAAACAAGGCGATAATCCTTAAACTGACTATAATATTCTCTATTTTCACAGGAACGGCAAAGTGGCTCTCGTAGGATGCTCGTACGCTGGCAGCATGGCTACGTGGATGAAGCTTGCCTACCCTCATCTCGTGGATGCTGCCTTCTCTGATAGCGGACCGCTGCATGCTCAAGAAGATTTTCCTGGTAAGTTAATCTTGAAAGACTGTTTCCAATTCTGCGCAGTCCTATGGAAATATCACCATTTTCCATAGGACTGCGTAGAAGATTTCCCTGGTAAGTTTATCTTGAAAGACTGTTTCCAATTCTGCGCAGTCCTATGGAAATATCACGATTCTACAATTTTTTTTTATCTGGCTGCAGTAGCAAACGAGCATGCAGTCCACCTGATGGTAAGTGGTCACTGCCGCCCATGGACATCTGTAATCAACTACATACATAACATGGGTTCCATCTGAAGTCAATCACAGATGCGTTGCTACTCCCGAGGACTATGATGGTCGCCTCATGTGAAAGTGTGCCGCTACAACACGACAAATGGAACATATGGAAGCATAGACCTATAGCAATCGTTAGAACCAGTGTAGTTCGGCCGAAAGACCGGTGAGGTATCACCACCACACTTATTTCTAGAGTGAAGCAGTTCTTGCGTTTCAGTGGAAGGGTGTGTTTGCCGGCACAGTTTCATTTGAGGCGACCATCTTAGTCCTTGGGTTTAGCAACGTATCTGTAATTGACTTTAGATTGAACCCTTGTTCCATATGAAGTTATTTACATATGTCCATGGGCGGTAGTGATCACTTATCATCAGGTGGACTGCATGATCGTTTGCTACTTCAGTATTATAAAAAAAAAACAACCATTTCTACGTGCCTCCGTAAGCGTTAATAAAATAAGACATTTTGTTTCACTCTTCTATGGATATGCCATAAAATCCAGAACAAATCCTGTACAATGTTGGTCAGGTAAGCCCTAGTTGTCTGTCTAAGTCGCTACGACTAAAGTGATTATAGACACGTACTTGGCCAGCGCCACACCAATTCGCACTTGGTAAGCGCGGTGGACTATGACCTAAAACTCTTTCATTCTGAGACAAGACCCGCGCCCAGCAGTGGGTCAATAATGAGTTGAGATATAGACACGTACTTTACCATATCCCTCAAAATAAAACCCATATACGACACAAAATTGTTTAAAATAGAAATAAGTATAGCAGGAGCACTCAAACTACAAACATTTCTAAATTTGTTATTCTTCCAGAATACTTGGAAGTAATCACAGAAGCGCTCCGCAGACAGGGTGGTGAAGAGTGTGTAGCCAGTATAGCGGAGGCGGTGGAACGAATGACAGCGATGCTGGCCCAGCCCGGTGGTGCCACTAACATTTCTAACATATTCAAGTAAGATTTTTTGAAAATTATAATAGTAATTTTACAGTAACAGTTAGCATTTGTCATGATATTAAGAATCGCTGAAGATACTCGTTTCTGTAGTTCTGGGATCAGAATAGGGCTACGGTATCCCCTGCCTGTCGTAAGAGGCGACTAAAAGGGGCTTCCGGGATTGCGGGCGGCTAGAATGTGAGGTTGAACCGTCCAGCAATCCCGGGAAGGACGGCGGTACATGTGGTCGCATACCGCCGTAAAGACTGGACAGAGCCGTAGGCCAGTTGCCCCGGGAGAAGCCCGATGGGGCAACGCGCTCAGAGGATTCCGGTTGCGATTCGTTTGGTGATCCCGAAGTCCTCTTTGTGGTACGAGAACGGTCATCGGGGGGTTGTAATGCGGTAAAAATCCCACATAACCCTGCGTCGCTCACACGGCGTCGGGTACCTTTTGAAGATTTCCCCCTCGAAAAACAAAAAAAGGCTAAAGATAAAGAAAAAAAAGGCAAAATCGATATAAAAACTTGGTGTTGCCAATTTCTAACTTTTGCAATAATATATTTTCACGCAGTCTCGTAACAAAGAGTTGACCTACTTATTTAGATTTTGATACAGAAGATTCTTTTTTGGATGAACTAGAAAAAACATAAACAAAATTCCTTTACGTAAACAAGTTTCTTTTCAAAATTTTAAATTGTTACTAGTAAGGTAATAATTCGATTCTTTTGGAATAAATATTGAAATTCATAAATAAAATCTTTTTTGTATAGACTTGATATAAGTAGCATTTTTCTTAACTATTGAATTTAATATTTACACACACCCTCACGCTTTCTACACTCATAGCCCCACAGTAGAATTTTCTCCTGTGTCGTGGGTACCATGGACACACACAAGACGAATACACAAACACCCAGACCCAGAACAGAAATCTAAACTCATCATTCAGATACGTGTCTGGCAAGGATTCGAACCCGGGACCCATTGCACGTCAGGCCGGTATGGTAACCGCTCCGCCACGCGGGTCTTCAAAACCGCAATCAATACATCTTATACGTACTCGTACATTCTCATACACTCGCGCGTACACACTCACACTCACCCATACACATATACATACATACACACACACACTCACATATACATATATACATACCTACACACACATACATGCACAATACATACACTCACGCTCACATATACAAATAAGCTTATTCTATTGAAATTTAGTTTTTCTTCTTGTTCTTTTTTTATCATCTTTTGGTTGTAACCTAAATATATATTTGCAATCCATAACTGTACCTACTAGGAGGTTTAGAGCGGGGCACCCAGTACAGGGGGATTACCCAGTACAGGGGCCCTGTCTTTGTGCTGTAACGGAAAATGTGTTTTGAATATAGTATTTTTAATTTTTTTTAATTTCATTTTTATACAATATTATACATATTATACAATTTTAACTAGACAGTCAGGACAATCAGGAACATTATCTAAAAATTGTACTTATTTCTTCCTGTATAAGCATCCTATCATCCAGTTAAATTCTTATTATATGAATATTATCATTTTCCACAGCACTTGCACCCAAATCCAGGCAAATGTACCCCTGGACGTCGCGACGTTTTTCTGGTACGGCATCACGGAGACCTTTGCTTACCTAGTGCAGTACGCTAAGCCTGGAGACATCGCGGAAGCCTGCCGCGTTATCACCGACACTTCTGTCGGTAAGTTTATTTTGTTATGTATTTTTTTTTCATAACATTGACGTAGCAAACGAGCATGCAGTCTACCTGATGGTAAGTGGTCACTGCCGCCCGTGGACATCTGTAAGAAACTTTATGCAGAACATGGTGTATATCTGAAGTCAATCACTGATGCGTTGCTACTCCCGAGGATAATGACGATCGCCTCATATAAGTATGCCGGCGACCACACTCTTCCATCGCAATGCAACTGCTTCATGCTAGAAATGAGTGTGGCGGTGGTACTTCCCCGGTCGAACAACGTTTTTGCCACCTGGTAAATATATGTCAGCGTTAGTTTTACTCGACATCAATATCTTCAGAGAAGGTATGGGCCTCGTGCAGAACAACAAATCTTGGGGTTAAATCGCTTAACATAATTGTCACAAAATCTTCTAACACAAATGCAGCAACTAATACATTTAAATGGTAATTAATTTTTTAAAGAACTTTAATAGCTGACTCGGCGAATTTGGTTCCGCCTAAGAGACAAAAATAGATTTTTGTCTTTTAGGTGGTCATTATATGTGTTCCTCCGCGCCTTCCGCTTCTATTCAAAATAACCGGATCCGACATATATAATATCTGGTGGTCCTACCACCTGATATTTATCTTCTAAAAGCTATTTTATGTTCAGAACTATCATACGAAATCATGGCAATTGCAGTTGCATTCAATTCGACTTGATCGAAATCGGCGCTTAACATAACATATTTCACTAGATCACGATAACTAAACAGTGTCAATTTTTTTTTATCTGTCTGAAGTAGCAAACGAGCATGCAGTCCATCAGATGGTAAGTGGTCACCGCCGCCCATGGACATCTGTGCGCAGCTTCAAATACAACATGGGTTCTATCTGAAGTCATCCACAGATGCGTTGCTACTCCCGAAAACTATGATGATCGCTTCATTTAAAAGTGTGCCGGTAACCGGGTGTGGTTCCATCTATCTAAACACATAAAAATCTTTATGCTAGAAATAGGTGTATGTGTGTGTGTTCGTGTGTGTGTGTATGTGTGTGTGTGTGTGTGTGTGTGTGTGTGTGTGTGTGTGTGTGTGTGTGTGTGTGTGTAATATGTATGAGGAAGTCAGTAAAAACAACACCGACTGGATCGATAGGCGCTTACAAACCTACACAAACCAATTCAAACACTATTCCACACATCGAATTTGTGTTATATTCTTTTAGATCATAACGACAAAACTGCGTCAATGCACATTTTGGGAAATTTACAACGAATAAACACCCTCGTTCCATTAGTCTAAAAAAAACGATTTTCGCACATCTCTTTACATAATCTGTATCTTTTGTATCTTTCTTTTGTATAACGTTAAATTCTCGCCACTGATTTATTAGCCTCAATTATTTAGCCTTTTTTGTTATCTTTTGTATTTGTTAGGTTTAGTTTTAATGTAACATAAATTAACAACAACGTCTACTCTAACGAATGATGTACGCATCCATAATTGGCATGCACACCAATTTTGTCTAGTGAAAGTTACTATTGTAAATGTCTGTGTGTATTGCTGTCGATGTGTCAAAAATAAAATAAATAAATAAATAGTCTTTCTCAACTCATTATTGTCCCACTGCTTGGCACGGGCCTTCTCTCAGAATGAGAGTTTAGGCCATAGCCCACCGCGCTGGCCAAGTGGGAATTGGTGGACATTACTAGATCGTCGGCGTTCTATTAGTAAGTCCTTTAAAATGTTTAAATTATAATCCTAACACGAAAAACATCATCAATTTACAGCGGATTCTGTTCAGCGGTTGGCGAACTGGATAACGGCTCACCCTTGGCCACAGCCGTGCATCGAGACCAGGTATACGGAGGTGGTGGCCGCACACACCAACACCAGCTATAGAGCACCTGATGTCACTAGTAAGTATTTTATAATGGTTAAAAAATTCAACACCGTAAATTAAACATAATTGCGTTTCTCAGATCGAAAAGGTTTGAAAAGTCAGTTCGAAAATCACATTTATATTCGCTAAATGACCGATGACCTGGCGACCTAAGTACACTGTGAAAGGGGGAGGTCCCAGGATCGAATCCCAGGCATTTCAGGACACGGGTGTTCTATCAAAATGAGAAAGTCTGAGGCTTTAGTGCGATAGCTAAGTTAGTAGACTCATGGCAATGTTCATTTATTTTTTTGAATGTTTTTAGACAGATCTTCATTCATTTTCATTAGTTACGGCTGCCCCAATCAATGTCAATCATTGCATCTCTTCTCACTTTTCTTCTCCGTTTAACACAAGTACGAGTAGTACGAGTAATTAGATAAGATATATAGATAAAACTCTTATTTTATAGATTAAGATATAAGCAGAAATTTAAGTCATTTGTGTTATCATATTGACCACGTTGACCACCTACATGGCGGAACGATCACTATTCTGATCTGGCACACTAAGGCTTCCGGGTTCGATTCTCAGCCAGTTATATTATCTGAATGGATTTAGATTTCTGTTCTGGGTCTTAGAGTTTGTGTTTCCTTAGTCCCCAGGTTACCGGGAAGATCTAGTATGCGGCTATTAGTCAATTCGCACTTGGCCAGCGCGGTGGATTAAGGGCTATAACTCTCTCATTCTGCGAGAAGACCCGTATCCAACAGTGGGACAATAATGGGTGCATCATCATCAGCCCTTTGATATCCACTGCTAGACATAGACCTCCCTTAAACGGCGCCACTTCAACCAGTCCTGTGCCCTCTGAATCCAACGGTTTCCCGCTGTCTTCTTCAGGTCATCGGTCCACCTGGAACCTCTACTCCTTTTGCCTAAGCGTGGTCGCCACTCAAGGACACTTCTTCCCCATCGGTTATCGGTCGTTCGAGTTTTCGGTTCAATAATGGGTTGGCACCAGTTAAATAAGCATTATTATTATTATAAAAGAAACTTATATCACTCAAATATATCATATGGACAACATTATAAATGTAGCTCATATCGTTCAAACATTAACAATTCACAGACCTCCCAAAACAATTACTAATGTTTCGAATTAGTTTCGAACAATCTCAAAATTCCTATTTAATTCACCTGTACAAGATGTAAACAGCTTAATGATGTACCAACTCGGGATAAACACGTCTCGAACTCGAGTTTGAATTCATGTAACTCGAGTTAAACTCGAATTAAACAACTCGTGTTAACTGGATGAAACTGTGATCTTCTCAGTTGAGGTCGTGTTCCGATCCGCTGTTAGTGTAAGAAAAAAAGCGTAACGAGGTCATTCATCAGTAGATTTTACTCCTCACATTTTTCTCATACCGGACCCCATATAAGCAAATCGATTCCTAAGAAGTAAGCTACAAAAATGTAACTGACAATTTGTAAGTGCCCTCATAGGCCATTAAAAAATAAATGCATATCATTTCATTTTATTTGATTTCATATGAAATTCATTTCGTTTACACCATTTTACTAACCTAGCTTTATAACAATACTAGCAGTACCCGCGGTTTCACCCGCTTAAAAAAGATACCTAATGGTGATGATCTAGGAAATTGAAAGTTTTCATTCACATTGACCTACTCTTCCCATTTTGCTCCTGTGTCTTGTAAAAAATATATAACAATTTTTATTGCACTTCATCGTATACGACGGCGCATGCGGCATATACTGCGGGTGGATCAACATGAGGTTAATATTTTGCTCTAAAATATATCTAACCAATAAATATAATTGAATAGCCTAAAGCCTTCCTCGATAAACGGTCTATTCAACACAAAAATATTTTTTCAATTCGAACCAGTAATTCCTGAGATTAGCGCGTTCAAACAAACAAACAAACTCTTCAGCTTTATAATATTAGTATAGATAAAAAGCAGAACAAATTCATCACAAAAAAAAAGTGTTTGGTCAATCATAGTTAATTAAATAGGGTAGTATTTAAACAAATAACTACCTATTCGACGCAAAATATTTTTACCAATTATCATACACGCTACGTATCAGTCTACGAAAAAAATGAAACTCAGGTTAGAAAGAATTCAACTCGAGTTTTTTTTTTATCTGACTGAATTAGCAAACGAGCGTGCAGTCCACCTGATGGGAAGTGGACCCTGCCGCCCTGCGACATCTGTAATCAACTACATACAGAACATGGGTTCCATCTGAAGTCAATCACATATGCATTGCTACTCCCGAGACTCTGATGGTCGCCTCATGTGAAAGCGTGCCGGCAACCACTCCCTTCCATCGAAACGCAAGAAATGCTTAACGCTAGAAATGTGTGTGGCGGTGGTACTTCCCCGGTCGAACTCCACTGGTTCTACCACCTTGAAGTTGATTCGATTTAAGCCAAACTCGAGTTAACTCGAGTTACTAACTCGAGTTGAGCATCACTAAAGCTTTGTAGTCCCGAAACAAATCTGGAACTACTTTCAGACCGCCATATCGTGATCCGTTCGGGCTGGTGGTTGAATATTTACAAGTTAATTTGTTTCGAGTTTGTTAGGAGTTGTCAAAGCGAAATACCAACAAATATTCAAGCTATTTGTTACATGAATATTCTGGTTTAATTCTTAAGAGGTTGGTATATGCAAGTTGTGAGCAGGCTGCGAATTTACAGGGTTTACGGGTAATAAGACGACAAAACAATATGGTTGCAACCATCGAGAATCGTATTGTTTGGGGCACCACTTTAGCAAAAGGAGATCTACCGTCAGACTAGGTGGTCCGGGAAACACACATGCCTCGCCGGGAGGAGAAGGAACTGGATGAGGAGAACCGAAGATCGGGATAGATAACAGAGGTTCTATCTGAAGAGTGACTCTCTCTCATCAACCCATTATTGTCCCACTGCTGCGCACGGGTCGTCTCTCAGAATGAGATAGTTCAGATCATAGTCCACTACTACTACGTTACTAGTTCTACAAATGTGCAACTTTTGAAGAATAAGGTCACCTCATTTAATTGGCCGCCTCGTATCACAACCTTCCACTGAAACGCAAGAAACTGAAAAGCCTGAAGCAAGGCTAGCAATAGGTTTGGTAGTGTTCCTTCACCCTGCTGGAGACCGTAACCATACCGGTCTAACACGCAACGGGTTCTGGGTTCGATCCCCGGATTGTTCTCTCACCTAATGCAATGTGATGAAGCGAGCTTATGATGATTGTTTTTTTATCTGACTGAAGTATCAAACGACCATGCAGTCCACCTGATGGTAAGAGGTCACTGCCGCCCATGGACATCTGTAATCATACATACAGAACATGGGTTCCATGCATCGCATGCACATGATTCACACGCATCTGTGATTGACTTCATCAATCACAGATGCGTTCCCAGATGGTGCTACCTTGAAAATGATGTACAATGTCTAACCGTTCAACATTAGATTTCCACAAATTGTTTCTTCTTTGACGTCCAGTTTCTTTGTTTCCCAGTGCGTCTGTGGACATACCAAACGTGCGTGGAGTACGGGTGGTACCAGACCACGACCAGCGACCGTCATCCATTCCTGAACTCTGTGCCGCTGGAGTACTTCCACCAGATGTGCAAGGACTTCTTTGGTGCCAAGTAAGTTTGTTCGTAGGATAGACAACCGATGGGGTAGAAGAGTCCTCGAGTGGAGACCACAACTGGGTAAAAGTAGTGCAGGCCGCCCCCCGACCAGGTGGACTGATGACCTAAAAAAAACGGCGGGTAAAAGCTGAATTCAGATTCAGGACCGGTCGAAGTGACGCAGACCCCGGGAAGGATGGCGGCGTGTATGGTCGCATAACGACGTAAAGATTAGAAGGAGCGGTGGGCCCAGCTGCCCATCTGGGAGGAGCCCGATAGGGCAACGCGCTCAAAGGATTCCGATTGCGTTCCTTTGGAGATCCCGGTGTCCTCTTCGTAGCGCTGAGGACGGCCACCGGGGTGGTTTTAGTGCGGTAAAAATCCCATATAAACCTGCGTCGCTCCCACGGCGTCGGGTACCTTTTGAAGGTTTCCCCCTCGAAAACAAAAAAAAAAAAGATTGAAACCTTTGAGCAGTTGGAGCATGTATGTTTCTCTTACCACAATCTTTAAACTAGAACACGCCTTACACTGTTGTTATAAAGGCAAAAAGAAGTGTGGCAAAGTTGTATCTAAAGATGAACCACAAAAGATTCTACCATCTTTTTTATCGCAAATAATTTGTTTTCGTAACCTAAATAAATAAATCTCTAAATATAAAACAGCGCAATAATGTATAGATGAAAATCTTTAGCTTTACGCTTTTCCAGTTTAATATGAAACCGACCCAAAATTTTAAACCGCCGAAAATTGGGGGGCGCCCGCGGTTAACCGCTAGTGCGTAAGAGGGCTAAGAAAAGTTTGAGGACAGTTCCCTCGAAAATAGGAAAATTGAATAGATGAGAGTTTATGAATATGTTTCTTAGTTAATTCACTTCAAACTATAGAAGCTTTGCGGCAAAATCCCTTTCATTTGTAGCAAAAAACTGCTGATCGGATCCGCTAAAGTCTTAAAAAATCTACGCAAAACAAGTCAAACTCTCTATCCACATATTGAATTTGTATCAGCTTAATGTTTGGCAAGCGAGTGGAAACGCATAATACTAAGTTTTTGATCGATGATCCGAAATCAACTGCTTAGTTGACCAGGTCGGGGCAGTGGTCCAACTACTCCGTCCAACTAGTTGGACCATGGGCCTTTACTAGAGGCAGTTTTCCAACTTATGTAGACCTTTTTTTTTTGTTATGTTTTCGAGGGGGAAACTTTCAAAAAGTACCCGACGTCGTGGGAGCGACGCGGGTTATGTGGGATTCTTACTGCACTAAAACCCCCCCGGTGGCCGTCCTCGGCGCTGAAAAGGAGGACTCCGGGATCTCGAAACGACTTCAACCGGAATCCTCCAAGCGCGCTGCCCCATCGGGCTCCTCCCAGATGGGCGGCTGGGCCCACCGCTCCGTCTAGTCTTTACGACGGTATGCGACCACACATACCGCCGTCCTTCCCGGGATTGCCTGACCGAACGGTTCGAGCTCCCACTCTAGCCGTCTGCAACCCCGGAAGCCCCTTTTAGTCGCCTCTTACGACAGGCAGGGGATACCGTAGCCCTATTCTGACCCCGAGGCTACAGGGACGACCTTATGTAGACCTAAGTATTTTTATATTTTCTCACTGGACTTATTTTATTACTAAAATTTATTACTTAAATTCTATTCTATTTTCAGCTTCAACGAAGACCTCCTTAGAGCAGGTATCGCCCGGACCAACCACTTCTTCGCGGGGTTGACCTTCTTGCCGGATAAGGTGGTATCAGTCGCCGGGGGCTTGGACCCCTGGTCACCCATGGGACCCAACACCACTCACGCCACACCGCTAGCTCCAGTGTACGTTGTGCCTAACGTGTCCCATTGCAGAGCTATCAGGTAACACATTTTTTTATGCTTTTGTAGTTTTCTTTATCTTATATCTAAGTTTGAAGATCCGCGTCGCGCAGCGGTTACCATACCGGTCTGACGCGCAAAGGGTTCCGGGTTCGATTCCCGGCCAGACAGGTATGTGAATGATGAGTTTAGATTCTTGTTCTGTGTCTGGGTGTGTCCATGGTACCCACGACAAAGGAAAAAATCCTAGTGTGGGGCTATGAGTGTAGAAAGCGTGTTCTCGCGGATTCGTCCCTTCAGTCACGTCAACGAAAATTAGTATCCTAAATGTTAATCTAAGTCATAAATTATCTGTGTGGCAGATTCCGGTCGAATCCGACTGGTAGTTTTTGTATGAAAGAGTAACAAACACACTTGCATCCTCACAAAATTTCGCAGTCATAATATTAACGACCCAGGGCGGTTACCATACCAGTCTGACACGCAGTGAGTCCCAAGTTCGATTCCCGGCCAGACTGGAATCTGAATGATGAGTTTAGATTCTTGTTCTGGGTCTGGGTGTTTGTGTCTTTGTGTGTCCATGGTACCCCACGACACAGGAGAAAATCCTACTGCGGGGCTGCATCTGGGTGTTGGTGCATTTATCCCTGAACACCCAGACCCAGAACAATAATCTAATTTCACCATTCCGATACCAGTCTCGTCAGGATCGAAAGCGGAAATCTGATCTGTTAATTGCACTGCCAACTGGATCGTCAATTATTAAATTTGATTTACCTATGGATATTAAAATTAGTATCTGATTTTCCTCCAGAGCAGTGATAGCCTAATGGTTGAAACTTGCCCTCTCAATCGGGAGGTCCGAGGTTCAAATCCAGGCACGCACCACTGATTTATATGCGCATTAGAAATCAATTATCACTGTTTTTCGGTGAAGGAAAACATCGCGAGGAAACCTACACACCAGACAGTTCTTTAAAAAAAAAGTTCTCGGAGGTAAGTCCACCAATTTGCACTTGGCCAGCGCAATGGACTATGGCCTAATACTCTCTCATCCTGATAAAAGACCCCTGCCCAGCAGTGGGACAATAATGGGTTGTACTCCTCCTGAGTCTCAAAATAAGTTCCTTCTCCAGACCAACAGGTGAAAATGAAACCCTAGAGCTAGAAGCAACGAAGCAGGCAGTCATCACCCACATGAGAGCCTTCCTGGGCAATCCCCGACCGGTCCCGGATTCCGCGTCAAGCCTTACACCAGTGCTTGCTCTGATCATAGCAGCTGGATTCCTGACCTTATGAACTGGGAAGACTTTAGTAATAATGTTAGTTAACATAGCATTTACTAATTGTATTTTTCTTAATAAAATGTTACTTTAAAAAATTACCAATTTTCTATTTTTACCAACTAATAGCGTTCCTTAAAATCTTTATAGTGTTCTCTTTTTAGAGTAGGTATTATTACTACAAGGCACATTTTAATCGTTGCACGAACTATCATTTTTTTCTTTTTCTTTGGAATTAATCACTTTAAATATCAATATAACACGTAATATGTCAACTTTATGGTGTTTTCACGCCTGAAATGAAATAAATAAAACTAGTCACCCGTCGCAACGGTCGAAATTCGACCGTAATTTAAATTAAAAAACTAAACTTCATGTTGTCAAAAGTAGCACGAATATTTCTCAAATTCAAATAAATTTAAGTTATTTTGAAAAAACCCGTTAAAGGTAAAAAGAGATAAACTAAGCTGCATTTAAAACCAATAGCGGGTATTTTGATAAAGACATCTGACATTTTTGACGTTATATGTTTTCATAGTAAGACATAATTATGTCTTTGTGTCAAAAGCAAGATAGGGTGTGTAATGTTTTTAGTTGATTTTAGGTATATTATTTGAAAAAATATTAGCATTGCGCAATCCTACATCATCAACTCCTCCCACAAATATCCTACATCAACTATAACCGTGCGTAATTTCATACACCTCCGCCTGCGGCAAGTATCTTAAAAACGAATCAAGTTTTAGCTTCAAGTTTTAATATATAGATATCTCAGATAAAATAACTAAGATATTGTAACGTGGCGGTGGTGGGATGCTTAAAATTTACTACATTAATAGTACGATGAAAAGGGGTTGAGGTGATGTGACACAAAGAATACTAGGTAAATTAGAATCTTCCTCTATTATAATCGTATGTAATTATTAATTAACCGTACAATACTTTATCTTGTTGTTCGTATAATCGTATGTAATTATTAATTATCCGTACAATACTTTATCTTGTTGTTCCATTCGTATCTTTATTATAACAGTAACAAAACTTGTTCAAGTGTGGGTGGGTGTCGCTTACACACATTGGTTCATCGCCATAACTAAAAAATAAATAAAAAAAGATATAAATACGTTTATACAATTGAAGAAGCAAAGAAGTATAAAGTCCATCTCATGGTAAATGGTCACTGCTGCTCAAAGACATCTGTAAGCAACTCTATTTTGAAGTGTACCGGCAACCACACCCCACCGAAACAGAAGAACAGCTTCACGGTAGAAATGGGTGTGGCGGTAGGAACTCACTGGTCGAAACGCGTTCTAAAATCTTAAGAATGCTCTTAAACATCTAATATTAGTTTCTTGTCATTTATAAGATAGAGTCCATTTGTTGGTACGTAGTGAAGGTGGTAAAACTAGTGTAGTTCCACTTGGTACCACCGCTACGCCTATTTCTAGCGTGAAGCATTTTTTGCGTTTGCCGGCACATTTTTATACGAGGCGACCATGACAGTCCTCGGGAGTAGCAACGCATCTGTGATTGACTTCGGATAGAACCCATGTTCTATTTGAAGTTGCATACAGATGTCCATGAGCGGCAGTGACCACTTACCATCAGGGGATTGCATGCTCGTTTGCTACTTCAATAAGATTAAAAAAAGTCCCTATGACTGACAGTTATAACAAATTCCACATATGAGGAGAGGCTTCTGGTGGACCACAAATGCATTGCAACCCCTGAGGCCTAAGTAGAAGTGCCTCGGTTAAGTCAGTCTTCTTTACCACTCCCTTCAAACCAGAATGCCGCAGCGCTTACCACTTGAACAAGGGGGAAAGCTTCAAAAGGTACCCGACGCCGTAAGAGCGACGCAGGATTATGTGGGATTTTTACCGCACTAAAACCCCCCCGGTGGCCATCCTCGGCGCTATAAAGAGGACTCCGGGATCTCCAAAGGAATGCAAACGGAGTCCTCTAAGCGCGTTGCCCCATCGGGCTCCTCCCAGGTGAGCAACTGAGCCCACCGCTCCGTCTGGTTTTCACGACGGTATGCGGCCACGCATACCGCCGTCCTTCCCGGGGTCGATGACCGAACGGTTCGAGCTCCCATTGTACCCGCCCGCAACCCTGGAAGCGTCTTTTAGTCACCTCTTACGACAGGCAGGGGATACCATAGCCCTATTCTGATCCCGCAACTACAGAGACGAACGCTTACCAATGCTGTTACAAGACATATGTAAACAAATATAAGTCGGATAATTACGCAGTGATTCTCAAAATATCCTCCGGCGAGATTGAGAATCGGTTGTCTCTTGGATAAAACTTCATTGTACCCTCAAACACAGCTCGTCCGGGCGCCATTACAATCTGCAATTACAATTCTGACTGAAAAAAATATATAGAATATCGATAACAACCTTGTACTACAAAAGTAAAAAATGTCGTCCAGATATGTGGAAGGTGGCTTAACTGTGGACGTGTGTCGAATCTATCAATACAATTGCATGATTTACATAGCCTAACTCAGCTCTGGTTGCTTTTTAGGGTTCCGCAAATAAAGGGTACAAACTATTACTCTATTGTCCGTCTCTGTGTCACCAGAAATTTTCACAGATGATGTATTTCTGTCGCCGCTATAATAAAAACAGAATAAAATAAAATATTTAAAGGGGACATAACAAACATATTTATGCCGTTTTTTAGATGATCTTACAGAACCCTTTGTGTACGAGTGTAACTCGCACTTTACCACTTTTATCTAATACATAATTAGCAAACGAGCATGCAGTCCACCTGATGGTAAATGGATACTGTCGCCTGTCTGTAATCAACAATCGATGAAACAATAATTTAATGATTAAAATATTAATACCATTAATAATGAATTATGTAATGAATAGATTTAATGATAGATTAGGTAATTATTAACTATTATCCAATGTATTAATGTTGTAATCGTACTATGAATGATGAAGCCATGAATTAACAAATTAATTATAATAACGGATTAATAACCAATTAGCTGATGAACATGACTTCATACGCACAGATTATAGTATAGATATTAAACCCTCATTTAACCCCTTAGGGATTAAAAACTGAAATATTCTTTCTTATGGGCTGTGTACATCGACGTCGGAAAGCAATCTTGTATCAAAAATACAAATTTTTACTGGAGCCAAAAATTATTTAAAATATTCAAAACTTTTAAATTAGAAAGTCCACTAGTATCTCATTTTTATTAAAGTACTTTTTTTATTTTTATAGTGGGTAATCCTTATGGAAGCCGCCCGGGGAAGCTGGTGGGTTATGCCGGACTCTTACTTTTACTCTAATTAAAGTACTAGTTGACT
This sequence comes from Spicauda simplicius, assembly GCA_949699795.1. Classification (NCBI taxonomy): domain Eukaryota; kingdom Metazoa; phylum Arthropoda; class Insecta; order Lepidoptera; family Hesperiidae; genus Spicauda; species Spicauda simplicius. Next base: position 13,047,203 of record OX453082.1, on the reverse strand, counting down.
CGGCGAATTTCGTTCCGCCTAAAAGTTAAAAATCTTAAATTATCAGTGTTAATCCATTATATTTTGTATTTAATATACATACAAACCTTCCTCTTGAATCACTCTATGTATTAAAAAAACTGCATTAAAATCCATAGTGTAGTTTTAAAGATTATGCATACATGGGGACAGACAGCTGGAAACAACGTTGCTTTATACTATGTAGTGATTATATTTTAAACTAGAAACTATTAGGTATATTCAATATAGGAAAATAAGTGAATTGATTTTATATACGTAACTTAATGTCGATATTAACGAGCATACAGTCCACCTGATGTTAAGTGGTCACTGCCGCCTTGCGACATCTGTAAGCAACTTATAGAACACGGTTTCTATCTCAAGTTAATCACAGATGCGTTGCTACACCCGAGGTCAGGCGGTCGCCATATAAAAGTGTGCCAGCAACCACACCCTTCGATCGGAACGCAAAAACTGCTCACGATAAAAATAAGTGTAGCGGTGGTACCTTTTTTTTTTATTGACGGGGAGGAAACCTTCAAAAGGTACATCGGAGCCTTGGGAGAGACTGGTACTGGCCCGGTCGAACTACACTGATTCTACCACCATGTATATATATATAAATATATATAAGAAGATTGAGACAAATACCTTTGCTTGATAGTATTCGCTATCTGGTTTCACCAAATGCGAAGTGGTTACGAAGTCAGCGAAAAGGCCTTCCACATCCATCCCTCTTCTAAACCTGAGAACATCTTCATTGGTACCCAGACGTAGCACCCAGTCTACTGACGTGAGAGTTCTTCTTACACAAAGATGGCTAAAACAAAAAAATATATGTAAGCCAAAGTCAAATTCTTTATTGCTCATGCACTTATAAGTAGATCTTAAGGCGTCCCTGTAGCCTCGGGGTCAAAATAGGGCTACGGTATCCCCTGCCTGTCGTAAGAGGCGACTAAAAGGGGCTTCCGGGGTTGCAGACGGCTAGTGTGGGAGCTCGAACCGTTCGGTCAGGCAATCCCGGGAAGGACGGCGGTATGTGTGGTCGCATACCGTCGTAAAGACTAGACGGAGTGGTGGGCCCAGCCGCCCATCTGGGAGGAGCCCGATGCGGCAGTGCGCTCGGAGGATTCCGGTTGAAGTCGTTTCGAGATCCTGGAGTCCTCCTTTTCAGCACCGAGGACGGCCACCGGGGGGGTTTTAATGCGGTAAAAATCCCACATAACCCTGCGTCGCTCCCACGGCGTCGGGTACCTTTGGAAGGATTCCCCCTCGAAAAAAAAAAGTAGATCTTAAGGAGGGCAATCACGTTAGGACGGTCGCACGAACTACGGTCGTATGCGACAAGTTCGATCGTGAATGGCTTCGTCCTAAGGCGGACTGTACGACCAAGGTCATGTCGCAGGTCCGTTGAAGTATTCAACTCAACTGTCGTTGCGACGGTCCGATCGACACTCCGTGCGACCGTTGTAACGTGAATACCCACCTTCACAGATAATGTTGTTTGCACTTGCATGTACCCTGTTAAGGCGTTGCAATAATGTCATAGTAGGTTAATCAATAATAATTAATAATGGTAACAATATTATACTCTATGGTCAGAAAATATAATAACATAGCAAATAATAAGTAGCAAACAAGCATGCAGTCCACATGGTGGTAAGTGACTACTGTCGCCCACGGATATCTGCAAGCAATCTCAGAATAAGTGTTCCATCTGAAATCAATCGCAAATGCGTTGCTACTCCCGAAGACTAAAATGTTCACCTCATATAAAAAAGTGACATGGAAAACACAATTCCATCCAAACACAAGAACCGATTTATGATAATAGTACCTAGGCGCTATCAAATGAGCTCATTCATATTTATTTGGTACTTTTACATTAAACACATTTGATTAACATTTTGAAAAATTTTGAACATTTACCAGTGAAAATTCAGCTAATGATAAATCTTTATATAAACGTACTCAACGCCAAATAAGATTAATATCCTATCTAACAGCTACGCTGAAATGTCTTAAAAGTATCACTCTCGTTGTCTTATATCGTTGAAACCAGAATAAATCAGCGGTTTTTTTTTTTTTTGTTTTCGAGGGGGAAACCTTCCAAAGGTACCCGACGCCGTGGGAGCGACGCAGGGTTATGTGGGATTTTTACCGCACTAAAACCCCCCCGGAGTCCGTCCTCGGCGCTGAAAAGGAGGACTCCGGGATCTCGAAACGACTTCAACCGGAATCCTCGAGCGCGCTGCCCCATCGGGCTCCTCCCAGATGGGCGGCTGGGCCCACCGCTCCGTCTAATCTTTACAACGGTATGCGACCACACATACCGCCGTCCTTCCCGGGATTGCCTGACCGAACGGTTCGAGCTCCCACTCTAGCCGTCTGCAACCCCGGAAGCCCCTTTTAGTCGCCTCTTACGACAGGCAGGGGATACCGTAGCCCTATTCTGACTCCGAGGCTACAGGGACAAATCAGCGGTTACGCTGTTTTGTTTATGTCCCTGTAGTTCCGGGACCAGAATAGGACTACGGTACCCTCTGCCTGTCGTAAGAGGCGACTAAAAGAGGCTTCCGGGGTTGCGAGCGGGAAGAGTGGGAGCTCGAACCGTCCGGCCAAGCGACCCCGGGAAGGACGGTGACATGTGTGGTTGTATGCTGCCGTAAAAACCAGTAGGTGCGGTGAGCAGTTCACGCCCACCAGGGAAGAGCCCGATGGAGCACACGCTGAGGCGGCGGCAGTCAATCGGAGTTCCCGGAGTCCTCTTCGCAGCGTCGAGGTTGGCCACCGGGGGGGTTTTAGTTCGGTAAGAATCCCACATAACCCACGTCGCTCCCACGATGTCGGGTACTTTTTGAAAGTTTCCCCCTCGAAAACAAAAAAAAGGCTGTTTTGTTTAATACACACATATAAAACATTTCTGATTAACTTCAAAAGAATCCTAATTAATATATCTTTGTCCTAATCTATATAAGCTTGTTACTTCGCAGGTGCTAATACTGTAGGACTATGGCGGAGTGCCAAGGTATTCCGGATCGATTACCGATCGGAACGAATTGTTGGCAACGAGCTATTTGTAACATTGTGTTGTTGCATCTGTTGTTTATTAGTTATAGCACAAAATATAGTTATAGTTTTCCAGGGGGTAGAACGCTTTAAAAAAACGCTTTCTACACTCATAGCCCCACAGTAGGATTTTCTCCTGTGTCGTGGGTGCCATGGACACACACAAAGACAAATACACAAACACCCAGACCCAGAACAAGAATCTAAACTCATCATTCAGACGCCTGTCTGGCCGGGAATCGAACCCGGGACCCTATGCATGTCAGACCGGTATGGTAACCGCTGCGCTACCGGGTAGTCCGAACCAGTGTAGTTCGACCGGGAAAGTACCACCGCCACACCTATTTCTAGCGTGAAGCATTTCTTGCATTTCGATGGAAGCGTGTGGTTTCCGGTACACTTTTATATGAGGCGACCATCATAGTCCTCGGGAGTGGCAACGCATCTGTGATTTACTTCCGCAAAAACCCATGTTCTGTATGTAGTTGATTACAGATGTCCATAAGCGGCAGTGACCACTTACCATCAGGTGCGCTGCATGCTCGTTTACTATTTAAGACAAATAAAAAAATGGCCAATTGATTTTAGATACGTTATTTTTTATGGGTAAGATTAGTAGAATTTTCTTAGTACAATTTTCTTAGAAGTCTGTCTAATCGGTAAAGCGCAATTATTTCCTTTTGGAATTTCAATAAAAATACGGGAACTGCTGAAGTGTCTGCTGGATCTTTATATTTGAAATTTACTGGAAAGCATAGTTTCTGCTAGATTTTAATATTAAAATGATAAGCTATTAAAAGTTAATTACTAGAAAGCATAGTCCACCTTCCAGTAATTATTTTATATAATAAAAATGTTAGTTAATTCAACTGAGCTTGATTTTATATTATCCAGATAAGTATGATTAACTAATAAATAGAAGACAAGAATAAAGATCGACATAAAACAGTTAAGGCAAAGATTTTAATAAATATAAATTGGATTTAATATTAATTAAATAAGTAAAGGCCTCATAAATAAACATTGCAGTTTTCACGATACTTTAAAAAGTTTATCATCATACATGTCGGCGCGACACCGCGTATTTATGAAAAACACGTCGCCGATAATAATTATTTTAGTTAGTTTAAAGATCGAAAATTGTCTGTTTATTAAATTAGCAATATTTAGTGATTTTTAGAATTGTAATTTACCCTCCATAAATTTGTTATTGTCACCTCACCAAACATTGTCGACCATCCTGACGTGTTACACGCTATCCCACTTCGTTATACACAATAGTTTATAAAAATAAATTTAACACAACAATGCAACTGATATTCGTCGATAGAATTAGATCGCTACACACAATATAAAATTATTTTTTACTAGAACACTGCAACAGAATAGTCTTAGTTCCTTTTCTATCCCTGTATCCTGTCTGGGTGATAATAACAAGATATAACGCCTGGCAGGTCGCCAAGGCGTAACACATCGATTCACCGGATTGTTGGCAGCGAGCTATTCGTACCGGACGGTGTCGTGTTGCGTATTGTCTATTGCCTGTCCTCATTATTACAGTTCATAATTGTCATGTAAATGTTAAAATAATAGATATTTAGATATGAGATAAAATATCTAGAGAGACTTAAAACAATTCTGGCAAAGATTTTAATGAATAATCAATTGGAGTCGTTTTTAGTTATTGTTTTAATTAAATCAGTAAAGCCCTCATATTAACGTTCACGATAATTTTAAAATATTTACCATTGTGCACACCGTCGACATTGTACATTAGTATATAAAATACATATTTATCGGAAGAACTGAAATTTGGCTGAATAAGATAATCACACACGATAAAAAATACAATTACTCTAGAACACTGCAACAAATTACTCTTAGTTCTAATTCTATCACGTGTCCTGTCCAGGTGATAATAGCAAGAACGCCTGGCAGGTCGCCAAGGCGTAACGGATCGATTCACCGGATTGTTGGCAGCGAGCTATTCGTACCGGACGGTGTCGTGTTGCGTATTGTCTATTACCTGTCCTCATTATTACAGTTCCTAATTGCCATGTCAATGTTTAGTTACTAGATATTAAACGAGATAAAAATATCTAGAGAAGCATAAAAATAATTCTGGCAAAGTTTTAATAACTATAAATTGGAGTAGTTTTCAGTTATCGTTGTAATTGAATCAGTAAATCCTTCATTAATAGATTTTATTTTTCATGATATTTTAAAAAAATACTATTGTACACACCGTGGACACCGTACATTACTATATAAAATATATTTATTGGAACAACTGAAATTCGGCGATATAATAAGATAACCACAAACGATAAAAAAATGCGATTACACTAGAACACTGCAACAGATTACTCTTAGTTCTAATTCTATCACGTGTCCTTTCCAGGTGATAATAGCAAGATACAACACCTGGCAAGTCGCCAAGGCGCGCCGGATCGATTGCACGGATTGTTGGCAGCGAGCTATTCGTACCGGACGGTGTCGTGTTGCGTATTGTCTATTGCCTGTCGTAATTATTACAGTCTCTAGTTGCCATATGGATGTTTATATCTAGATTAAATAAAATAAGATTGAAACAAAAGATAACCTCTCTTTTGTAATTAATATTAACAGCTTGTTTGCGTATTTGGTAACATTATTCTGCCTATACAAAAAGTTTCTCTCTAAATGTACTTTACCCTAAAATTTAGTTCAGAAAATACGGAAGTCATTATCAGTAGGACGATCTATCGATACACCTCCATAAAAAAAACAAGTATAAACACGAAGATCGAAAAAGCTACCTTTTTCAATTTAGATAGAAGGCAAATTTACAAAAATCAGACATATCCTTTTATAATAGAAGGACAAAAAAATTGTATCTTTTCATGTCCATCTTATCCTTACTCTTCAGTCCAATAGCACTTTTCTCCATTCCATCTCGACGTATTTCCACTCACACATTTATATTAATTAGCTTTTATTAAATCATCAATCTAATTCATCCAAACAAACCCCGGATCACTTTGTATTAACTTCTAACCTAATCCAATTATAAAAAGCGCTGAGTAAACACGTTAACAGTGCTTCACAACTTCAAACATTGCCTTAACAAACAAACTTTCAAACTCTGCGTTATTTGAAAACTTCAGTTCTTCAGCTCATTAGTCAGCGACGAGAACACTTGTTGAGAATAAGGCCATTAATTTATCAACATCGGACTTATATAAATAACTGCCTATACGTACATAATTATGCAAAGACAAAAATTAGGACTTTTATTTCTTATAGTCCCTCGCAAATCTAATTCACTCTATTTCAGTATCCCTTTAAAAATCATCTTTCCAGCGTTTTATTTGCCGGCCTATATTTTTTGCGCTCCTTACCTCCTTACCCATCTGGTGTTATTTGAGTCAATTTCTCGTATTTTCTCGCCTTATATATTACCCATGGTCACTTTTGCCTTTTAAGTACCATTTTTGGATCTCAAAATCTGTGCTTCTAATGAAACCTGGCATAAGTCCCATATTTTCCAAATTAAGTTTTCACTGAAGGCACAGATCTTTTTGTCTCTTAATCTTATCCATACTCTTCCCTCCAATAACATTTCTCTGTATACCATTTTGACCTATTTCCACTCACGAATTAATATTAGCTTTTATTAAATCATCAATCTAATTCATCCAAACAAACCCCGGATCACTTTGTATTAACTTCTAACCTAATCCAATTATAAAAAGCGCTGAGCAAACACGTTAACAGTGCTTCACAACTTCAAACATTGCCTTAACAAACAAACTTTCAAACTCTGCGTTATTTGAAAACTTCAGTTCTTCAGCTCATTAGTCAGCGACGAGAACACTTGTTGAGAATAAGGCCATTAATTTATCAAAAACCAACTTATATAAATATATATATATTTACCAATACATACGAGTACGTAAAGAGCAGTGATAGCCTAATGTTTGAAACTTGCCCTATCGATCGGGAGGTTCGAGGTTCAAACCCAGGCACGCACCACTGATTTTGCTAAATTATGTGCGTATTAAAAATTAATTATTACTGCTTTTCGGTGAAGGAAAACATCGTGAGGAAACCTACACACCCGAGAGTTCTTTAAAAAAAAGTTCTCGGAGGTGTGTGAAGCCCACCAATTCGCACTTGGCCAGCGCGGTGGACTATGGCGTATAACTCTCTCATTCTGATAGAAGACCTGTGCCCAGCAGTGGGGCAATAATGGGTTGACGACACGTAAATTTTGCAAATATATTTGAAACCGTCATTTGCAAATATATTTTTCATCTAGCCAACTGGAAATATTGAAGATAATCTAAATTAAAATAATAGAGAATATGACTATGTACCGTAAAGATATTAAAACATGACAAATTAATACATGTGAAATGTTAATAAGATTATATTTAAGTATACCTCTCAATTATAGACAATAAAAATATGATTATTACGATTGATTTGGTTAAGTAATAACCACTAACCCTCGTCGTCGTCAAACCCATTATTGTCCCGCTGCTGGGCACGGGTCATCTCTCGGAATGAGTGAGTTTTTTTTTTTTTGCAAAATAAATGAATTGAATTGAAACATTAATACATACTTGCTTTCCGCAGTACAAACCTTACTTCTTGAGTCATACTGTTAATAGACTCCGCGAGATACTTCGCTGATCTTCTGTACAGAGGATCGGTGGCGGTAACATTATTCCACTTGGCACAAACGCACCAGTGGCTGAGTATGGAGGCCTGCCCACAGGACCGGGAGCGGGGAATCTGGAAAGAAATAGACTAAACGTATCTGCTGAATAAAAATGACGAGGGGGAAACCTTAAAAAGGTACCCGACGCTGTGAGAGCGACGCAGGGTTATCTGGATTTTTTTCCGCACTAAAACCCCCCGGTGGCCGTCCTCGGCACTATAAAGAGGACTCCGGGACCTCCAAAGGACTGTAACCGAAATCCGCTGAGCGCGTTGTCCCAGCGGGCTCCTCTCAGATGGGCGGCTGGGCCCACCGCTCCGTCTAGTCTTTACGACGATATGTGACCGTACCGCCTTCCTTCCCGGGATCGCCTGACTGGACGGTTCAAGCTTCCACTCTAGCCTGCAAACCGCAACCCCGGAAGCCCCTTTCAGTCGCCTCTTACGACAGGCAGGGGATACCGTAGCCCTATTCTGATCCCGGAACTACAGGGACGGAATAAAAATGACTTAATTAAGGAACCGAATAACCAGCTCTGATAATTTCAGGCACATGCCACAGATTTTTTTTAAAATGATGTGAGTTTTAGAAAAGTAATCATTGGTGCTTTAAAGTGAAGGAGGACCTATAACTGCAAATTTTATTAAAAAAGTTCTGAAAGTTGTGTAAAGTGTAAAATGATGTGAGTTTTAGAAAAGTAATCATTGGTGCTTTAAAGTGAACGAGGACCTATAACTGCAAGTTTACTAAAAAAGTTCTGAAAGTTGTGTAAAGTGTACCAATACGCAATTAGTAAATCTTTCTCATTTTGAGAAAAGACCCAAGCTCAGAAGGACGACCCGCGTGGCGGAGCGGTTACCATACCGGTCTGACGCGCAGTGGGTTCCGGGTTCGATTCCCGGCCGGACATGTTTCTGAATATTGAATTTAGATGTTTTGGGTGTGGGTGTTTGTGTATTCGTGTTGTGTGGGTCTATGGTACCCAGGACACCGGAGAAAATCCTAGTGTGGGGCTATGAGTGTAGAAAGCGTTTAAAAAAACGTTTAAAAAGAAGTTGGAAAATAAGAAACTGCCAAGTTACCTATCTACCAATAAAAGATGGTGGAATACACAGTTCTTCGACTGAGCAGGCACTATCATTATTCTACATTTAACAATGTTCTGGTTTCAATGTTATAATAATCTAGTTTAAATGGTTTGTGAAAGGGGCACTAGAGACTCCGGGTCATTAAAATTTTATCTCAAGAGGTTAGTAGGTAATGCATCTGTAGCCAATTCTTGATAAGACTCTTATTCTAAATTACGTTGATACCGATGTTCACACGCTCATGTGGCACCGAACATGCTTTTTTGATTTGATTAAAGTAGCAAACAAGCATGCAGTCCACCTGATGGTAAGTGGTCACTGCCTCTCGTGGACATCTGTAATCAATTTCATACAGAACATGGGTTCTATCTGAAGTCAATCACAGATGCGTTGCTACTCCCGAGGACTATGATGGTCGCCTCATATAAAAGTCTGCCGGCAACCACACCCTTCCATCTAAACGCAAGAAACTCTTCACGCCAGACATAGGTGTGGCGGTGGTACTTCCCCGGGCGAACTACACTGGCTCTACCAACTTCAAAGATCGTTTCTTTTAATCCAAGAAAAAGATGCACACTATATGAGAACCCATCTCTTTGAAAAAACGGTTCAGTAATGAGTAGACGATGATGCAGAACAACGTACATAATGAACGATAAAAGGATTGCCCTCCGGCCAGAGTTCGAATATCGCTTAATAAAGACCATTCGCGTTAATTGTCAAAGGCTTGCTGCCAGGGATGTTGAGCTCCGTAACCGTAACCGAAACTATCGGATATCCGAAATGGAAATTTATACGTACCGTAACCGAATCCGTTATAAAAAAAATTGAATTAAATTTAATTTAATGTTTAAGTTAATTTGACTTGAATTTGGGTAGAATCAAATATGACAGCGCTTTCACACTAGGCAGCACGACTGCAACTGCAACTGAACTGTGATAGGTAGAGTTGTAATTTTCCAAGACGATGTATCTCTGATGCCGCTTTAGCAACAAATACTAAATTCCGATCGCACGACATAATCTACGCCTACCCGCTCAGCGCTGCGTTAAGAGAAGGTAGGTGCTACCCTTGCTTGTCTATGTTAATAGATTACGAATAATAAAACTAAGCGGCGTTAATCAAGAAATGTACGTAGAATTTTCGTCATCCATCGTCATATTTATGCGGAACCTGCCACATAACAAACATGATTTTATTGTATTCTATAGATAATAGTACGACGCACAGCAACCCTTATTGCGCCAGCTCGACTCGCACTTAGCTGGCTATTATTTTTAGTCAATGGCACTAAAATTTATTAGGTAGCTATAATAACTGGTTATATTAAACGTTTTAAGTTTTTTAAGTCCATAAAAATCTATCCGCAACCGAAACTAATGGATAATCCGAAACAATAACATCCATAACCGTATCCGAAACCGGCCAAATATTCTTATATCCGTATCCGTATTCAGATCCGAAATTATAAACATCCCTGCTTGCAGATCCGACAGTAAGGCTCAATTTACTTGGAATGCGTCCGTATTTTAATCCCTATCCGATGCTCGTTTGTGAGCTGTGAATAAAAGACTCTAGACTCAATTTTGGATGCTCTTTTCTGGTTCGTTTACAGGTATTAGGAAAGAGAAGCTTAATTTTATCGAATTTTAAAGCCATCCAATCGATTCTGAGAATATGCATGTTGGATTTAGTAGTAGATTTTTTCAGTTTAAGCAGAGTAAGTAATTATTGACTATCACTTTAACAGGTTGTAAAACCAGTGTTCATCCGGGGAAGTACCACCGCCTCACCTATTTCTAGCGTGAAGCAGTTTTTGCGTTTCGATGGAAGGGTATGGTTTCCAGTACACTATTATATGAGGCGACCATCATGGTCCTCGGGAGTAGCGACGCATCTGTAATTGACTTCAGATAGAACCCCATGTCATGTAAGAAGTTGCATACAGGTGTCCATGAGCGGCAGTGACCACTTACCAGGTACCATGGTCGTTTGTTACTTCAATCCTATAAAAAAATAAATTGCTGGGAACAGGTACGCTCTTTAATGCTTGGCTAGACAAAGCCAACGAAACTATTTAACGATAATTTGGTAAATTGTAAAAGGAACCTCCATAAAGATTATGGAATACTGTCTGAATACAATTTTCGTAAAATCTTCTTTCGCAGAAATACAAATATTGATACGTAAGAATTTTGTGAACTTTGACAAATCAAAAGACATCTAAGATACCCAGCAAGGTTTATCAGGTTAAATCATAAAATGCTAATCATCTATCACTGCTAAACAGGAGTTACTCAAGAAAAAGAAGTAGTGAAAAGATCACCACCAATTTGCACTTGGCCAACGCGGTGGACTTTGGCCTATAAATCTCTCATTCCGAGAGAAAACCCGTGCCCAGCAGTGGGATAATAACGACGAAGAAAAGATCTCTACTGAAAATTTTGTGGATCATTGAAATAAACCTTAGTCATTATATCGATGGGATTAATAACCTGGATGTGGACTACACATCCATCACGTGGGCTGCATGCTCGTTTGCTAATATTTGCTAATACTAATATTTTAAAGGCGAAATTTTGAGTGTGTATGTTTGTCGCTTCTTCACGTCTAAACGGCTGGAGCGATTTTCAGAAAATTTGGTAGGAAGTTAGCTGACACTCTGGATTAACATATAGGCTACTTTATACTGTGGGAAAATATCTTATTCCCACTGGACAATCCATACGTCGATTGTTTTTCTCGGGCGAAGCTGCGGGGTTCAGCTAGTATAAAAAAACCTGATCGAAGTTTTAATTAGTACAAACTACCACTCTCTTACTCACATGATGCAATAAACTCATGCCTCTTGGAATATCCGATCCTTCGACTTTGAAATCATTCGCCAGTTTCCTCAATCCCATTGCATCCAAAATAGTTGTGTGGACATCGAAAGGAGTGGTCAGTACATCTACGTTAGCTCTCAAAATCGATAAGGCTTCAGGTCGCCTCTCTATTAGCTTCTCTGGCAAAACTATTGCCATTAATGGTAAACGTTCCTCGATTTTACCTTGATATGTTTCACGGATTGGTGAAAATCTGAAAATTGAAAATGGTTGCAAAACTTAATCTTTCTATTATACTAGTCACCCGTCGCAACGGTCGAAATTCGACCGTAATTCATCTCAAAAACTAAACTTGATATTGTCCAAAGTATTTCCTAAATTCAATTTTTATTAATTTTCAAGTTATTTTAATACACCCAAAAGGTAAAAAGAGGATTAAGTGATAAAGCTGCATTTAAAATCAATTACGGGTATTTTGACAAAGACATCTGACATTTTTGACGTTTTGTGTTTTCATAATTATGATGAATGTTTAATTTCGTTTATTATTTACCTATGTGTTTGTGACAAATGCACAGTGTAAAGTGTTTCTAGTTGATTTTATGTACGTTATATGCATTATTTGAAAACAATATTAACATTCTACACTCCTCTACGTCCTCTATAACCGTGCAAAATTTCATACTAATTTGTCCGCGGCATATTATTTTAAAATGCACCACAAATTTTTGCTTTACGTATATAGAAGACTAGCCGTGCCGGCGACTTTGTCCGTGTGGAATGGTTTTAATACATATATTTTTGGTATCTTGAACCGTTTTTGCAGCGCACGCAACGGAAGCCCTCAAGGATGAATAATGTTCCTTGTTTTTTTTACCATTTTCCATTATTTCTTCGCTCCTAATAGTTGCAGCGTGATGTTATATAGCCTAAAGCCTTCCTCGATAAATGATATATTCAACATAAAAATAATTTTTCAATTCGAACCAGTATTTCCTGAAATTAGCGCGTTCAAACAAACAAACAAACTCTTCAGCTTTATAATATTAGTATAGATTAGTATAGATAAGCACGAAAGTTTCCGAGAACTTGTTGTTCTTTACGCAAAAAAATACTGGCCTGATATCACAGAAATTTGCTACAGACATAGTTTATGACATAAATTAATACATAGGAAACTCGTTACTAGCGAAGAACAACCTAATTGATAACAATAACAACTTGTGTTGTCTAAATTGTTATTACGCCATGACTCACAGTGTGTCTTTGAGGTAAGGAACTCAGTGAGTTTATCTTTCTTTCAGTCTTTTACGTTAAAACAGTTTCACATAAATTGATTCTATTTGATTTTTAACATCGTTAATATTATACCTAGATCCATGATCACCCATAACGAATAGCAAAGTATCTTTTAGTTTCCCGGAATCCTCAAACTCCTTCAGATATTTCGCAAAATCCTCATCAGCAGTACTAATCATATTGAAGTCATTATGTGATATGTCGGATATGAAGTTGAAACCAAACTTCTTCCCTGGGATGTCCATGAACTGAAAACGTTAAGAAAGCATTTAATAATAATGAACCAAAAATCAACAGGTGTTGTCCTTATTGTAAGCATGGTAAAATAACTTGGGTAAGGTGAGAATAGCACACATTTTTGTGGCATTTATTGTGACGCCAAATATTTATTTATTTACTTATTTCTTTTATTTATTTATTTATTTATTATATCTGCAACATTTAAAGTATTTTGTTGTAAATTATAGCTTTTAACGCTATACTTTAAATTAATAGTCATTACGATCAAGGCAATTCAGTATCTACATCAGATTTAAACAATATTTGAAAAGAACAAAATCTGCAAAAAGAGATCCATGAGAGAAGTGGCACGCCAGGCGCAAGGACTTTAGGCAACTTATACCAGTAATTGGCAAATACCTCCAGCAATAGGCCTTATTAAGCTAATGGATGATCAGTGGCGGACTGGAGCCTAGGGCGTCAGATGTTCGGGATGGATAGTATCAGTAACAAATTATAACAGTGTTATCGATACTTTTTCCTAATTAAATTCGAAACTATCAAAATGTTTGGACGACTACGTTTTACAAGACAACAAGAATCATTTGAATATCATAGTCTTCTAGTAAATGTCTAAATCCATCACTGGTATATATGTACATGGAAGTATTAAATCTAATCTTGTTGATTTACCTGTCTGGTAAGATTCAACATCATCATATACTGTGGTGTGGCTCCAACACAGTATCTAGACTGGGAACCGCTCCACCATTTGGCTCCATACGATGACTCCTCTAGGAAGAAGGCACGAAGGTAGTGATCCGCTGGACAACTGCTGAAACCGTTGTAACGGAGCTGAAAGGAGCCAATCCACGGCATATCCTCGAAATATGCTGTATGGTATCTGAAACAAATGATGAGAGGGTCAGGATCAACTCTATTTGTTATCTATGAGGCAAAATGTCCTAATGAAAAACATACAAAACAGTAAAGAATACCCCAAAGTTACGTTCCGCGGGCGTTATAGATAATAATTATATCGCCTATGTCACCTTGACAACTATGTCGATTACAATGATACGTCATCTATCTTCTATATACTAATACGTGAACCAAAAACTTGTGATCCGTTTTTAAGATACTTGTCGCTGACGGAAGAGTATGAAATTACGCACGGTTATAGTTGATGTAGAGAAGGATTACACAATGCTAATATTTTTTTTCAAATAATGCATAAAACATATATAAAATCAACTAAAAACACATTACACACACTACCTTGCATTTGATACAAAAACATACATAATAAACGAAATAAAACATTCAATGTCTTACAATGAAAACACATAACGTCAAAAAATTCAGATGTCTTCGTCAAAATACCCGCTATTGCTTTGAAATGCAACTAAGCTAATTAAACCTCTTTTTACCTGTAACGGGTGCGTTCAAAATTACTTGAAAATTATTACAATTAATTTGAAGTTGAGAACTATTCGTGCTACTTTGTAAAATACGAAGTTTAGTTTTTTATTTAAATTACGGTCGAATTTCGACCGTTGCGACGGGTGAATAGTATGTAACAATACGTCCATTCATTTGGACTGTAGCGCGTTCCAAAGAAATGGAAGAACATATTATACTTTCGGTCTTATACATAGCAATAGCAATGTACAATGCACGTTTTCCATTTCCATCACAGCACCTTGCAATCTATATTTTGAAATAATGAGTGAAAACATAAATAATGATTGCTTGGAAGAAAAAAACTAAAGTCATATTTAAGGCACAAAACAACAGGTTAACACTGTTCCTATAAGCAATATACTTATCGACATTGGAATCGCTTACCCATCCTCTTTTGCAGTGTGGAATATGAACAGCTTTGGATCCAGAAACTTTCCCTTCGCGAACTTCTTCCTGGCATCGGGGTGTTCAAGTTCTGTTCTGCCTGAGAGAAGTGGAAATAGGGTAGTTGGAGTGCCGTCTCCGAGAATATGGAATCTGCAACATATACATAAAATAACTGAAACACCGAACACTGAAGGTGCTAGAACCAGTGTAGTTCGACCGGGGAAGTACCGACACCACATCTATTACTAGTATGAAGCAGTTCTTGCGTTTCGTTGGAAGGGTGTGGTTGCCGGCATACTTTTATATGGGGCGACCATCATAGTCCTCGGGAATAGCAACGCATCTGTGATTGACTTCAGATAGAACCTATGTTCTATATGAGGTCGCTCACATACGTTCATGGGCGGCAGTGGCCACTTACCCTCAGGTAGACTGAATGCTCGTTTGCTGCTACAATCAGATAAAAAAAACACTGAGCAATAGATACCCATGAGAGCAACGGTACAGTAATTAAATGTGAAAGTCCCTTTTTTTGTTATCAAGGGGAAAAACCTTAAAAAGGTACCCGACGCCGTAAGAGCGACGCAGGGTTATGTGGGATTTTTACCTCACTGAAACCCGGGATGACCCAGGGGTCTCCGGGATCTTCAACGGAACACAACCGGAGTCCGATTGATGCTCACCGTGCCTCGGTGTTTACGACGGCATGCGGCTACACATGCCATCATCCTTCCCGGGGTAACTTGGCTGGACGGTCCGAGCTCCCACTCTTCCCGCCCGCAACCCCGGAAGCCTCTTTTAGTCGCCTCTTACGACAGGCAGAGGGTCCCGTAGTCCTATTCTGGTCCCGGAACTACAGGGACAGAGCAGTGATAGCCTCATGGTTGAAACTTGCCCTCTCGATCGGGAGATCTGAGGTTCAAACCCAGGCTCGCACCACTGATTTATGTGCGTATTAGAAATTAATTATCACTGTTTTTTTGTGAACAAAAACATCGTGAGGAAACCTACACACCCGAGAGTTCTTTAAAAAAAAGTTCTAGGACGTGTCTGAAGTCCACCAATTCGCACTTGGTCAGCGCGGTGGACTATGGCCTATAACTCTCTCATTCCGAGAGAAGACCCGTGCCCAGCAGTGGGACAATTATGGGTTAACGACGAAAGAGTATACTACATTACTTATTTACTTTTAAAAACTCACCCTTTTAACACGACAGCATTCAACTGCTCGGTCAGAACTTGGTAACTCTTGGGCATTCGTCTTATAAAGCCGTTACGAGACGTGGAATCAAAGCCCAGGATAAGTACATTCAAGGAGCCTTCCCTCCCCGGAGGGACGGCCGTGCTGACCGGTCGGAAGCCTGTCTTGTAACCGAACCATCTTGAGGACAGGAGACCCAGGCTGAAATATAACATGAAATAAGTAATACTACTGGAGGACGGCGGAAAAAGTGTGGTCGCATATAGTCGTAAAAATCAGACAGTGCGATGGGCCGTTCACCTGAGTGAAGCCCGATGGGGCAACGCGCTCAGAGGACTCCGGTTGCGTTTCTTCGGAGATCCCGAAATCCTCTTTGCAGCGCCAAGTACGGCCACCGAGGGGCTTTAGTTAAGAATACTATAAAACCAGGCCTCGCTCTCACGGGTTTGAAGGTTTCCCGTCAAAAAAAAAGTGCTATGTCAATTACCGCCACAAAATACTTTCGATATTCCATATTAACCATTTAAAAAGTGGACAGAAATTAAGTATTTTTCATACATGCATAAAGGTGGCAAACCAGCACGCGGTTCGCCTGGATAATTGTAAGTACATGTGGATATCAAGGCTTTAATCTCATGTCACGGGAGATGCGTTTCTACTCCCAAGGAGGAAAAGTGAACCGGCAACCATACCCTTTAACTGCAACGTAAGAATTGTTTCTAATTTGAAATAGATGTGACGGTGATACCTTCCCTTCGACCCATATTCTTTCTCCTGGTGGTAAAGACACCACACTAATACAGAACGCAATGTAAAGTAAGAGCTGTTCTTATCAGTGTTTGATATCATAAAATAAGTATATCCTCACAGGACAGGTCGGAGTCCTGATCTCCTAATTATACTGGGACTGTAACATTTATCACCGAGTTAATGACTTCCTGCGGGAACTATTCGTATCTTTTCGGCAGCACAAATGTCTTTTCGAATCGACTTTTCCTTGGAATCGAATGAGCTTAGGTATGGACTTTGTTGATATACTTTATCGGTTCTAATTTAGTTTGATTAGATTTGTTTACCAATCGATATTGTCAGTATATCGCCACACCTATTTCTAGTCTGAAGCAGTTCTTGCGTTCCGATGAAAGAGTGTCACACACTCTTTCATCGGAATCGAATCACTTTCTTCTTTCTTTTTTATTTGAGTTTTTTTTATTTGACTTTGAAGTAGCAAACGAGCATGCAGTCCACCTGATAATAAGCGGTCCTGCTGCCCGTGCACATCTGTAATCATCATCATAATCATAAAGAACATGGGTTTCATCTAAAGTCAACCACAGATGCGTTGCTGCTCGCGTGGACTATGATGGTCGCCTTAACGTTACTAGGTAATAGTAAGTTGGGAATAAATAATATGTTTACGTTTTATTTAACCACATTTCTATAGCATCTTAGTCCATTTTGGAAAATTATTTATTTTATTTCTCGGTCAAGGTAGCTACTACTTATATATGTAATATGATGCATATATATACCTGCACACACATCTACAACTGTGCTCAAAAAATTACAATAAAAAATATTCTTGTTATATTCTCGTAATAGTCCAACTTATAAATAAATATCTACTACTTATGTATAACTACTAATAATATAAGATGAACATTATTATTAACATAATACTGCCATATATCTATCCTATGGTGTTCTATAAAGCTTCGTGATGCTTCAGGCTTCTGTAATTACTAACAGATGGCGCTGTTTACGTCAAATATTTGTGCTACCTATCGAAAAACTAGTAAACTACTGAGTCCTCCTTCATAGAACCTATTAAAATTACAGCTATATAAAAAAGATGGCGCTGTTTTCTATATTACGTATAATAATTACCCATTTTTGTCAACTCCAGAACAAGATACTTTAACGGAATCACTTCTATTCAAATTATATTTCTCTTCTCCAATAACTTTAATTGGGTCGCCGATAATGTGTGTTTGGTCATCAATGTAAACAATATCCTTATATATGCAGACTACGTTACGATATTTCTTGATAATTCCTTTATTAACTTGGCATTCTGATTTCTGAGAAATAAACAGGCGCTTAAACTACTACACTATACCACTACACTATAAAATAGTACGAAACATTTATCCACATATACGTAATCATATGCAGATTTTCCCACCTTTTTACAAAATTATCGACAACATATTATTGTCCCACTGCTGGGCACGGGTCTTCTCTCAGAATGAGAGAGGTATAGGCCGTAAGTCCACCGCGCTGGCCAAGTGCGAATTGGTGGACAAAATTACAAAAGTTACAAAATTATATATTAGTTATAATAAATGGTAGTATTTAAATGGCTCTAATAACTTGGTTAACAAATTGTTTATTATAATCAATAATATTCAAAGTCTATCATGCAGGTAACTGGTTGCCGGCACACTTTTACATGAGGCGACCATCATAGTCCTCGGGAGTAGCAACGCATCTGTGTTTGACTTCAGATAGAACCCATGTTCTGTATGAAGTTGATTACAGATGTCCATGAGCGGCAGTGACCACTTACCATCAGGTGGACTGCATGCTCGTTTGCTACTTCAGTCAAATAAAAAAAAGGTAATATTTTTACGGATGACGCATAAATTCCACTGAAATTATCGACAAGTGAATATCTAATAGATAATTCTAAAACTCGACATTAAAAAAACTAATAAAAAGAGATTAGATTAAATAAGGCTCAACTTTTACTCCGTTCTAAATCAACACCATTTTGGTTTATTTTGCGGCTAATTAATATATATTTTGTGTAATAAAACAAATAAAATAATAAGTAATTATTAAGTTAATATTATTATAAGATATTATTATTACGTAGGTAGGTATTTAAGAAATTATTATCAAATACAATTTTTACACAGAAATCTAAAAAAATACTTGATTTATGAGATTACCTAACGTATTAACTCAAGGGGTAAAAAATACAGACGAATAGAGAACCTCCTCCTTTTTGGAAGTCGGTTAAAAACGGAACCCTATTATTGACACTCTGTTGTCTTTCTGTCAGTCGTCACGTCACCAACCTGTATCTCTTCTCAGGGCAAATTCGATATGGAATGTTTAAAAAAAACATGCGTGCGTACAAAGTACACATGTCAGAAGTGAAATTTCTTTGGCGAACTAATTTATAAATCTTGTTTATATTTATACAAATTTAAAACTTTAAATTTCCAAGAATAAGAGGGAGGGAAAAAGGCGTGATACGACGTTCGCTCTGTCTCACATTTTCTCTCAATCTTTCTCACTCGCTTGCTCCCTACTCTCACTCCACGGCTAGTTGCTCATGCTACGTTCGCCCTGTCTTACTCTCTCTCAATCGGTCTCGATCACTCTCTCTCTCTTTTCCGACACTTCCGTTGCATACCGGCGTGACGTTTCATCTGTAAAAATTTTACCCTCATGCGCCTAAAGAAGTTTCACTTCAATAACAAAGCGTTGCCTGGCAACTACTGACAGCAGGGGATCGAAACTTTTTGTTGTTTTATCAGGCGTCATATTACTTAAAATGCACCACAAGTTTTTGCTTCACGTCTATATAGATATTTCAAATACCTACTTACATAACATTCTACCCAGTCCACACCCTCACATACGACTTTGGGCATATCCTGGTTAAATCGCATCGCCTCTTCGGAGAAGGGGTCCAGGGTTGGAAACTCGCAGCCAGTCCCAAGTCGACTGGTTTCCATGCTGTCCTGAAGCTTCTTTTGTATGAGTCTGTTGGGGATGATGTTGCATGATCTAGCTTATTTATTAAAGGTAGAACCAGTGTAGTTCGCCCGGAGAAGTACCACCGCCACACCTATTTCTAGCGTGAAGAAGTTCTTGCGTTTCGATGGAATGTGTGGTTGCCGGCACACTTTTATATGAGGCAACCATTATCGTCCTCGGAAGTAGCAACGCATCTGTTACTGACTTCAGATGGAACCCATGTTCTGTATGAAGTTGATTACAGATGTCCATACGGTAGTGACCACTTACCATCAGGTGGACTGCATGCTCGTTTGCTACTTCATTCATATAAAAAAAAAACAGCTTATTAAAACTAATAAGTTAGAAACATACATTTTCTATTTTAAAAAATAATGATTAATATTATAGGCTGACACATTTTTCTAAAATTATGTGTGTATTATAAATTACCTACTGCTTTACGGTGAAGGAAAACATCGTGAGGAAACCTGTGTATGTTTCCACAATATGTTTTACCTTCACCTTGTTATCAAAAATAGTTCTTAAACGTAGCACGTAGGTAATTTGAAAGCTTCTCTCTGTGACTCGTACTCGTACTCCATCAATTTGCTCTACCTGATTTAACATATTGAGGCAACATAAAATCTTTGTCACTAGCGCTACATCACCTCGACGACAATGCTCGACCCTTTTTCTATTTAAAATACAAGCTTACCTGAAAGACACAGCGCGTTCAGGCACCACGTTGTAGTCCAAAAGCACCAGCAAATAAAGGCTAGTGGCGCAGAACGTGAGGAAACACACGCAGACGTACAGCTGGTAGCGTTTGTTGCGATGCTGCAACCTCTTCAGGAGGAGGGACAACTGGGAAAGTAGGGGAAAAGGAAACACGTACAAGGTTTACAAGGTGATAGAACCAGTGTAGTTCGACCGGGAAGTACCACCGCCACACCTATTTCTAGCGTGAAGCATTTCTTGCGTTGCGATAGAAGGGTGTGGTTGCCGGCACACTTTCACATGAGGCGACCATCATAGTTCTCGGGAGTAGCAACGCATCTGTGATTGACTTCAGATGGAACCTATGTTCTGTATGAAGTTGATTACAGATGTCCATGGGCGGCAGTGACCACTTACCATGAAGTGGGCTGCATGCTCGTTTGCTACTTCAGTCAAATAAAAAAAAAAAACGTAGGAAAGGTCACTTGGTACGTAAGGTCATGTATCTTCATTGTCTGACCACAGATAGCCAGACTGTGTCAGAAAGCGGCTAATGTTTTTATGATACTGAAGTAGCAAACGAGCGTGCAGTCCACCTGATGATAAGTACCACGTCACAGACGTTCGGTCAGGCGAACCCGGGAAGAACGGCGGTATGTGTGGTCACATAACGTCGTAAAGACCAGACCGAGCAGTGGGCCCAGCTCACCAGGGAGGAGCCGGATGGGGCAACGCGTTTAGAGGACTCTGGTTGCGTTTCTTTGGAGATCCCAGTCCTCTTTGTAGCGCTGAGGACGGCCACCGGTGGGGGTTTTAGTGCAGTAAAAATCTCACATAACCCTGGGTCGCTCCCATGGTTGTGGGGTAACTTTCGAAGGTTTCCCCCTCAAGAACAGGTACTTATAAAGGATAAGTACAAACCTCTGATATAAGAACCTCTGCTTTATCTACCTACGAAATCCTTCATATAAACAACAGTTGCTAGCACTCCTGCTATAAGGCAAAATAATTTACGACTTTAAACTTACTTTCCAAAAAATCGAAACGCATCTCCACTTTACTTCCATAGTCAGACCACTTCGTATAACTACCATACACTAATCTAATATTAAAATATTAAAGAAATTATATTTCGACTATTGACAACGCAATGTCAGAAGCAATTTTCTTTTTTCTTCAATTTTTCATATTTTAGCCAGTACAAATATATAAAATATAGGTACTACAATAATGCCTAATAATTTTATAATGATTATTTTTAAAGTTTGTAATCTAAGATACGTTGGTAAGGACTATTTTCCCCCCAAAACACTCTCTAAATTTAGTTTTTTTATATCAAACTAATGAATGCATTTGTTCAAAAAATATTGAGAGTTTAAAAAAACAACAAAAATGACCAAATAAGTCTATATAGATAAATATACTTTTCCTTAGCAATAATTTCCGGAATCTACCTTCTGTATTAATTAAGGAGCAAATCTTTATTTATAATAGAAGACTATCTTCTTTTGTTTTAAGTATAGACAGACATTTTAAAATAGTCGGAAAATTAAAAAAAAAAATATTAGAGTGTGTGATGTTTGGAGAATGTCCCTTCTTTAAATTATGTGAATTAAATTCACAATTTATAAAATTTGATTTATGGTTCCGTACCGAAAGGGTGAATCCTAATCCGTTCGCGGCACATTACTTAAAAGTTTTTGCTTCACGTATTATATATAGAAACTAAAAACAGAATAAAGTAAACCTTTGAGGGGGGCTCCTACACAATAATGTGATTTTTGCCGTTTTTTATAGAAAATTATAGAAAATGGTACCCACGGAACCCTTCGTGTGCGAGTCGGACTTGCACTTAGCCAGTTTTTGATAAGAAAAGCATATATCTAATGACCTCATAGCGACACAAATATTTTAAATTCCGCCTTACTGATAGATACTTTAACGATTAATAGCCAAGGTAAGATAAGTGTGTATTTACTAAGTAAAATATAATGTCATATTTATATAAAATAGATAAATTACTTCTAAGCCAATAAATAAAGATAATAGTGATTTAATTTATCTTTTTAACTATAACCAGTTTTTTTGTGATAAATTATCTAACAATGTAACAAAACTTCACATATACACTTTGTATGGCTTTTTTTTGCATTTTTAAGGCAGTCATATGGACCAGGTAGTAAAACATGGGTATAACTTCTTCTCACGTGAAGGAGTTCTTGCGTTTCGATGGCATTATCTTAGTGCTCGTGAGGAGAAACGCACCTGTGATTGACTTCAGATAGAATCCCACTTCAGCTCATAGCTTACAGGTGTCTATTGCCGGAAGTAAGCATTTATCATTCATTTATTTTAAGACACACCAAAAGTAACACATACATGAAATTAATTGAAACTTATTATATAACAATTTTCTGGTATGTTTGCCAATTAGAGGCGTGTACAACACTTGCCATTAGACGTGTAATTGCAAAGAAAAAAAATGAACTATATCAATATTCTATTGATAAATCTAATTACAAACTAAGGTTAATAATAAGTTTATATTTTAAATATGGAAAGAATCATCGTAAATATCGATGATTGAAATTAATACACATATTCGATTGTATTCTATACACATTTTTGGAATCGGTGAATTTTTGAAGAGGTTAGTTTCACTAGCAGGGATATGGAAGATATTTGCTAGCGGACGTCGAGGATATTGGTAAAGAACGTTGAGAGATATAATTTGCAATCATCAGTAAATAGCATGTTCGTTCACTATTTCAAAAACAAATGGTGAAAAAAAAACACTTATAGGTATGTCATGAGAACTTTAATCTTCAAAACATGGTACTGGATTTAATTTCAATTTCACTATCAAATCCGACACAGCGTATATAGGTTCATTGTTGCTATTAAAAGTTAAAGCCTTCAATTTATTTATGCTAGCTACTTTGTCCAGAACATATTTATATTTATTATACACAAACACACCCATGTTAGAGCACACATAGGCTTTCGAATGTACGTCAGTTGCTATAGCATCAACTATGTGTCTCTCGTGTACATTTACGGCTCGAGTACCCAACTTAACTCTAAACAAATTTTTGTTTTGCACAAAGAATAGATTACTATCATCATCTCGTATCAAATTATCCACTGCATGTCCTTGTAATTCTGGAACGAGAGTGGCAAATCCATCTTCAAACATATAAGCTTCTCTCCTTGCATTCGTGAAATATAACACATCCTTATAATGCATATTTATAATGTTGTCTTGAATTGGAAGCCTTTCCGGAATCATTCTATCGTTTATCTTGAAAAGACCGTCTGAACTGCCCACGAATATTTTGTTTGTTCTCTGATCGATAGCAATTGATGTGGCATTACGTATGCCATCTATAACGGTAGCCGTATACGTGTCTAAGTTAAGGTAAGCAAGAGATCTTGTTGGCTTATCAGAGATTTGGTCAAAGGTGAAATAAATCCTGTTATCATTGCGATTGTAGAGCAAATTGTGTAGTCTATTCACGCCATCTTTTATTATGTTCACATTGTAATAATTGTCACCGAAGTATATGCCCTGACATCTTTTGTCCGCCGATGTTAATAGAAATAATAGCTGGAAGATAATCAGAGACTTCATCTATGAGATCCTGAAAGTGAAAATAATTCAATTTAACATAATTTCGAATTGGGTACAAGCCATAATTGTCCCACTGCTGAGCACGGGTCTTCTCTCAGAATGAGAGAGTTTTAGGCCATAGTTCATCGTCTTGGCCAAGTGCGAATTGGTGGACAAATTTCGAATTAAATTCAATGATTTATGAAAGGTTATAGAATTCTTTTACTTTTGTCTGTGGCTGAGAAAACTGGCAATAGATTATTGTTTAGGGCGCAGTGGGCAAGCCCTCTTTGGAGGAGGAGGTGGAGGCATTTTCAAGGGCATTATCCAATGGAATCATGCTAAGGGGCCTCGCTGATAGGAGTTTGTCCACGTTTACTTGGTCCACGCTATGCCACTGGCTGCGGTTATAGGCAGACATGCTGTAAGTACCACACTCCTATAAGGTAAAAGCAATATGGTTCCGGGAGGTACCACCTCCATACCTATCTATACTAGTATTTCTACCATGAAACATTTCTTGAATTTCTGTGGAAGAGTGTGGTTGCCGGCATTCATTTGAGTATACCCCAGTACGACGTTGCTTAAAGATGCTATTGACTGCAATAGGTGCAATAGGTTGCAATAGGTGATATTGAACACTTACTATGAGGTGGATTGCACGCTCGTTTGCTATTTCAGTTATATAAAAGACTAACTCTTAAACGCGGCTTCGCCCGCACGGTCGAAGGGAATCGACATTAGCATTTGATAGCGTAATTCAGAATTTGCAAATGAATTTTACTAGCGCCATCTATTAACAACGTCTGGAACTATTAAATATGTGTCAACTAACAAAGCATCATTATTCTCATGGGAATGAGAGAGCGCGGTCAAAAATAGACTACGTCACTCTCCACCTTCCTATCTCCCAGCATGTAAATCATACCATTAAATAGCTATGTGGCGACGTGAAAGAGGAACAACCAAACACTTCACATTTATAATACTAGTATGGAAGTATGGACTAAAAGACTATGATCAATTTACAAAAGCTTCTCATGAATCATGCCAACCGTTCATTAAAATGCTAACTTTTTGGTCTATTATGTGACTGAAATAGGAATAGAAATTTGAATTCAAATAGTAGCTTGATTTGTCAAACATCCCATTCATTGTATTCATCAAACGTATGACCCAGTACTGTGCATATGTAAATGAACATTTACACATACTTATGTTATACAATATAAACATTGCAAAACTTCGCTGGGATTTTAACTTGAATTTTGGGTAGCTTTAATCGCAATTAATTTATTTACCGCTTCATTGTTTATCTAAAACATTACACAAGAAACTTCTTAGACCTACGAGCCACAAAACATTACTTTTAAGCGTCATTCAGTCCGCTAAGGTTTGAGCGTTAAAAACAAATGTGTGTCAGACCATAAGGGGACCAAATATTGAGAAAAATATTAGTAACAATAAGCGACATTTACGTCTGGTATACAAAAAATGTATACGCTTATCAAACATAAATATTTTATTGAAATATCAATGAAATGAAGTAGTGATTCGAAAAAAACACGTCATAAACGTATTTATCTAACAATCACTTTGCAACTACCGAATTTTCTATTACAACGGCAGAATATAATTATGATTTAATTGATATTTTAAATGCATGTGTTTGTTACATTTTTACACAAAACTGTAGACCATTTTTTGCTGAAATTTCGCAAACAGATTTATGACTGTAGACATGAGATACTCAACACGATAGTAAAGTCAAAATTGGAAGAGCTGCAGGAATTAACTAGTTTTTCAATAAAATTCATCAAATCGCAGGTGTATGTAGGTACTAATATAATACTTCAAAACTTAAACGTTCCCATAACCACAATTTATGCAACAGTACCAAAATTGGACAATAGAAAACAATTTACCGTGAGAACCCATTACATAATAATAAAATACGTTAAACAGACTTACCTCAATAACACAGGTCAAAAAACGTCAGTAGCACACAGCTGAGAGGTGCCCACTGAACGTGCTTCATAGTTTCTAGGGCAAAAGGTCACCTGCCTTGACTCCAGTTATCGCTACAGTTTCCTATGTTTATACTATACGTAGTTTTGATTTAGACTTTAGGCCTAATGTAAATCGCCCTAAAGTAGTGTAATTTGACTATGAAATTCATACTATATGTCTCGCTCAAGGCAAATATGATTGAATTCCGTCCTTGAGATGATTAACAGTGTCTATTTACGAAGTTATTAATCCATAGTATTTAGTATTTAGTATTTCACCTACAAAAGTTTATAATATTTACGCAAAGTCGCGGGTAGTAATCTAATCATTTGAACATCATACCGGCAATGCACTGAACTCTTGCAAATTGAAAAAAGCTACGGCTTATTGATTTTGAGCATGTCGTGAAACAAGCATAGTTTGAAAGACTCCGATATTTTAGAAAATATAATAATTACTTATTTAATATTTATGTATAGGTAAATATTTATATAGGTACTTAATTTATAACATAATATGGAAGGGATATGTATAACAATATATCTACACTGCACATAGCAGGGCCTGAATTACATTTTTTAATAAGGAAGGTAGAAAAAAGAATAATTATATTGATATATATTTTAGGTATGTACTATCAAAAGCGAACCTCTTTTACAATAGTTTATATTTAGTTAATTTTAATATTATTGTAATTAAATTGCCACTCAGCAATACAAAATATTTTAACTATAACAACAATTATGAATTTTATTTTATCACTAACTGTTTGAGCAGTTATGAAGAAATTTTAGTTCGCATTCAATAAAGTATTATTCCTTATTATGCATGAAATCAAATACATGGAAAACACACAGTCCACTGTCTAAAATCTTACATTTGTGATTATCGCAACAGTACCTACCGTGTGTAGTTGATAGATGCTCTAACATTGACAGTTTAGACGACGGATTTATCCTTAATTAAGAACTATAAGCATTATTGATTTAAGAAATTCGGATGCCAATTAGAAGAAAAATAGGAGATACAAATTAACGTGCGAATATTCGTTTTGTCTGACAACAAATATTTATTCACGAATTTCATTAAAGATTTTCAATCGCGGACGAAAACACTGTTGTAACAAGTTTATTTTATTACTGTTAAAATAGCCAATGGTTACGACATGAGCAATTAAAATTAATAAATAATAATTTATAGTATAATCTAAGTAGGGTAAAAGTAAAATTTTGCATAACAATATGTATGTTAAACCCAACTGTGTAAATGTGTCAAAATATATATTTAGGCGCATGCTAAACAAACACATAATTCAATTGATTAAGCAGTCATAATTTAATTACAAACTTAATTACAATGCATAATCTATTAAAACGTCCGTTTTTTTTAACGGAAATTGTATAATTCAAACCTATCTAAAAGCATCTGGCAACATGATAGGCCCTTGTCATCGATTACACAGCCGTCAAGCCAAGTCATATCTATTGCTTTGACATTGACGTATAGTATTATTTTGTTGTATTCACGTGCTGAGTACTATATGCATGTATGCACGACTTTAAAATCACGAGTTTTATCGGAATAAAACAAATTACTCGTTTCGGGCGTGCTGTGATTTAGTTTAGTGTAAGATTATAATTCTGTGTTGATATAAATCTGGTGTTTGTGTTACCTGCAGTAAAAGTGCTCTGCGGCATTTATTTTTGGAACATGTAAGTACATTGAATGAAAGATTGTTTTCATCCATATTTACAGAAGTAAATAGATTTAAATATGTTTATTCTTCAAACAGAAGTATAAAAAACGTAATAAAACTATTTTTAGATATAAGTACGTATCGAAATGTTATAAATAGAATAAAACACAACAAAATTATCATAATGTATGTAAAAAAATTCGAACACATTTTTTATTTTCATTTTTGTTATCACATTATTTTATTTGAAGAGGAAAAGTTTAGTGAAAACATAGATAATATACTTAAATATCTATAATCTTTATCTTTTAATCATTACCAATAGATATTTTTACAAGATTACATATTTTATCTACTTACCTATATTTCATAGGGTATTATTTGGTAAACAGGATTATATTCAAGTACACATTTTTTTACCTAGAATGTAGGTCAAAGATGGGCTATGTAATTATTATTAAAAAAATGTTATGAAAGAAGTTTTTATTTGTATGTTTCAGACAGAATTAATTAGTTTTTTAAATAAATTGTAGCAATAGAGTATCTGGGTTAATGGTGGAAAGCAGTCTCTTGCGGAGGTGCCTATGTATAAAATAGTGATGTGCTAACTTGGGATAAATGAAATGAAATGTCTTTATTTTGCATAGGCCTTCAGGGGCGCTTACAAATTGTCAGTTACACATTTAATTTTAACACTATCACTGGATCGGAACACGACCTCAACTGAGAAGATCCGGCAAGAAACTCAGTGGGTTTGTCTTTTTTCTTTGTATATCTTTTTTTATATTTTTTTATTTGCCATCTTGTTTTTACATGGGTAACAAAAGTTAGCTCCGGTATCCTGCCCTACATTTGGCCTAACAAGGAACACGTTTGGCAGGATACGCTACACTTTGACATTTTATTAGTTACGTATTGTTCAGTCCCAAGCTGTTTTATCATCTATATAATCAGAAATTTTGTAATATACTTTACGACTAAACACAACTGAACTCAAGTTAAGTACATGATAGACCATTGGAGACCTTTAAAGTTGGTAGGACCAATGTAGTTCGACCGGGGAACTATCACCGCCACACCTATTTCTAGCGTGAAGCATTTCTTGCGTTTGAATGGTTGCCGGCACACTTTCACATGAGGCTACCATCATAGTCCTTGGTAGTAGCAACGCATCTGTGATTGACTTCAGATGGAACTCATGTTCTGTATGTATTTGCTTACAGATGTCTATAGGCGACAGTGACCACTTATCATCAGGTGGACTGCTCGTTTGCTACTTCAGTCCGATAAAAAAGTTGTACAATTTTACCTGAGATTGCTTACAATATGCCGTCCATGGGCAGTAGTGGATACTTATCATTAAGGTCTGTGAGCTTGTCTGCTATGTATGTTTACTTATAGCTCATGTATTTGAAGACAGAGACTCTTTTAAATAGATTTTCTCACAATGTTTTCCTTGTGCCTTATTGTCAGTGATACTTTATGTTGATAATTTATATATAGGCATGTGATACTAGGAAAACCCCATTTTCCTTTAGAATCATCAGTTTTGCTGCAAATTTTATATTATTTAGGTACTTAGTAAAACTTATTTCTAGTGTGAAGCATTTTTTGCATTTTGATGCAAAGGAAGCTTTGGAAGGGTGTGGTTGTTGGTGTAATTTCATATGAGTTGACCATCTTATTCCTCGAGAGTAGCAACACATCTGTGATTGAGGTTTGAGGTTGGAACCCCTGTTCTATATGGAGTTGCTTATGTCCATGGGTGACAGTAACCACTTACCATCAGGTGCACTGCATTCTTATTTCCTATTGAAATTTTATAGATTAAAAAAATGTGTGCGTGTTCTAGCGTACACTCGTAAGAAGTGAAACTTCTTTATGACATTATTTTTCAAAAAAATAATTTACTATATGCAACTTTACAGAAATTGGTTAAATAAAGTTAAATTGGATAAAGTTTAATAAAAGGCTTTTATTAAACTTTATCTAATAATCTAATCTATAATAATCTATCTAATATCACGCGTGGTAGGGATAAGAAAAAGATGGCGCGTAACAGAAAAAGATGGCGCGTAACGAAAAAATGTTACACTAAATTTTTTTCCAACCCCGATAAAGAAGTTTCACTTCAAAAACCTTGTTATGTAACAACTGTATGCCATATTACAATACTTCAGTGTCCTTGTGGAGGTACCAATTCAAGTAGAAGCCATGTGACATTTGACATGCTTTACAATAATATAGTGTGCTCCAAACTACGGTTGATCGCATGTTTATTTTCTAGTGGTCACCCATCCAAATCCCGACTACTCCTGCCTGCCTCATTCTAATCACCGATGTGGGATATCCTTACTTTAATACCAGAATGCTTAGTGATTTTAGTATAACTATGATATACAGATAAAAAAAAAACACAATTTCCACAGAATGCTCATTTCGCTTTGGGGATTCAATTAAGAGATATATTCTCACTGTGAAATATTTTTTTTACTGTTAAGCAAGTCGTCGTCAACCCATTACTGTCCCACTGCTGGGCACGGGTCTTCTCTCGGAATGAGAGAGCTTAGGCCATAGTCCACCGCGCTGGCCAAGTGCGAATTGGTGGACTTCACACACCTCCGAGAACTTTTTTTTTTTTTTAAAGAACTCTCGAGTGTGTAGGTTTCCTCACGATGTTTTCCTTCACCGAAAAGCAGTGATAATTAAAGTATAATACGCACATAAATCAGTGGTGCGTGCCTGGGTTTGAACCTCAGACCTCCCGATCGAGAGGGCAAGTTTTAACCATTAGGCTATCACTGCTCCAAGCAGCTGCGTTAAGCAAGCTGCGTTAAGCAAGTACCTAATAATTAATTTGTATAGCACATTGGCTTCATAATATCCGAATGAGTCAGAAGATATATGTATATGATACCGATTGGTTTTATCACAACATCCTCCCTCCATTTCGTTATCACTGTTGTCAAAATCACACTTTATCTGCTCAAGACGGCGCCAATAAACACTGTTGGCAGTATCATTAGAACAAACATGGCAGTTGTTTGTATTTGGTTGTGGCATAAAACTTACCAGTACCTAATTTTGCAAAGGCGAACATTTGTAAGGAATAAGGATGTATGTGTTTTATCTGATTGAAATAGAAACGAGCTTACAGTCAACACTTACTATCAAGTTGACATAATACATCTGTAAGCAACTTCATAACAAACAGGGGTTCTATCTGAAGTCAATCACAGCTGTGTTGCTACTACCGAGGACTAAGATAGACGCCTCATATAATAGTGAGCCGGTACCACACCCTTCCAACAGAACGCAAGAGCTGCATCACGCTAAACATAAGTGTGGCGGTGGTACCTCTCCGGTCGAACTTTATTGGTTCTACCGCATGTTATGTGTGTTTATTACTATTTCACGCAAAAGCTACAGGATCGGATTTCACTGAAATAAGCACACACATAGTTTATGACTCAGGTTAACACATAGGATATTTATTACAGTGGTAGACATTTCAAGGTGGTAGAACCAGTGTAGTTCGACAGGGGAAGTACAACCGCCACACCTATTTCTAGCGTGAAGCATTTCTTGCTTTTCGATAGAAGGGTGTGGTAGCCGGCACACGTTTATATGAGGTGACCATCATAGTCCTCGGAAGTAGCAACGCATCTGTGATTGACTTAGATAGAACCCATGTGAAGTTGATAACAGATGTCCATGGGCGGCAGTGGCTATTCACCATCAGGTAGACTGAAGCTCGTTTGCTACTTCAGTCAGATAAAAAAAAGACATGACCAAAGCGTCAATAGCCCATAGTGTGCATTTAAAACAGAAATTTTGTCTAGGACAGTTCTTAATATTTACCATACATTCAAACGTTTCCAGTTCCCACATGAGGTCTACGCGCTATTTCAAATCATTTAAAATTCAAATTAGTTTCTTTGAATCATAACAAAGGTGACATTTGTCCAATGCAAAATTTTAGGAGGTTTTCGGAGTATGTATTTTTCCGCAATGGAATAAACTAACCGCTGCGTAAGATACTTTTAAGCAAATAAAAAAAAAAAATTGAAGTATGTTTTTATGGAAGTGGTAAACAAGCATGCAGTCCACCTTCAAATAGAACATGGGTTTTATCTGAAGTCAATCACAGACTCGTTGCTACTCCCGAGGACTAGATGGTCGCCTCATATAAAAGTGTGCCGGCAACCACACCTTTCCATCGAAACGCAAGAAATGCTTCACGCTAGAAATAGGTGTGGCGGTGGTACGTCCCCGGTCGAACTACACTGGTTCTACCACCTGTTAAAGTGTCTAGGTGTGGATTTCAAATGTATAATGGTTGGATAGATTACATTATAGTCTGCGCGAAGTCGTGTGGATTCTGCTAGTCGGTATATAAAGGTATATAAAGCCTTCCAAACCACCGCTGTTTGAGACTAGTTATCGATAAGTGGGTACTAAATCACCGTCATATAAGCAATAAACATATTTATTACCCAGTTACTTATGTATAACCATTTTATTGCCATCGTAGTAAAGTACGCAATCGAGAATATTTTCAAAATTGTTTTTTTGAGGTAATTGCACCAGAAGAATGTTTTACACATGGGTAAAAGAATTTTTTTTACTGGAAGTCAGTCAAAAATCAACGAACAATTTTGTATTTGTACTAATGTAGTAAGTACTAGTACTAAGCGACCATTGTTAACCCTAAATGCAGTGTTCACGTCTTTTTACAAAAATAATATTCGGTTATGAAACCTCATATATATATATATATATTTTTATTGCAATATCAATGAGACGACATAACGAAATCTATCTCAATAGGTACTACTATCATTTTCTTCGCAGTTGTTGTAGCACACATTAATTAGGTACATAAGGTTATTTGTTACTCATAATGTAGTATAGTTTTTGTTTGTTTCTCCTGTGTTGTATCTTGTGTTTTTTCTTTTTTATCTTATAAGCTTATGTGTGTTGTAACATATGCGAATAAAGGTTATTATTATTATTATTTAGCAAATACTGCATTTTCAATTACGAAGGCCGTTTATGACCATCGCAGCAACGTTGGTCACAGATAATAAAACGCATTAATAGGCTTTTAGATGTCTTCCACCATATGCATAACTACCTACTTAGTAGTAGCAAACGAGCAAGCAGCATATCAACTAAATAAGACTAAGGTTTAGAGTAATGTACCAGATATAGCAACTTAGCTCAGAAGCTGTAATCAACTTCATATAGAATAGTCATTGTTTCTGAAGTCAATCACAGGTGCGTTACTCCGGAGGATTAAGGTGGTCATATAACGTAGGCTCGCAACCGAGTCCTTCCAAGGAAATGCAAGTACCGCTTCACACTAGGAATAGGTGTTGCGGTGGTA
Organism: Spicauda simplicius; assembly: GCA_949699795.1. Classification (NCBI taxonomy): domain Eukaryota; kingdom Metazoa; phylum Arthropoda; class Insecta; order Lepidoptera; family Hesperiidae; genus Spicauda; species Spicauda simplicius. Next base: position 13,013,770 of record OX453082.1, on the reverse strand, counting down.
CCCCCGAACTACACTGGTTCTACCACCTGGTAAAATATTTATCTATTTATTCTTTTCAAACTTACACCTAACATTACAGAGAACAGAGCGTTAGATATGTACATAACTTAAATACTATTTATATTGTAAACCTATTAATAAGATATCTATACTTTTATATTTCTACTTCTACTTTCTACTAATATTATAAAGAGGAAAACTTGGTATTTTTGTGTGTTTGTCATGAATTAACTTAAAAAGTACTGAACCGATTTTAAAAATTCTTTCACCATTAGAAAGCTACATTATCCCTGAGTATCAAAGGCTATTTTTATTACTCGAATATATAAGGGGTCTTTGCTAAAACTTGAGTAACGCGATTGAAAGTGTTAAAAATTTTGCTCAATTTTTTTTCATTGCATACACTGAAATACCTATTTATAATAGAACAAAAAAATGTATTACAATATAAGAGAACATATCAATATCTACGTAAGACTTGGACACCGCCCCGCACAATGATCAGTGTACTACACCCTTACTCAAAGCAGTCGTCGCTCAATTTTTGGGACTACTATCGGAATAGCATCAAAACCCACTGCTGACTATGACTATTGACCAAATCCCCATTACGAATGGGGGTAGAGACATGTCCAGGAGTAATTCTCAAATGTATAATGGTTGGATAGGTTACATTAGATAAAAAAATATCAACGTTATTTATTCAGTTATACATACATTCTACCACATTGAAAACGCTTTATTTTTCTTCAACAGAAATTCAAAACCATGCAGAGGCGATGGTACCGTTCGAGAAGAAACATAGCATGTATATTATTTGCCATTCTGCTATGTCTAGTCTACTATATAAGCCTGAGTGAGGATCTGCACAGGGAGCAGAACCTAGATATTACTAGAAGGTAAGTGTATTCAGCATTTATATTGGCTCATTCATAGTTTTTGATGATCGAAGTACAGTCAGTGTTTCTTGCGCGTATCAGTGTCTTTAGTATGAATTTATCGTGTTTTTGAAGTGAAACTTCTTTATCGGGATTGGAAAAAAAAATTGTGTAACATTTTTTCGTTACGCGCCATCTTTTTCTTATCCCTACCACGCGTGATATTAGATAGATTATTATAGATTATATTGTTAGATAAAGTTTAATAAAAGCCTTTTATTAAACTTTATCTAATTTAACTTTATTTAACCAATTTCTGTAAAGTTGCATATAGTAAATTATTTTTTGAAAAATAACGTCATAAAGAAGTTTCACTTCTTACGAGTGTACGCTAGTATACGCACACATTTTTTTTTAAAACAAGCATTATTCTTTCATATATCGCGCATTTAGGTTTAAAGAATTTATTATCATACAAAACAGAGTTTCATTTAAAATGAGATACAAAAAGAAAAAAAAGGTGACAAAAAAGCTTCTACCTCTGGAGCAGTAAATTTGAGCAATGTCTATGTAGTAAATTAACTTAGGACACATCTAGTATATAAAATTCTCGTGTCACAGTTTTTGTTGCCATACTCCTCCGAAACGGCTTGACCGATTTTGATGAAATTTTTTGTGCTTATCCGGTATCTATGAGAATCGGCCAACATCTATTTTTCATACCCCTTGGTGATAAGGGTTGTCCACCCTTAACATTTTCTTAAATATGTGTACCTATGGCAAAACAATGTTTGTTGGGTCAGCTAGTTACTTTATATTTTTCTAGACAATACAAATATTTTTAGTTTATTTTTATTTTCGTTGGATAACTTGCAATGTACTTTAATAAAATATCTGTGTGCCAAATTTAATGGAAACAGATCGAAAGCTTTTGCGTTAAAAATAACAAACAAACATCCGTTCTTACAAACATTTACCTTTATAATATTACTATGTTATTCCCGCGGCTACACTCACTATACACCAGGTTCGCCAAACGTCCCGCTTTTGGCGGGACCGTCCCGAAATTTTAATGAAAATCAGATGTCCTGCATGGGACAGGCTCAGTCCCGCTTTTTGGGAAGGACTGGACTTTTGCAAAAAAAGGTCGCCAACTGCAAATGTAAGTGGAACTGCAGTTTGTCGATCAAAAAAGGTCTCCAAATCTATACCATTTTAAGCCGATCTGAAGTTCGTCGACAAAAATTCGACTGAAAATAAAGGTTGCCAATTAACCGAACCCTCTACGCCAAGGATAATTTTCCTATGTGTACCGCGAGGGCTACTGTCCCGCTTTTGCCTACGGAATCCCGCTTTTTTCACACAAAGTTCGCTAAATTCCGACTTACTAAAAAAAACTGGCAATATGTCACTGTCAAACTGTTATGTCACTGTCAAACTGTCACTGTCACTGTCAAATATACACTGTCATGTCTACTACGGTAATGAGTATTCTATGTGTTAATCTAGGTTATAATGTATGTGTATTCGACCGTTAGTTTTGCGTAAATGAGTAACAACATACGCATACAACATTACACACATTCATCTTTGTTACATTAGTTATGAGTCGGTGAATGATAATACGTCTTATTGTTATTCTAGAAATCAATGCATCTTTCCTTTATTCTGAAACTAGATGACCCGGCGAACTTCGTTCCGCCTAAAAGTCAAAAATCTAAAATTATTAGTGTTTCTCCACTATTCCTCTCCAAATCACTATATCTATTAAAAAACTTCATTAAAATCCGTAACGTAGTTTCAAAAAAGTAAGCATACATAGGGACAAAATGCGAGAAGCTACTTTTCTCACTATGTAGTATTAGTGATTAAATGAAATGTAATGTCTATTTAGAATAAGCATACGTTTTGCTTAGGTACACTACCACCGAATCGGAACACGACCTAAACTGAAAGATTTAGCAAGAAACTAAGATCAATCATCAAATGTTATTACGTAAACATAGATCCATTTGAAATCCATGACTGTAATCTAGTCTAGGTATTTAAACATATATATAAAGTCGTCGCTTTGAGTCTATCAAATGTTTAGATTTTTTGTTACACATGTCCTTATTGCAATGTTAGTGTGGGCGTCAGATGACGAAGTTTCCAAACGTTTAATAAAGCGTCTGTTTGGGGTTCCGTATAGTACCGGATTAGCTATACCTATAGCAAATGCTACGGGCTCCCGCGCCTTCGCGAGTCCGACTCGCACTTAATCAGTTACTAACGCACGTGTATGCAGGTATCAACACGCACACAGATAAACATTGTACAATGATAATAAACAGATTTCTGATAACGATTGCGGCCATTTGTTTGAGTGCGTATTTGTAATTTCCAACACCGTATTTTGATGCTATAAAATTGGTAGTTCTGACATGACGATGACTTCTTTCAGCTTCTCAAAGCTGTGTTTTGGTTTGGAGGGTGCGAAATCGTCAAGTCTTTTTTTATTTGATCGATTCTGCAAACGAGCATGCAGTCCATCTGATTGTAAGTGGTCACTGCAGCCTATGGACACCTTTATACAGAACATGGGATCTGTCTGCAGTCAATCACAGATGCGTTGCTACTCCCGAAGACTATGATAGTCGCTTCATATAAAAGTGTGCCAGCAACTACACCCATGGAAACGCAAATGCTTCACGCTGGTGTAGCGGTGGTACTTCCCCGGTCGAACTACACTGGTTCTACCACCTGGTACAAGCAAAAGGCCAACTTAGTTCCACCAACAGTGGAACCATTCCACCATTATTGTCTCACTGCTGGGCACGGGTCTTCTCTCAGAATGAGAGAGTATTAGGCCATTGTTTGTATATTACAACATTTGCATCTATGATGGATGGACATCGATGATTGATCTATGTACGACCTGGGCTATATGGTGTTGCTTATACATAAAATGTTTTATCTTATGTGTTAGTTATGGATATTAAAATGTAGTGGTTACTCTAGTACTTTCGATATGGTACGTTAGTGGGTTTTTGTTTTGAATTCGCTACACCTTTGTTTGCATTTTTGTAGAATTCCGTTCCAGATTATCACATAGGTATCATTATATTTTAAACTAGTTGGCCCGGCGATACTTCGCTTAAAAGTCAAAAATGTAAAATTATCAGTGTTTCTCTACTATATTATATATGTACCTATTTTACATACAAACCTTACTCTTGAATCACTCTATGTATTAAATAAACTGCATTAAAATCCTTAGCGTAATTTCGAAGATCTAAGCATAGCATAGGGACAGACAGCGAGAAGCGACTCTGTTTTTGCCTAAAAGTCAAAAATTTAAAATACCATAATACCATAATTTTTAAATGTAATAGTAGGAATTAGATTAGTGAGGCTGACAACACGGAATGGCGTAGTGAAGTAATGTAAATGCGCTGTTGTATCTTGCTCAAAGAAAATATATATAAAATTTAGATCATCACCACGGCTGTTCATTTACGATCCCACATACATGCATACACACTTACACAGATACATACGTGCACGAAAAAAAAGTTACCCTGTATCTGATGTATTGAGGTAAAAACCGCGCAGTACCTGACTGTACTTTGTATTATCAATTTCCGCAATTCTAATTTTGGCTGGGAAATAACTATGTGTGTGGTAATTTTATTCTTATTTTCCCGCTATGCATGTTTTTAATTAACAATTAATTTGATTTGTGAGCTGTTTTTTTTTCTTTCGTAGTGAGAATTTTTCCATTCTTAGAATCTGTTTGATTACATTATGGTATTAATTATGTATTAATGGAAATAATATGCACGAGCTCTCAACATTTCTTAAAATTAATACATTAACTTACTCAATGGTAGTCCGGTCAAATTAGACATTCGGTGCTACATAAATTCGCAACAAGCTGAATTTCGGTACAATTGTTCAAAACACGATTATAAACAATAGCTGAAAGTTCCCCATCATTCCCGTGTGTAGAAAAAAAAATATTCAAGGTCAAATGTCAAAAAAAATAGTTTTTCGCGATTTTCAGCAAAACGGTAAGTTTTATCAGAAAAATACCTCAGACTAAAATTGTAGATCATTAAATTATCTATAAAAAATATATCAATACTTTTTTTCTCACGAGACACCGTTTCGGAGATATCGCAGTGTAAAAAGTTGTAACAGTTGCAATTGTCATAAAATGTTTCCACGCCACCTATGAGGTAGTGTACTTAGCGCGTTTTATTTTACGTGGTTTCCCAGTAGGCCTACTCCACAAGTCAGTAATTATCCAGTTTAATTGAAACTATCGTAAATAATTGATATTAGCCAGAAAAAAAGCGATGTTGATAAAAAAAAAAAGTACAGACATTTATTAGTCGGAGTCGTAATTTTCGAATTCTTCTCGATTTTCTCTTTATTCTTCTTCTTCTAGATTTTCTCCTTGTTCATTTTCTTCTGGTTCATCCTCGTCTTGGGTGCAAGTAAATTCAGCCAATAACGATGTATCGCAAGTCGGCTCGTTGACGTCGAATGTATCATCAATTGTTGGTGATTCAACATTAGAGCACGACTTGCCTTGGCAACTTGTACACGCCATAGAACAAAATAGACCCACTTATTTGCAACCACATATAGCGCTGCATCCCTTTTTGCAGTTGCAAAAAATTGCATTTAGCAATTTTTCCGGCGCAGGTGGAAGCAAAGTTGGAACTGGTTCCAATTCATTATATACAAACTTCCAAGCCCAGTCTGTTGGGTCTTTTTGACAACCAAGCCACACTTGAACTTGGTAATATACCCGAAGAAGATGTTGATGAGCAACAGCCGACGTTGGAGAAAGACAAGCTAACTGTACCTGTTTTTTGCTTTTGGTGTTTTTGACGAAACATGAATATACGTGACGTACTCATGCATGTTATGACAATTGCAACTGTTACAACTTTTTACACTGCGATATCTCCGAAACGGTGTCTCGTGAGAAAAAAAGTATTGATATATTTTTTATAGATAATTTAATGATCTACAATTTTAGTATGAGGTATTTTTCTGATAAAACTTACCGTTTTGCTGAAAATCGCGAAAAACTCATTTTTTTGGCATTTGACCTTGAATATTTTTTTTTCCACACACGGGAATGATGGGGAACTTTCAGCTATTGTTTATAATCGTGTTTTGAACAATTGTACCAAAATTCAGCTTGTTGCGAATTTATGTAATTTCACCCTAATTTTTTGATCTAATTTGACCGGACTATGGTTGGTCTTTCATTCTCAAGGTCCTGGGTTCGAATCGCGGATAGGTGATAGATTTTACGATTAGAAACTTCACAATATTTTTATCCAATGAACTTACCTTTTAACAAGTTACGGTTTGAACTTACGGGACTTGGGAATATTCGACTAATTGAATGAAGTACTTACCTTAGCTTTATCAAAGAGCTTCGGATGTGAGACATACCCAATTACTGTAGACCCACGGTAATCCTATATATGGGTAATCCTATAATCGGTAACCTTTACACGGTACTATGTATGTCCCCAGTGGAATGATACGCCCACGCGTGTCTAAGTCTGTCTAATCTGGCGCCTCTTACAATTTTACAACTCAAATATTTCTTCATGTATGATTATAACTAGCTGTACCCGCGGCTTTGCCCGCGTGCAAATCAACGTGTCACAAAGTTTTTCCCGAGCACATCTCGACACCGTGGTAATTATATGATAAAAAGTAGTAACATTAAAGTCGGTTTGGCCGCTCAAGGATTATCTGGTCAAACACAGAGTGAAAAAACGAATTTAAAGTGTGTATTTGTGGGTAGGAACGTATTGTTATGTTTTTTTTTTAATTAGACGAATTCTAATGTTGTAAACCGCTTTTTTGAACCAATTTACATTCTTAGTGGTCTGATTCACAATATCGGGATACTTTTTTTCAATCAACTCCTCCACATTTGAACCAAAACGTATTGATTATAAAGATTGATTTGAACTTTTCCGAATTGGAAAATACTATTTGAAGTAATTTTGGCGGATTCAAATTTCTAAGTAAGATTATAGGTAAACCTACTTTTAATATTAATTTGTGTTCAGGAGTTCCGGAAGGCATTAAGGAATTCAAAAATTCTGTTGGATAATGTACTGCTTCCTCCATCTCAATGACTGTGTTTACCGAATAGTAGATCTGTGACGCTGCTTTAAATTTTGAAAAAAAATAAATCATTTATTTTATCGACACGTTCCTTTGGTGGGTGGGTATATAGCCGTCTTTTGGAACCAATTTATAGTGTTATTGGTTGTATTAACAATATTGGGATATACTTTTTCAACCAACTCCTCCACATTTAAACGAAGACGTATCGATATAAAGATTGATTTTAACTTTTCCGGATAATAGTGCTTTGTAGCACTATTATCTACTTGAAGTAAATCATTAGATAATTGGAATATCACTGAATAGCGACATATATTCTAAGTTCATATTTTGTTTCATGTGGCCAGAGATAAGATCTTTTAAGAGGTGTATCTGGCTATTTGTGTGCGTAAATCCCGCATTGTTCTTTGTAAAGCAGTAGACATAATCAAAACACTTTTACAATTCATACGAACAGGGCGCACCCGCTCACAGGGCGCTGCCGCACCCTGCTCGCTTATTTTTTATGTTTTCTTTTATGTTCCAACCTAACCTAACCCATCCTGTTTAAAAAGCTACAGCTAAATCCAACTCTTAACAATAACATGACAATACTCCTGCATTTTTAGGATTTAGGTATTCAAAGTGACACTTTTCATCATAATGGTCTCTCAGGAACGGGTTGTAATGTATTGTAATCAATAAGTACCAAACTCATACGGCTTAAGTAGGTTGTGTACTTAGATTATCAGGGTTGATGAATTGAAGTTTAATTTATTAATCACATTTTAGTTTAATGAGCTGTCATTAAACTTATAATATATACTAAAAACAACCGTAAGCATTATGTGACTACCTTTTATAATTTAGGCTTGCACTATCCCGCATCATCAGGGAGGAGTTGAAGGTAAAAAAAAATATCCCGTGTCTTTGCTTAGTATTCTTATAACTTATACGTAAGCACTTGCGAGCCAACTTCTATAGCTTGGGCTTGCAGTACCCTGCATCATCAGGGCTGAGGAGTTTAAGATCGAAATTTTCATCATGTGTCTTTGCTGAGTAATTATATTACATACCCGAAAGCATTAAATGGCCAACTCCTATGTCTTAGGCTTGCAGTACCCTGCATCATCAGGCTTGAGGAGTTGAAGATCGAAATTTTCATCTTGTGTCTTTGCTTAGTAATTATATTACATACCCGAAAGCACTAAATAGCTAAATTCAATGGCTTAGGCTTGAAGCACCCCTGCATCACATCAGGGTTGAGGAGATGATGGTCAAAATTTTCATCTTGTGTCTTTGCTTAGTAATTATATTACATACCCGAAATCATTAAATGACCAACTCCTATGGCATAAGCTTGCAGTACCCTGCATCATCAGGCTTGAGGAGTTGAAGATCGAAATTTTCATCATATGTCTTTGCTTAGTAATTATATTACATACCCGAAAGCAGTAAATAGCTAACTTCAACGGCTTAGGCTTGAAGCATCCCTGCATCATCAGGGTTGAGGAGTTAAAGGTCAAAATTTTCATCATGTGTCTTTGCTTAGTAATTATATTAAATACCTGAAAGCACCAAATGCCCATCTCGTATAGTTTAGGCTAGCAGCATCCTGCATCATCAGGGGTGAGGAGTTGAAGGTCGAAATTTTCATTTTGTGTCTTTGCTTAATAATCATATTACATACCCGAAAGCACCAAATGGCCATCTCCTATGGCTTAGGCTTGAAGTAACCCTGCATCATCAGGGTTGAGGAGTTGAAGGTCAAAATTTTTACCGTGTATCTTTGCTTGGTATTTTTATTACATAACCGAAAGTACCAAATAGCCAACTCTTACGGTTTAGTCTTGAAATACCATTACATCATCAGGGTTGAGGAGTTGAAGATCAAATTTTTGTCCCATGAATTTGTTTAACAATCTTATTATATATCCATAAAAACAAATTGACTTACTTCTACGGTTCAGGCTAGCATTACTCCTGCATCATCAGGATTGAAGAGTTGAAGGTCAATTTTTTTAGAAAATATATGTGCTTAGTAATCTCATTCTACATTCAACCCAATTGGACTCCTACAGCTTAGGTTTGGCCGAGTATCGCTAATTTCGTTAATTTGCTTCAAAGAAATGGATCCTATGATCAGAACCGTATCAAACTTATCAGAGTACCCTTGAAGTATATTCTTTCAAATAAAAGAAAAATCATCAAAATCGGTTGGCGGGAAATTGAGTTATTCATCTATTTATCGCGCACATCGTTAATGCAAATATCAGACTTATGCGTTTTTCTTATGGATGCCACTGTCAAAAGTGAACTAAAAATTAATGGGACCCCATGACACGCACTACCTTTCAAATGAAAAAAAAAATCATCCAAATCCGTTCACCCAGTGCGGAGAAATCGAGTAACAAATATTAAATTAAAAAAAATAAATAAAAAAAATACAGACGAATTGATAACCTTCTCCTTTTTGAAAGTCGGTTTAAAACTATGTTTTAACATAAAAATCAAAGCGAAATACTAAATTTTATTGAGGTGGCCTCAAAATTGACTGACTTTCATACAAACTTACATCTCCTATTTGGGTTAAATTGGGGGGGGGGGGGATAGAAAATTCATTCATAATTGACGTCTACGTCATAAAAAGAACCCCTAGTAAAAAATATATTCGTATCTTTAGCAGTTTAGGCTCTACGATGTTTATTCAATAGATGAGTGAGAGAGCATCCTTTCGTTTTTATATTAAGTATATATAGATATAGAGATATAGATGTGTATAGTATCAAATAACATAGGTACACACATAACCAATAAAAATACATAACAAAGGAATACATTTTACAGACCATAACATGTTTAGTTTCAACCAATTCAACTATGCAGTTACTTATCTTATTAACACTTATCGAACACGGAATAAATACTGCGTAGTTTAAAATGGACATAACTTTTTTATTTATAAACCGATTTACATAAAATAAACACTAAATGTTAAGTGAAGTTTCCCACGACACAGCGGTGAAAATTATTTTCAAATTGGATAAGCCGTTCCTGAGATTAGCGTTTTCAAACACACAGACAAACAGACAAACAGATAAACAGACAAACAGACAAACAGACAAGATTTCTAAAAACCATTATTTTGGGTTCTATATCGTATTAAAGACCTCTAGAAATGGTTTTCACCTAAATTTATTCCATGTACAGACAGCGACCTCTTACAGATTTATTATAGTATAGAAGATGATTGATATTACCTAGTTTTTTTTTTTATATAATAATGAAGTAGCAAACGAGCAGTCCATCTGATGGTAAGTGTTCACCGCTGCCCATGGACATCTGTAAGCAACTTCATATAGAACATAGGTTCTATCTAAAGTCAATCACAGATGGTATGCTACTTCCGAGGACTAGGATGGTCGCCTCATATAAAAGTGTGCCGGCAATCACACCTTTTCATCGAAACGCAATCAATGCTTCACTTTAGAAATAGGTGTGGCGGTGGTACCTCCCCGGTCGAACTACACTGGTTTTACCACCTTCAAAATAAGTTATAATTAAACACTACAACTAATTACATGGATGCATGACGTATGCATGTCTAGATTGTACTGCACTAAGAAATATAATAATAGCGATAATTGCGTGATAAAGTCATATTATTGACTTAGAAGTGGTGACCCATCTTTGGTACGACTATAGTTAGAACCCCTGCTTTATATGAAGTTGGTTACTGATATTAACGTCTGGCAGTGACCACTTGTATCAGACGGACTGCATGCTCGTTTGCTACTTTATCCTGATAAAAAGTTTCGGACTATTAGCAATCCAAGACAGTATTTGTCCGACGAATACTTCAATATCACCGTATTGTTAAACAATGAATGGATTATCGTGGGTCTACTGTAATCAGTAACGATGAAAGAGACTCAGTCTTTTGTGTATTTTTAACCGACTTCTTATTAAATACTTGACTCAATTTAACGACTTACGTTTAACTAGTCTTAGAAGCTTTGAGTCTTGAGTGTTATTAAACAATTCGACAGTAAGTTGAAGGCTTTGACCTTAAAGCCGCTATCCCACTGGCGTTTTACGAGCGTTGGCGTTCGTCCAACGTCTGAGCAGCAGCGACGCTGCGCAGACGCGACTTTAACGTTGTGATTGCATTGAACGCAACGTTAACGTCGCGCACATGCTGCAATTTGCGACGTACAATCAGAGACAAAATAAATTCTGACGAGGAAACACTATCGCAAAAGAAAAATAAAGTATCATCGTCAATTTTGGGAAAATCCTATATGGGCCAATCGATTCCAAGAAAGTGAATATTTCGCAGTCTACTCTATAGTACAGTATTAGAAATAGTGAATCGGAGTTTTGAAATATTTGTAAATGCCTGAGACAACATTTGATGAACTTTTAAAAGTTCAAATTCAAAATGACATACGATATTTAGACACTATTTTAAAGGTTTCGGTTCACCAGAAGAAAGACTTATTATAACTTTGAGGAGACTGCGTGATTTTACCTGTTCCTAAAAAAGCGCCACACAAACGTCGCTTCAACGCGACGCTACGGTTGCGGCATCGTAATATCAACGCTTGCCAATAGAGACTTGCGACTTCAACGTCGCGTCTACGCAGCGTTGACGTCGGAGAAACGCTAACGCTCATAAAACGCCAGTGGGAAAACGGCCTAAAAGTCGTTTCCTCAAAGATTTTTAAGACTCGTAAAGGATATTTCAGAAACAGTGCATAAACGGCTCAAAAGTAATTCCTAATACGCAACTGAATTACTGAGTTTCAATTTTAAAGTCGATTCTTATAAAATTGAGTCCAGAATGAGACTTAAGACTGAGTTTCTTTTATCATTAGTAATCATGCGTAGCCTATATTAGTTTTTCTTTGTAGTGGCTTAATCCCTCTGCTATTTTAGTGTAGACCCGCCTAGCAATGATACGCATTCTAGCACTAAAAGAACACTAATCACACGCAAGGACTGGATTGAACCTAACATCGTGCCTAATTATAACGACAGGTAATATGGTTTCCTTCTATAACTATCTTTGTCAGTACCCTGTCTTTTCATTTCTAATACTGGACTTATAGAATTACATTGACTTCAATGCAAAAATACACTAAAGTTGTCGTAATATTTAATGCTGTATGCTCTTGGGTAATTAGTAGAGATGCGCCGAATATTCGCTTGTTATTCAGTATTCGGCGTATTTGGCATCTTTTTCACTTTTTTCGGTTTTGGTGCCGAATATATTCGGTTCGAGTTTTTCTTGGCTACATGTCACGGTTTAAAAGACAAAACTTTTTACGTAACATTTATGTTGTAAGTCAAAGAAATCCTATGAAGAGTGTGTTGAATAAAGCTAATAATAAAAGGCAATTAAACTTCAAAAGGGTAAAAGTTAAATCATAATAGTATTCGGTATTCGGTTATTCGATTAAACCACTATTCGGCGCATCACTAGTAATTAGCATAAATCTCGCTAGATAGTCAAAACTACTAATACTCGAACTCAGACCGAGTTCGAGTATAATATATTTTCTGGTGTGTATGGTATTTGCATTATGTTATTGTAATTCTAATGGTGGTATATGTTATATTAACACTAAATTTAATAATTGAAGGCTCACTAACTTGAAACAATACACTCGTATTAATCAGGTGATGATTACTTGTACTATGAACGTGGTTGATGTAATTTAGAATTGTAGATTGCTGTAGTGCTAATCCAGAATAGCGCCTCTCTTTCGCTTCCTATGGATATGGTAGGGAACCATTAAGTGATAAAATAAGATGAAAAGAGACAAGCAGGAAATAATAATTTTTCTGTAAAAAATATTCATCTTTTGAAATCACAAATACAGCCAAGTGTGATGACTGTATTCTTGAAAATGCAGACCTTTCTCCCAATAGACTTATAGTGGCTGGTAGGTAAGGTTGGTACCAAATGCCTAGAATCATCAATACCCTGTCTATTGCTTAGTATAAAATTAATGTTTAGCTAGCATTTATACTACGCAAAATTTAGGCTTTGCTTTTTATGTCTATAGCATCTTTGTGATTACGATTATCATTATTCTTTTCATCATCATATTCATCATGATCATTTTCATATTTTTACTCATTTCACTCGGAATGCAACGTTGATGATACCACGGTAATAGTATCTATACGAAATCATTATCAATTTATTATTATCAGTTTTCTGGTGTAAAGCAAATCCTGTCTAAGATTAGATACACACGTCCATGAAGTTCTGTGATTACTCAATAGATACCTGATTATGTGCTCATTGCAACTTTAATGGTTAGTAAGCACTTGTAAAAAAATCGGTTGTCTGTAAAGTCGGTTTACTGACGATAGTTGAACGTGACAACGTCATAAGAAAATACTGATGGAATGGTTGCATTTTTCAAAATAACATTTTATTTTTATTTGTATGATAGATATTTTGTATGGATATAGAGAAGGAGCTAAATGGAAATGATCAAGTTACATTTATTTGTACGCATAAATACAATTATGTGATTTTTTTTTACAATGTACATAGTTTTTGCAAGTATGAATGAGCGTTGAGCAATTGTTTTACACAACTTTTAACAATGTGTGATATTTAACTTCTAATTTGTGAACGCGGAGGCCGATTATGTCTTTTTTTCGCTCGTTCCGCGCTCTCGCATGCACTTCAAGCCTTAAATGGAACGCCTCAGAGCGAGGTAACGCCGCATGAGTCATGTTTTTTGGTGCGTGCAGCCGGCTCCATCGAATTAAAAGACGTCACGTCACAAAATGGATATAATACTGACAACGCGACTGTCTCAGTCCTCGGGATTAGCTGCGCATCTATGATTCACTTTACATAGAACCCCTGTTATACATGAAGTTGTTTACAGATGTCTATGCATGGTAGTGATCACTTATCAGGGGACTGCATGTTTGTTTGCTACTTCAATCGGATACAAACATTTATAGACACCCTTTCAGGTTAGATATTAATTATGAATTTATATTTCTTTCTAATCCTCTAGGTGCTTAAGTAATTGACTTAGTGAGTGAACGTGGTCTTCGAGACAAGAAATTCAATTCATATATAGTTATTCATTATACGACATTCCTATTACTAAATCATTCTACATGTCACATTAACATCGTATGTAAATAATATTCTCATGAGTGAAGGAATCTCATATCATCACGTATTTTACGCAGTCGTCATTTTCTCGGCTTGGCAGCGTTATAATTTTATACATAAACAGGTTCATTTTCCATTACGCTAATTCATTTCATCATCATACATACAATAATTGTCTTTGCTTTACAGCTTACACAATAACACCATAGTTTATGTAAAAATGACAGATTATTTCTCTCATAAAAAGAAACGAGTGAAGTTTCGGTAAGATTCATCATACTTATTGTCATGTGCTGCTGACTGTACATTCTACTTTCCTTCTTGCTTTCGCATACATGTTTTAGGCGTTTTTCTTTCAGCCCTTGTACCTTGCCCTAGATGTACCACCGCTAAACAGCAATGTACTCTCGTTTTTAAATTAAAAGAAGATGATGGTTTTATTCCTAAGAAGTAACAAGGTTGTAGAACCACCGCCACACCTATTTCTAGCGTGAAGCATTTCTTGCGTTTCGATGGAAGGGTGGGGTTGCCGCACACTTTCACATGAGACGACCATCATATTCCTCGGGAGTAGCAACGCATCTGTGATTAACTTCAGATGGAACCCATGTTCTGTAGGAAGGTGATTGCAGATGTCGCAGGGCGGCAGTGACCACTTACCAGCAGGTGGACTGCATGCTCGTTTGCTACTTCAGTCAGATAAAAGAAACAACTTTAAATTTTTTTTCGCCTGGAAATTACCGTAAGATAGTTCTAAAGTCCACCTCTTTAGTCTTTACTTAGGACTGAAACTAATCAAGACTAGTAATATCTAAGAATAGATGGCAGCAAAATTGCCATTGATACAACACTTTGTTCCTAAGAAGTTAATATATGTTTATAGTGGTTTTAATTTGCCGACTGACCTGCCTAGCCTATTTTCCTGTTGTGTGTTGGATAGGGACAAATAGCGTGATAAAGTGTGCTTTATCAAATGAGGCATTTCAGCGTAGTAAAATTATGCACAAAAACAAAAGGAAAATAAAGTTTCGTGTTCATTATTTTTGTTACATTAAGTATTAATAAAAAAAAACGGGAAGCCGTTGGATTCAGAGGGCACAGGATCGGTTGGAGTGGCGCCATTTAGGGGAGGCCTATGTCCAGCAGTGGACATCAAAGGTCTGATGGATGGATGGCTGAATTATTTTTACAAAATATTCCTATTGTCGTAGTTAGTGATTATTTCAAGCCTTCATTTAAAATTTATTTTATTCTTGTAACTGCATGTCACTAAACTATAATTTTTTTTATTGATGTATGTATTTACTTGTATATTATGTATTTGTTTGAATATTTTGAATGTACTCGTAATTTGTTTTGCAAGTCGTCGCATGAACAATTGTAATTAATGCATTTTTTATTCAACTTTCCAGAAAATCTGTTATTGAGTAAGTAGTTTCGATTTTTGGTTCGTATGCAATTTTGGCTTGCGCTTATTTTTATTTCGGAATGTTTTATTATATTATTCTAAATGTACTTTATTAATGTATTGCTATGCTACTATTAATATAATTTTGCGTATAAATAGGCTATACAATTTAATATGTTTCAATTT
Organism: Spicauda simplicius; assembly: GCA_949699795.1. Taxonomy (NCBI): domain Eukaryota; kingdom Metazoa; phylum Arthropoda; class Insecta; order Lepidoptera; family Hesperiidae; genus Spicauda; species Spicauda simplicius. The sequence continues at coordinate 12,998,016 of OX453082.1, read as the reverse complement.
TTATTTTTTATTTAAGAAAAACATTAATTTTTCTAGGTACATAGAAAAGAGATTACAAGAAGCATTGAAAGATGATAAAGGAACAGGTTGTGAGATACCCAGGCTTGACCCATTTGCAAAAGAAGTCACGCAATTCGACAAGGACCTGCCGAAAATTGTATGCCAGGGGACTGATTGGGTGAAATGTTATGTAGGTTAACATTTTCTTTTACAAAATGCACTCATGCTATTTAATAAAAACTTTTTAGCAAACCGGATATTGCATTATTGTAATAAGCTGAATTTCTTAGTAACATCCATACTAATGTTATTAATGTGAAAGTGTGTTTGTTTGTTCCTTTTTCACTCTGCCACATAGCTATTATATGATACGGTTTATATGTTGGGAGATAGTTAGGAGGACGGAGAGTGACGTAGGCTTCTTTTTACCGCGCTCTGACTTTCCCATGATAATATCGATGTTTTGTTAGTTGAAACATATTTTGGTAGTTCCAGACGTTGCTAATAGATGGCGTTAGTAAAATTCCCTTTGACCGTGCGGGCGAAGCCGCGGGTAATAGCTAGTAGTTTAATAAAACGGATTTTGTGAGCGAAAGAACATTGCTGTTGCAATAAGCAGATTATCTAATACGACGTTTATTATGTATATGATGTTGCAGATATTACTAAAAAGCACTAAAATATTATTAATATTAATGTCACACTAAAATTTTATGGTATTTATCGGAGTAATATACGAATACGAAATATTAGGAAGTTACGTGAATATTAAACTGATTAAATGAAAAACAAATATAATTTACTCTGTCATAATTAAAATTTTATAATTATTAAGTGAAGTATAGGTGCTATAACTAATAAAACTATTTTATGAACTTCAAATTATATTTACTTACATAGAAGTACTTATACTTATTAACTTGCCATTTTTTTTTACTTTCAATTCGTAGCTAACGTAATTTAATCTTTAATAACTGAATTCTGTATGAAAAATCATTCAATGACATTTAAGAATCATTGTATGACTACGAAGTCGATTTAAGTATTTTTTGTTACAGCATTCAGAATGCAGAGTGGTGAAGCAAATTTTAGAAACGACGAAGGACATAGTGTGTACATACAGCGATATTATATACCAAAGCGACCATAAGTATATAGTAGCGGAGCCGGTAGAAGTTCTGGGCGATGAAGTATATACCTTGACCAAAAGTGACCACGTTAAAGTGAAGTGTACTGGGAAACACAAAAACAAGTAAGTGTAGTTTTCAAGTAGGATTACATATAAGTGTTTAAAGGTAGAACCAGTGTAGTTCAACCGGGGAGGTATCACCGCCACACCTATTTCTAGCGTGAAACATATTTCGTTTCGATGGAAAGGTGTGGTGGCACACTTTTATATGAGGCGACCATCTCAGTCCTTGGGAGTAGCGACGCATCTGTGATTGACTTCAGATAGAACCCATGTTCTGTATGAAGTTGATTACAGATGTCTATGACCGGCAGTGACCACTGACCATCAGGTGGACTGCATGCTCGTTTGCTACTTCAGTCAAATAAAAAAAAAACCTACAAGCAGAACACAGCAAAGTTATCATTGTTATGAGATAGGTATGTGGCCGGGAACCGAACCCGGGAACCATTGCACGTCAGTACAGTATGGTAACCGCTCTGCCACGCGGGTCGTCAAATAGAGACATTTCTTGTTTTTCATTTATTTACCATCACATTTTAACCTAGTTACTAGATTACCCAGATGTGTATTTAATTCAGCTAAAAACCGTATATAATGGTGACAGTTGATACGTTTTGTGATAACCGGATCTAATCAATTACTGTGCTCTCTGATGCACGGAAATGCCAATTTTATACAGAGATTGACTCTCAACAATACACTGATTATACATGATACGGTTTTGATATGTGAACTCTATTTTGAATATATTTTGCAAAAAAAAACATGTATATGATCAACATCTAAATTGGTGTGACACAAATGGTTATTATTGATTTGCACTTGATTGAAGAATTGAAGAGGTAGACAAACTAAAAATGGAATCGTAGAATCGTGGAATCGTAGAATGACTCAAACACACATGGGGACTTTAAAAAAGAGGGATAAACTCATTTACACGTGATAAATATGAAAAATACGATATGAGCATTGTAACGCTCTATGTACGCCCTATATCTAACCTGCGGCTCGCGGGCCGCATGTGGCCCGCCGGGCCCTTTTGATTAGCCCAGCTGAATTTAATATTAGATTTGGCGACCTTCTTTTTGGTCAAAAATTTAAAGTAAAGTTCGCGACCTTTTTTTGTGTCGGACCAAGCGGCATACATCCCCAAGCTACGGCATTGCTTGTGACCCGGCATCACCGGGATCACTCCGCTGAAACACTATTTGTGGTCCCTACAATAAAAAGGTTGACAAACGCTGATGTAAGGGGTCATCTCAAAACAAAAAAAAGGCAGCAAGTACCTACCTATAAGAGTGTGAGACAAAAGTTTGGTGACCTTTGAATTCGTAAAGACAATGAGATAATTTTTAATTGTCCCGAACAGTGTATCATTTTAAAACACAATATTAAAAAAAATGATGAATCGAACTTTGATAAATTTTATAACATCTGTTTTTACGTATTAATCAATATTGTGTCGATATAAAAATTCAATCTGTTGCCTCGGTCATAACTTATTATTTCTTATCACGAGTTATTTCTGTAACGATGTTTTTATTTATATTAAATTAGCTTTTAACATTTCAGTATCGGAGTGACAGAGCCGTAAGTAGTTATTGAGTTTAATCTCAAAAGTAATGAGACAATCTCTTGTAGTTATGGTAGCTTCATGGGTTTTACTGTAGACAAGTGGTGTTTCTAAATGATTTTGTACATATTCAAGCTGTTTTCCAATCTTTTTTTTCTATTATATTTATGAAAGGGATGAAAAATTGGGTTTAACCAAAAATAGGCAATTTTCAGTAGAAAATAACATGGGTCTATCAATAGTGAAGGAAATCAATCGGGTATCATTATAAGCTATTAACATCTATACTTAAGATTCACACATTACACATAATTACATTTCAATATCTACTAACTATGCCAGCGGCAGTGATAGCCTAATGGTTGAAACTTGCCCCCTCGATCGGGAAGTTCGAGGTTCAAACCCAGGCACGCACCACCGATTTTTCTAAAATTATGTGCGTATTAGAAATTAATTATCACTGCTTTTCGGTGAAGGAAAATATCGTGAGGAAATCTACACACCCGAGAGTTCTTTAAAAAAAAGTTCTCGGAGGTGTGTGAATTCCACCAATTCGCACTTGGCGAAAGGACTATGACCTATAACCCTCTTATTCTGAGAAAAGACCCGTGCCCAGCAGTGGGACGATAATGGGTTGACGACAACTATGCCGCGCGAAATCACATCTACCTCTACTCTTACATTACTCTTAACTCATAACATGTAAAAAACACATCAACCATTTTAATTGACCTTCCTCGTTTATGACTGTGCATACTATGGATAGTTCAACCTTTGGTGGTTCTATATATTGACTTTTTTTTTAACTTTATACAAATTTCAGCATTTTACCATCTAAATGGGTGGGTCATAGCATTGGGTTCCGGTCTACAATATCGCCAGAGACGCCGCCAGAGGGCAGGGAAAATAGTCTTAATGTTTTAATATTTGGTTTCGACTCCACGTCGCGAAACGGATTCATACGACGCATGCCCAAAAGTTACAGAGTACTGACGGAGGTTTTGAAGGCCACTGTGCTTAATGGGTATGTTTGGTTTATTTATGTACTTAAACAATGCATTTTGTCAATTTTAAAAAGGTTTATAACATTTAGGGTAATTATAGATGTCTATGGATAAGTGCACTGCCAGGGAACTGACGATTTTCGGTAATTTTTTTTTCATCACAATACAAAGTGTAGATTTTCAGTTACTGTGTAAAATAATTAATATATGTCGAAGAATCCAATGGATTTTTATTTGAATGATCGCGATTGTCGTCCAACATATCGATATTTGTTTAATCTCAAATCAGAATACGTATTTATTAACATAAACCGTCACAAGCGCTATGACTGATTCTCTGACATTGACAACTGACGTAGTAATATTCTTATAATATGAATGAGGTCGTATACCATGGTAAATTGATAAATTATCTCTAACATATATCTATGCTTTTCATACGTTTATTGTTTAAAAAAGAACCTTTCAACAACTTTTCGTTTAATAGCAATATTAAGCCAGTGTGCGTGCATAATGTGTTTTGTAAGCCAGAGAAAATTAATATTTTTAAAGGTTCTACCAACACATTGACTTTTCATAGGGTTGTTTGCTTTCCACGCACACGCACCACCGAACTATAGTTAAAAAAATATTTAAAAAATGTCTGACCTCAAATTTTAGTTTAGCTTTAATTTAGTTTAGTGGTTTTTGTTTTCAAAATAATTTCTAGTTAACCGACTTTCGAAAGTGTGGGGACCTCCCGCAACTCATCAAGAGATGGCGCCACTAGTTAATCTGCATCACGCTATGGATGTATTTTCAATACTCTGCATATATACAAGCTCTGAACCGAGACTATATCACAAGAATGATTTCCTAGCCTTTTATTTTATTGTGACGGGGAGGAAACCTTCAAAAGGTACACCGAAGCCTTGGGAGAGACTCCGGGTTATGTGGGATTTTTACCCACTAAAACCTCCTCGGTGGCCTTACTCTGCGATAGCCGGGGACCCCGGGATCTCCAACGGAACGCACCGGTGCCCCTTACGGAGTTATCTCTTGTGGAGCGTGACTGTCCCCTACGCCTTTCGGTGTACGACAACATGCAGCCACAAAAGCCGTCGTCCTTCTAGGGGTTGTTGGTTAGAGCTCCCACTCTAGCCAGCCGCAACCCCAGAAGCCCCCTTTCGACATGCAGGGAATACCGTAGCCGTATTCTACTCCCCGACTACTCTTGCCAAAAGAGGGAAGAGGTTATCTATACGTCAAGTATATATATTTAATTAGCATTTTAATCCAATTTCAGCTACAACATAGTAGGGGATGGCACTCCAGCGGCTTTATTCCCCATCCTAACTGGCAAGACAGAGCTGGAACTACCGGATGTAAGGAAGAAGTCTAAAAACAATGGCAGCCTGGACCAAATGCCGTTTATATTCTACAAGCTAAGGGATGACGGGTGAGTGGACTCATAATAATAATTATATGTTATTCCGTATATCACATATTTTTTTTTATAAACTATATTAACTTTGACTATTTTAGTGCCGGGCGATAGGTCACTAGCGTTGTTTTTGAAGTTATTCCCCTTCACACCGTGACACCGTCACGAAAAACCGACACCTTGAAGTTAGCTACGGTCAACATTTTAGTTTTTTCTATTAAACGCTTTTGACACTCAAGTTTTCTTTCTATTGTTAGTGTCGTTATTTCTACAAACGTAGATTAAGGCTAAAGATAAAAGCTAAACGCTTAAACGCTTTCTACACTCATAGCCCCACAGTAGGATTATCTCCTGTGTCGTGTGTCGTCGTTATACACAAACACCCAGACCCAGAATATGAATCTAAACTCATCATTCAGATAGCTGTCTGGCCGGGAATCGAACCCGGGACCCACTGCGTGTCAGACCGGTATGGTAACCGCTGCGCCACGCGGGTCGTGGAATACATAAAAAAAATGTAAATTTTGTGATAATTTTCGTTTAAAATGATATAGTTCTGCATTCTATTCCAGTTACCGTACAGCATACTTCGAAGACATGCCCTGGATAGGTACCTTCCAGTACCGTTTCAATGGGTTCCTGCGACAACCGGCAGACCACTACCTCCGAGCGTTCTATCTAGAAGAGTCTAGCAGTGGCAAGAAGTGGTGGAAGGGTCAGAACAAGTACTGTATTGGAGACACGCCGCAGTATAAGCTTATGCTGAATATTACTGATCAGGTAAAAACGATTATTAGATAGGCTCGCACGATCAGAGGGAATTAACATTAGCATTTGATAGCGTGATTCAGAACTTGCAAATGAATTTTACTAACGCCATCTATTAACAATGTCTGGAAATACTACTCGACCAAAACAATTAGGCGCACGACAGTTGAAACGTCATTAGAACTAGGGATTTTCCATCCCGATACGAAGTATATTCTATTACAAAATACCAAAAGTATGTAGGTATACCATTATTCAAACATACACCATTGTGGTGTATGTTCAATAGTCGAGTATTTATTGAAGCAATTTCATGTGTTTAATATATTCGCAGACATGGAATATTTCCTTTCTTTTTTTATGTATGTGTAAGAGACTGATGCCTGTTGCAGCACACATTCGATTTTCGACGTGGAAGACAGGAATACTGAGCCCAATACTCTTCTCTTGTTTAAAAAAAATGCATATTTTGAATGTAAGAGTCCTTTCTCCTCCACGAATAGTCTTTTTCCTACCCATTTTGAGCTTTATTGACGAATAATCAACTAATGTAATAATAACTTAAAAAATTCAACAATCACTCATTAAACTAACATTGTAACGAAATAACATTAAACACGTGCTGGCTAACGTAAATACCTAGACGATACACGACTGCACGTCACTAGGGGATTCGCGGGGACAGAAGCGAGGTGCGGGGTTCGGAACCGCTTTTGTTTTATGCGCCTAATTGTTGTGGTCGAGTAGTACTAAATATGTATCAACTAACAAAACATCGATATTCTCATGGGAATGAGAGAGCGCGGTAAAAAGTAGCCTACGTCACTCTCCGCCCTCCTAACTATCTCCCAGCATATAAACTATATCATATAATAGCTATGTGGCGACGTGAAATAGGAACAAACAAACACATCTTCATATTTATAATATTAATATGGATTGCTGATTTGCATAAATAACGGCAAATTGCAATTTTTGTCAGTCTAAGTTAAATGGCAAGGCAAATAAGGGCTAGAATTAAAAACTTGATGCATCACCTACGTTGCGGCTTATAGTATTACAATTTATTTATTTTAACTTTCACTATCTGTGTTCCACCTCAGAGTCTAATTTTATTTGGGGTTAGCTACAAAATAAAAAGTAAAGAGTTTTTATTTTCTTCAGGGCATTTCTTTTATCCCATTGAAGTAGCAAAGGAGCAGACAAGCTGATAAGTGGTCATTACTCATAGACTTTTGTAAGGAACTTGATATAGAGCAGGGGTTCTATCTGTCAGAATAGGGCTACGGTATCCCCTGCCTGTCGTAAGAGGCGACTAAAAGGGGCTTCCGGGGTTGCGGGCGGCTAGAGTGGGAGCTCGAACCGTTCAGTCGGGCAATCCCGGGAAGGACGGCTGTATGTGTGGTCGCATACCGTCATAAAGACTAGACGGAGCGCTGGGCCCAGCCGCCCATCTAAGAGGCGACCACACATGCCACCGTCCTTCCCGGGATCTCTTGGCTGGACGGGTCAAGCTCCCACTCTACCCGCCAGCAACCCTGGAAGCTCCTTTTAGTCGCCTACGACAGGCAGGGGATGCCGTAGGCCTACTCTGATCCCGGGACTACAGGGACAAACACAAACAATTCAAGAGTTTTCTACTTTAATTTCAGTTTCTAAATCTAGACGGCAAGCGCTATTGCTTCACGTTCATAGCGGACATCACTCACGACGACTTCAACATGATATCCACGGCGGATGACGATACGGCGGAGTTCCTGCAGTCTCTCAAGGAGTCTGGACGGCTGGAGGACACTTTGCTGATTGTTATGGGGGATCATGGACCTAGGTAAGGGACAATGTTTAAAAAAATATTTAATAATAATAATAATACTCTTTATTGTACCCAAAAGGAATAAATGACAAAGTAACAAATTTAAATAACGATACAAAAGGCGGCATTATCGCTAAACAGCGATTTCTTCCAGACAACCTTATGGTGAGGAGATAATGTAAAAAAAAGAATAATATTAAAATATTAAAAGAATAATATTTTCACAAGGTTTGATTGTGTAGATACCACCGCCACACTTATTTCTATCGTGAAATATTTTTTGCGTTTCGTTGGAAGACCCGTGCCCAGCAGTGGGACAATAATGGGTTGACGAATCTATCTTCCAACACTTATAAACCCGTTTTACCAAAAAATACACTACACCACACAAATATATTAATACACCGTTCAGAATTTCTACTTCTCTTCACACTAACCCCTCAGTAAAAAAATGTGCTCCGGCCACCTTTCATCCTTTTAGACTCTATGTTAATATGTTATATTACTATACTATATTTAATATATACTAGTCACCCTTCACGTCGGTCGAACTTCGACCGTAATTTAAATTAAAAAACTAAACTTCATATTGTCCAAAGTAATACGAATATTTCTCAAATTCAAAAAAATATGTAATAATTTCTAGTAATTTTGAACACACCCGTTAAATATAAAAAAAGGTTAAATTAGCTAAGCCGCATTTAAAAGCAATAGCGGGTATTTTGACAAAGGCACTGACATTTCTGACGTTATGTGTTTCCATAGTAAGATATTGAATGTTCAATTTCGTTTATTATTTATGTGATTGACAAATGAGGGAGTGTGTGTAATGTGTTTTAGTTGATTTTATGTATGTTATATGCATTATTTGAAAAAAATATTAACATTTTGCTTCCTTTAACTTCCTTTAACATTAACAACTCCTTCTCTACGTCCACTATAACAGTGCAAAATTTCATACTAATCCGTCCGCGGCATAATACTTATAAATGCACCACAAGTTTTTGCTTCATGTATTAATACATAGATAATTAATTTCTAGATACGCCAACGTGAGAGACACACTTCAAGGCAAACTTGAAGAGAGGCTGCCTCTAATGGGTATTGTACTTCCAGAGGCCTTGAAAAAGGCAAGGCCGAAAGTGCAGAGTATTCTAGAAGCAAACGCAGAAGTGCTGACGACTCCTCACGATATATATGCAACTGTGTTAGACGTCATAGATATGAGACAACATTGGAATCCGTATAAAATAGCTGGGGCCGATTTGACCAGGGGACTGACGCTATTAGAACCGGTAAATATTTGTCAATTAATTAAATAATTTGTCAATACAATTTGTCAATTAATTAAATAATTTGTAAATAAAATTTGTCAATTAATTAAATAATTTGTCAATAAAATTTGTCAATTAATTAAATAGTTTGTCAATAAAATTTGCCAATTAGTAAGCTTGCATTGATTACGAACAAACTTTTCTTTTAAATGTATTATAAAATTTGTGATTATATAGAAGACAAAATAGCTTGGGACTGAGCAATTTTACTATTTATTTTATTGACTTAATTTGGAAGATTATGAGGATGTCACGTACATCTTACGTTACTGTTTTATACAAAAACTGTACAAAACATTACACTGCAACTTTACACACAGTGTAAGGTCTGGTAAAAAACAAAATGGTAAAAAAAATAATGTATTACGAAATAAAAAGAAAAAATACAAACCCGTTGAGTTTCATAAGAAACAAATTGACCTAATTTTTTTTGAGTGCTGCGAGTTCATTCACGATTAGTCATGTCATACCCCGGATCCTTTACGATTAGTCGAGTCGTACCCTGGATCCCTCACGATAAGTCGCGTCGTGTCAGATCCTTCACGATTAGTCGTCTCCCAGGTACCGAAGAACAGGTCATGCAGTGAGGCGGGCGTGGAGCCCCACTGGTGCGCGTGCCTATCGTGGCAGGCCGTCGCGGTCACGGACCCGCTGTATGACCGCACGGCGAAAGCCTTAGTGGAGTACATCAACTCGCTTACTGAACCTGTCAGGTAAGATTTATAGAGATACAATTCATTACGGGTACAACCCATTATTGTCCCACTGCTCGGCACGGTTCTTCTCTCAGAATGAGAGAGTTTTAGGCCATAGTCCACCGCGTTGGCCAAGTGGCTGGCAAATTAGTGGACATTAACTCATTACGATAAATACTTATTGACAAAGTCTGATAAAAGATTTATCGATCCTGTATAAATTGATCGAAATTAACACTTAATGAAAATTCTATGTATTACAAGATTCTTTCAGCCCTCTCCTCCATTTACGTTAAAATCTCGGTCCTTAGTAGTGGCTACGCAACTGTGCCAATAACCTTAGGTAACATTAATACTATCTGCAGTTGATTATAGATATCCATGAGTGGCATTGGACACTCATCATCAAATGCACAGCTTGCTTATAAACAAAATTCGACGTTTACGACGTTTTCGACGATACTGGAGTTAACTTTCATTACAATGTAAATAAAAACATGATTGAAAAAAATACAGCATAACAAAAAAAAACAAACCCGCTGAATTTCTTGCCGGATCTTCTCAGTTGAGGTCGTCTTCCGATTCGGTGGTAGTGTAAAAAAATGTGTCACTAACAATTTGTAAGCCACAAAATAAATAATTTCGTTTCATACATTTTTTTGTAATATCATTAAAATAAACCACAAATGAAAATAGGTTACGCATTTGTACATCTCAAACATAATAGATTTGCAAAATAGTTAAACCTCAACGGAAACAATGATAGTGAAATTTGAATTTTGTGATCAAATAGTCACTTGTCCTTGAGCTTTACAGTACAAAATCCTAATAAACTAATTCGTCGTCAACCCATTACTGTCCCACTGCTGGGCACGAGTCTTCTCTCTGAATGAGAGAGCTTAGGCCATAGTCCACCGCGCTGGCCAAGTGCGAATTGGTGGACTTCACACACCTCCGAATACTTTTTTTTTTTTTAAAGAACTCTCAGTTGTGTAGGTTTCCTCACGATATTTTCCTTCACCGAAAAGCAGTGATAATTAAAGTATAATACGCACATAAATCAGTGGTGCGTGCCTGGGTTTGAACCTCGGACCTCCCGATCGAGAGGGCAAGTTTTAATCATTAGGCTATCACTGCTCCATAAATTAATTCACAAAAACTTAATTCCCCCCCAGATCAAAATGCGTCCCACGTACACTAACATCCATCGAGTGGGTGATGCGACAGCGGCCCAACAGTGGGGTTCTCTCGTTCGTGGAAGCGAGGGACGCGGACGGATACGTCGGCAAGTTCGGGAACAAGTTGCAGCCCAACAAGGAGAACTATCAGATTAAGGTCGGTGTAAGTTTGGTGGCTTCCCTGTAGTCCCTCAGAATAGGGCTACGGCATCCCCTGCCTTTTTTTATCTGACTGAAGTAGCAAACGAACATTCAGTCCACCTGATGGTAAGTGACCACTGCCGCCTATGAACATCTGTAATCAACTTCATATAGAACATGGGTTCCATATGAAGTCAATCACAGATGCGTTCTCTGAGGACTATGATGGTCGCCTCATGTGAAAGTCAATCACACCCTTCCATCTCGCGCAAGAAATGCTTCACGCTAGAAATAGGTGTGGCGGTGGTACTTCCCCGAACTACACTGGTTCTACCACCTTCAAATAGGAAGAAAGAATCTTTGGAAGATACACACGTGCGTGCACAAACATACATAAGCACGCGCCCAAAACACACATACACACTGTAGGGACGCGGCAACATGCTGACGATGATATAAAATATGTTGCGTTTCACGCAACGCCGGTATCCCAGCGTCCTATATAGTGAACTGTTTGTGTTAGAATAGTACCCGTACATAAAAAAATATTGACTGACGGATTGAGTAGAATTCCCGGAGTGACCAAAGTGCCCGGAGGGACCGGAGTGCCCGAAGGGACCAAAATGCTCGAAGTGACCAAAGTGCCCGGAGGGACAAAAGTTCCCGGAGGGACCGGAGTGGCCGGAGTGACCAAAGTGCCCGGAGGGACCGGAGTGCCCGAAGGGACCAAAATGCTCGAAGTGACCAAAGTGCCCGGAGGGACAAAAGTTCCCGGAGGGACCGGAGTGGCCGGAGTGACCAAAGTGCCCGGAGGGACCGGAGTGCCCGAAGGGACCAAAATGCTCGAAGTGACCAAAGTGCCCGGAGGGACAAAAGTTCCCGGAGGGACTGGAGTGGCCGGAGTGACCAAAGTGCCCGGAGTGACCGAAGTGCCTGGAGGGACCAAAGTGCCCGGAGGGAACAATGTGACCGGAGTGCTGGAGTGACCAAAGTGCCCGGAGGCACAAAAGTGCCCGGAGGGACAAAAGTGCCCGGAGTGCTGGAGTGACCAAAGTGCCCGGAGGCACAAAAGTGCCCGGAGGGACAAAAGTGCCCGGAGGGACAAAAGTGCCCGGAGTGACCAAAGTGCCCGGAGGGACAAAAGTGTCCGGAGGGACCGGAGTGGCCGGAGTGACCAAAGTGCCCGGAGGGGTCACGGTGCCCGGAGGGACCAAAGTGCCCGGAGGGACCAAAGTGCCCGGAGGGACCAATGTGACCGGAGTGCTGGAGTGACCAAAGTGCCCGGAGGGACAAAAGTGCCCGGAGTGACCAAAGTGCCCGGAGGGACCAAAGTGCCCGGAGGGACAAAAGTTCCCGGAGGGACCGCAGTGGCCAGAGTGACCAAAGTGCCCGGAGGGTCAAAAGTGCCCAGAGTGATCATAGTGCCCGGAGTGATCAAAGTGCCCGGAGGGACCGGAGTGCCGGAGTGACCAAAGTGCCCGGAAAGACAAAAGTGCCCGGAGGGACCAATGTGACCGGAGGGTCCGGAGGGCCCGGAGGGCCCGGAGTGACCGAAGTGCCCGGAGGGACCGGAGTGCCTGGAGTGACCAAAGTGCCCGGTGGGACCGAAGTGCCCGGAGAGACCGGAGTGCCTGAAGGGACCGGTTGTGCCCAGAGGGACTAGAGTACCTGGAGTGACCAAAGTGCCCAGAGGGACCGGAGTGCTCGGAGTGACCAAAGTGCCCGAAGGATCCGGTTGTGCCCGGAGTGCCCGGAGTGGGTAGAGTGCCTGGAGCGACCAAAGTGTGCGGAGGGACCGAAGTGCCCCGCGGGACAGGAGGGAGTAGAGTGACCGGAGTGAGTATAGTGCCCGGAGGGACCGGAGTGCTTGAAGGGACCGATTGTGCCCAGAGGGACCGGAGTGCCAGGAGTGACCAAAGTGCCCGGTACTAGTCAAAACTAAACTTTATATTGTCCAAAGTAGTACGAATATTTCTCAAATTCAAATAAATTGTAATAATTTTCAAGTTATTTTGAACGCACCCGTTATAAAGGTAAAAAGGGGTTTATTTAGCTAAGTTGCATTTAAAAGCAATAGCGGTATTTTGACAAAAAACTCTGACATATTTGACGTTATGTGTTTTCATAGTAAGACATTGAATAATCTATTTCGTTTATTATGTATGTATTTGTGTCAAATGCAAAGTAGTGTGTGTAATGTGTTTTTAGTTGATTTTATGTATGTTTTATGGATAATTCGAAAAAAGTATTAGCATTGCGTAATCCTTCTCTACATCAACTATAACCGTGCGTAATTTCATACTCTTCCGTCTGCAGCAAGTATTTTAAAAACGAATCATCAAGTTTTTGCTTCACGTATTAATATATAGATGAATAAATGTAGTAATTCAGCACACAAATACATTTTAAAGGACAGCCGCCATGATAAGGACTATCCTACTATTTTAAGACAATTCTACTATTCTATTCTACAATTAATTAACACAATTCAATTCTTTTTTCTAAAATACCAATTCCAGATAGTGGTGGGTCCCGGGCGCGGCGTATACGAGGCGTCGCTCACGTACTACGTGAAGGAGAACGAGTTTCGGTTGGACACCAGGGACATCTCCAGGACAAATGCGTGAGTATTTACTTATAACATACGCTTTCTACACTCATAACCCCACCCAGTGTGGGTCCTATTTTCTCCTGTGTCGTGGGTGCTATGGATACACACAAGACGAATACGCAAACACCCAGACCCAGAACAAGGATTTAAATTTAACATTAAAATACCTGACTGGCCGGGATTCAAATCCGGAACCCATTGCGCGTGAGACCGGTATGGCATGGCTAGGCCACGCGGGTCGTCGTTTATATATGGTATTAAAAAAAAAGTGATGTATAAAAATGGGTGATTTTCAACAAAGGATATTTCAGAAAAAGAGGCTCGTAAAGAAAATAAACGAGTGAATTGTAGCTTCAAGGGGTTTTTAAATCTGGATTGTATTTTTTTTCGCTTGAGCAGTTTTTACGTAATAGCCTGAAAATCAACGCTTTTTTCTTCTAAATTTATGTCCATATTTAAATTATTACTTTTAGATCAGGCGACCATCGTAGTCCTCGGGAGTAGCAACGCATCTGTGATTGAGATAGAACCTATGTTCTATATGAAGTTGCTTACAGATGTTTATGGGCAGGTGACCACTTACCATCAGGTGGACTGCATGCGCGTTTGCTACTTCAATCAGATAAAAAAAACCTTAATTTTTTTTTGTTTCTCCTGTGTTGTATCTTGTGTATTTTCTTTTTTTTATCTTATAAGCTTATGTGTTGTAACTTATGCGAATAAAGGTTATTATTATTATTATTATTAAAATCGTCCACGCGAAAAAAATCAGTTCAGGTCTGAAAACAGACCCTTGAAGCTACATTATTTTTTTATTTTCTGTATGATATTTTTTTTTTTAAATATCCCATGATATTTCATATTTCCAAAAAATATAGTTTCACAATATGATTTATATATTACCCAAAAAAAATGTAGTTTTTTTACTTATAAATTTCTATTTTAATGTTTACAGATACAACAACGAGCCAAGCTGCATAAGCGAAACGCATCCGCACTTGAATATGTACTGTTATTGTAATGATTAATTAGTATTTAGTTAAGTTACTTAGTTAAGTAAGTAATTTTCTAGTCCAGTATCAAATTGTAATTTTCTTTGCTGGTTCAAACTAAAATTACTAAACATTTAATATGGTTAATATTAGAGTTTCGCCGAATATTCGGTTGTTATTCGGTGGTATTCGGCATCATTTTCAGCATTCGTATCCGGCCGAATTATTCGGTTTGGTACCGAATATATTCGGTTCGAGTATATCTACTTTCTTGGTAAAAGACAAAACTTTTCACGTAAGGTTTATGTTATTAGTTAAAGAAATCCTATGAAGAGTGTGTTGGATGAAGCCAATAATATAAAGCAATTAAACTTTGACATTTTTGAATTCTCTTCAATTTCTCTCATTTGTTCTAAACATATTAGGATCAAATTCTCTCATTTGTTCTAAACATATTAGGTGTATTCTTATATCAACATTTATTTTTAAACGTCAAATCAACATTTTTTTACTTTTGCAGTTGTCTCTTAACAAGAAATGGTAAGCCGAATAATTCGACCGAATATCCGGTTCGGTAAAAGTTAAACCGAACAATATTCTGTATTCGATTATTCGGTGAAACCACTATTCGGCGCATCTCTAGTTAATATTATGTAGATTTTAAGATATTGTCTAGACAATGTGTACAGGATTTTGGTCTGGGTTTGATTCCCAGATAGGTCATATATTAAAATCGTAGCGCGATCACAGCGCGAACTCCCGAGTGCAGTATCGGTTTCGGTCGTAGTTTCGGCAGATTTTATCCGAAACCGAAACTAATCCGAAACCTGTATTTTTGCTGAAACTCAACCGAAACCGAATATTCGGTCGGACACTAGATATAATTAATATTCTCAAAGTGAAGTTAATTTTATTTCTAATAATTTATCCGTATTTGTTCAGTGTGGACATTGAAAGTAACTCTTTATAATGAATAATTGGACCTATGCAAAACAGAATCAACCCATGCAACAGTTTTAAGAAAAAGCCATTTTTGTCAAAATTTTGTACGCTGTACAATTTTAGGTTTTTTTTAAAATAAAATCTATTTTTCAACAAAACAGCTTTATTCCGTTAATGCGACACATACAACAAAAATAACATAAATCAAAATTAAAAAGAGACAAATAATAACGTACAAATAAAAAAAATATATTAAAAAAAGAAACAGGACGTAGTATTATATTTATTTCATGTACTTTTGCTGCAACAAATTTTAATTAGAATATAGATAAATAATTTTAATACTTTTTCTTTTTTTTTTGTTGTTTTGTGTTTTTGTATGTACCAACTTTTGTTTAATGTTTTGTATATCTATTTTGTGTTGTGTCATAAGTTATGAAATAAATGTTTTATCTATCTATCTATCTATCTACATAGGTATATTTACAATGTTGTACAAAATAATTTGTTCATACATAAATATGATATTATTAAAAATTATCAACATTTTTAAAATAATGGGAGGAAAAATCGTTGGTTCCATTTTGCAAAAGTAGTTCCAATTATTTATGAATGTATTTATTTATGCTTGTTATTCAATACGCGAAAATAACTGAACGAAATTTCGTGTAATTTAGTTTGTAAATACACTTTGTAGGTATTCTTACTAATTGAGAAAAAGTACTTTATGTTAACCGCTAATAAAAATCTAAAAAGATATATGAACATAGACTGCATATAGACACCAAAAATTGGTCATTTATATTTTTTCAATAAGTTTGTTAATTATTTATCTGTGGACGTAACTTGGAAGTCCATACAAAGTTGTGAGTATTCACTAGCAGTATAACTGTTTATAATAAAAAAAATGTGTGCGTGTACTAGCGTACACTCGTAAGAAGTGAAACTTCTTTATGACGTTATTTTTCAAAAAATAATTTACTATATGCAACTTTACAGATATTGGTTAAATAAAGTTAAATTAGATAAAGTTTATTAAAAGGCTTTTATTAAACTTTATCTAATAATCTAATCTATAATAATCTATCTAATATCACGCGTGGTAGGGATAAGACCACGCGTGATATAGATAGGCGCGTAACAGAAAAAGATGGCGCGTAACGAAAAAATGTTACACTAATTTTTTTTCTAACCCCGATAAAGAAGTTTCACTTCAACAAAGTTTAGTAAGAAATAAACATAAAAAAAAATGTTTTATTGATAAATCAACATTTGAGACTAAATTTCCAAAAGTATTATTTTAATTTGGATTTATTACAAAAAATACAGTAAGCGCTCTTTATTTGCGGGGGATTGCGTTCTATTCATACACCGCGAATCCGGAAACCGTGTTAGACCACCAGTACTTAAAGAAAGTGACATGCAAACAGAAGGTACCGAATCTATTCACTTATACTGACTATATAGAGGAACTATAATATACTTCGTTGAACGTTAGTTATATTTTGTTCAATCGTAATGGAATATAGCCTATAGCACTCCTGAATAGTGTAGCTTTCTGATTCCGAAAGAAGTTTCATGATCGGGGAAGTACCACCGCCACACCAATTTCTAGCGTAAAGCATTTCTTGCGCGAGATGGAAGGGTGTGGTTGCCGGCACACTTTCACACGAGGCGCCCATCATAGTCCTCGGGAGTAGCAACGCATCTGTGATTGACTTCATATAGAACTCATGTTCTGTATGAAGTTGTTTACAGATGTCTATGGGCAGGTGACCTCTTACCATCAGGCGGACTGCATGCTCGTTTGCTGCTTCAGTCAGATAAAAAAAAACAGATTAAAACAGAATTTAAAGGCTCACATACAACATTGTTTTTTTTTAATATTTGTTTTATTATTTTCATTTTTATAAATGGTACGGAATCCTTTGTTCGCGAGCCCGAATGGCACTTGGTCGGTTATATACACGCGAATATGGAAACAGTAAATAATGAGCATATACTGTATTATAAATAATTCTAGTTTTATTTTCCAAATTCTAGTGATTAAAAATTTACTTACCAAATATCTGAGTGCGGTGGAGATCTCATGGAATGATCTTATTTCTCGGTTTAATTGATCACAAAAATTGTGATATATTAATATGGTTTGTGCATTTAATTAAGTATTTTTCTAATTAATGTAAGTGTTTTTGGTTTGTAATAAAATTAAGCAGTATTATATGTACTTATATGTGAGTTTATATTTGTAAGTATAGAAGTTATGCTTTTTTGTTATAATTATACGTATTTGGCAAATAAATGTGTATGTTTATAGTTAGAAATTAATTATCACTGCTTTTCGGCGACGGAAAACATCGTAAGGAAACCTACACACCCGAGCGATCTTTAAAAAAGTTCTCGGAGGTGTGTGAAGTCCACAATTCGCACGTGGCCAGCGCGGTGGACTATGGCCTAAAACTCACTCATTCTGAGAGAAGACACGTGCCCAGCAGTGGGACAATAATGGGTTAACGACTACGACTGATACGAGAAAACTTAACAAGCATGCAGTCGAACCCATTGACTCCTGTAAGCAAATTCGATTGGAACAGAGTTTTTATTTGAAATAAATCACAGTTGCGTTGCAACTTCCGCGGACTAAGGTAGCCTCATATTAGAGTGAATTGGCAACCACACCCTTTCATCGAAACGCAAGAAATACTTTACGCTAGAAATAGGTGTGACAGTGGTGCCAGTCGAACTGCACTCGTACTTGTGAATATAATAAGCCAAAAAGTATAACTTCTATTTAACATACTTTGTTTTTTGTTTATTTATTTAACAAACTAACTTTTACTAAGCTTTTTTAATTGTGAGAAACGTTATGTAGTTTTTTTTCGTTTAAGTAAAAATAAATTACTTTATGTCTACGTAAATCTAGAAACAGGAGTAAATATATAAATATGTTAAAATGATAGTGATGGTTTTACATTGTACAGTCACGAGCAATAAGATGTGACTATGGAAGATTATTGCTCGTGACTGTACATAACATATAATGTATTAGATCTAAAAATATATAGCAATTAACTGTTAACCAAAGGGACACTAAAACATTTCCTTGGCGTTAAACGAATTTTAGCAAATTTCGCTAAAATATGCACGAAAATTTAATGGCCTTATAAGATCGGACAGACATATAATATTGTCGGGTGACAGCAAAAACTCACTACAGAATATGCAACATGAAGTTATCAGCATTAATAATAATAAAATGAAATGTCTTTATTTTACATAGGCCTTCGGGGGCACTTACAAATTGACAGTTACATATACATATTCTTTCTCACACTACCACCAAATCGGAACATGACCTCAACTAAGAAGAACCGGCAAGAAACTCAGTGGATTTGTCTTTTTTTTGTATATATACTTTTTTAATTGCCATCTTGTTTTTACATGGGTAACAAAAGTTAGTTCCAGTATCAATATTTTGATCCCAAAATTTCATTTATATGATGTCCTAAAGTTATATCATTTATTATCGTACAGGTTATTGTATACATATATTATTTACCTAATAATAATGTATTGTTAAAGAATAGTGTATTAAGTGAAAAAATCGGGATTATACAATTTTGTTTGAGTTTTTCTTGTCACCCGACGATATATTACATAACCTACGCTGCAGCGACAAGGTAGTGACGCTTAAAAATACAAGAGAATGACCCGTGAAGCGATAGTTTAGTGAAGTCATGGCTCGAGTTAAAAATTATATATTTGTAAGTAACTTTTCAAGGTGGTAGAACCAGTGTAGTTCGAGGAGGTACCACCGCCACACCTATTTCTAGCGTGAAGCATTTCTTCCGTTCGACAGAAGGGTGTGGTTGCCGGCACACTGTCTAATGAGGCGACCGTCATAGTCCTCGGGAGTAGCAACGTATCTGTGATTGACTTCAGATGGAACCCATGTTCTGTATGCAGTTGATTATAAATGTCGCAGGGCGGCAGTGAGCACTTACCATCAGGTGGACTGCATGCTCGTTTGCTACTTCAGTCAGGTAAAAAAAAACTTTTAAGAGAAATTTATAATATCCATGCCGGGAAGCGAGCGAGTATATTTAAAAAACGCCTTGTACTTCTTCACTTAGAAAGTCTCGCTTATGTACACGAAAATCTGGAAAATATAATGGTTTTTATACAGCTAATGGTTTTGATGGCCTGAAGGTTGGCTGGTAGACTGCTTGTAACATTAGGTCTATATTTGGGTGTTTTTTGTTTGTAAAATGAATGATTAAATATATACAGGAGAAATGAAAGGATAACGCCCATTTTAAAGAATTTATTGCTTTTATACTAAGCCCTATTATAACGAGGCGTAAAAATGTGTATAATATTTTAAATATAAGATATGGATATATACAGGAAATGTAATAAATTTTAAGAGATTTTTTTTTAAGTTGAAATTATTGGCCATCACAGTCCTCGGGAGTAGCAACGCATCTGTGATTGCCTTCAGATGAAACCCATGTTCTGTATGTCCATGAGCGGCAGTGACCACTTACCATCAGGTGGACTGCATGCTCGTTTGCTACTTCAATCAGATAAAAAAGTATCGGAGTGGGAATGAATAGTTGAATACTCTCAAACATACCAACTGGGAGAACAAATGAAGGGCTTGCCAAGTACATGTCAAAATGTCCACTACATCCACGAGTAAAAGTGGTATTCAAGGTCACATACGTAATTCTGAATGAGTTATTGTATTGTTACATAAACGTGTTTTCCGGATAAATAAGATAAAAATATTTAACCTCTGAATCACATAAAACTAATTGCTGATAAGTGAGCAATATTGTATGCGCTTTAAGTTAAATTGCTTAGTTTCACATTAAACGATTTTATTGCGTTACGCTTGAAATAATGAAAACATTTTTAAAAATGTATCAATGTTACTGGCTAGTGTTTCTCAACGTGCAGTAGGGGGTCACCCCAGGCGACCGTGAAATTGCACTATGAGACATGAAAATATGTACACGATTGTCCATTTATCTAGTTTTGTTATATTTTGTTTTATGCACATTAATCAATGTGCTGGATAGAAAAATATTGTACTGAAAATAAAAAATATATGTATCATAGCTCAATACACTACATTTATTTATAATATACTCATATTAAATAAAAAATGGTATAATATATTAAGTATTACGGGTCCACAGTTTATACATTATTTTGTGTCATTAAACTCCGACCCAATTTGTAATTTTAGTAACGAAGCAAAGCCATGGCTTTTCAGGGGAACAGCCCGTTGAGAACCACTGGCCAAGAGCGTGCATAAATACTCGGATGAGTGGAAGATTGTTTCATTGTGTAATAATATAATAAGTTTAAGTGAAGTTTCCTATGTACGTAAGTGTAGTTTTAAATAAATAATTATATTGATAGATCTCTTCATTTAAATGTATTACCTCTCCATTTTAAATTGAACTTGGTAATAGAAGGATTAACGAATAGACTCCTAAAATACAAGATGCTTTTCACATTTAGAAGTTAATACCCAAAAGTAGAACAGTGTTGATATTCAACAGATAATAATTTTAGTAGGTGTGATTTTAAAAGTGTAATATTTGCTTTAGCAGTCTAATTATGTTTCAACTCAATGTGCATAAGATTTCAGGGATCCGGTAAAATCACATCATATTACACTAAATAGTATAAAATATATCACACTACATAGTATAAAACAAAGTCGCTTCCCGCTGTCTGTTCCTATGTATGCTTACACCTTTAAAACTACGCTACGGATTTTAATGCAGTTTTTGAAGTGAAACTTCTTTATCGGGGTTGGAAACAAATGTAGTGTAACATTTTTTCGTTACGCGCCATCTTTTTCTGTTACGTGCCATCTTTTTTTTTCGTTACGCGCCATCTTTTTCTGTTACGCGCCATCTTTTTTTTCCGTTACGCGCCATCTTTTTCTTATCCCTACCACGCGTGATATTAGATAGATTATTATAGATTAGATTATTAGATAAAGTTAAATAAAAGCCTTTTATTAAACTTTATCTAATTTAACTTTATTTAACCAATTTCTGTAAAGTTGCATATAGTAGATTATTTTTTGAAACATAACGTCATAAAGAAGTTTTACTTCTTACGAGTTTACGCTCGTACACGCACACATTTTTTTTAATAGGTACAGTGATTAAAAAGGAAGGTTTTTATGTACAATACTTGATTAATATAGTAGAAGAACACTATTAATTTTAGATTTTTGACTTTTAGGCGGATCGAAGGTCAACTAGTTATATAAATAATTTATGAAATTATTACTTATCGATATGATTTTCTACAGATAAATAATGTTCCAAAAACGATGGTATCGTTCCAAAAGAAGTGTAGCATGTATCTTCTTCGCTATTCTGCTGTGTTTAAGCTACTTATGTTTAAAGTACGACTCACGTAGACAATATTCCTTGGACATGAGTAGAAGGTACGTATTTATTTCTAGTATTATTTTTTTCTAACCGCAGCAGCTAGCGGTAGTTTTACATGTGGCGACCTCCCGCAACTCAACAAGAGATGGCGCTACTAGTATTCTGAAACACGCTATCGAAGTATTCTCAATACCCCGCATATATACAAGTTCCGAACAACGACTGTCGGAGCACGGCCGCTCCCCAGGCATGATCACCTGGTTGGAGATCTCTCTTTGTCAAATACAGATGGTAGAACCAGTGTAGTTCGACCGGGGGAGTATCACCGCCACACCTATTTCCAGCGTGAAGCATTTCTTACGTTTCGATGGAAGGGTGTGGTTGCTGGCACACTTTTATATCAGGCGACCATCATAGTCCTTGGGAGTAGCAATGCATCTGTGATTGACTTCAGATATAACCCATGTCCTGTTTGAAGTTGTTTACAGATGTCCATGGGCGGCAGTGACTATATACCATCAGTGGGATTGCTCGTTTGCTACTTTAATCGGATAAAAAAAACGAGCACGCAGTCCATCGATGAAGGTCGCTGCCGCACATGGCTGCCCGTAATCAACAGTTTATAGAACACAGGTTTATATTTACAAAATTGAAATAGCAAGATGTAGTTTGTGTGATGGTCAGTGCTCACTGCAGCCCATGGGCATAAGCAATTTCATATATGTACGATACGATTTCTAAAAAAGTTCTCGAGGACTAAGATGGTCACCTCTTATAAAGTTGAGCCAGCAACCACACCTTTCTACCGAAATTCAAGAATTGCTTCACGCTAGAAATAGATGTGGTGATGGTATCTCCGGTCAAACCATATACGTTCTACCCCCTTGCAAAAATATTTATTTTCCACAGATATATGCATCGGAGACCGCAAGAGTCTCTGATACAAGATAAAGGCGCCGGTTGTGAGATTCTTAAGCTAGACCCATTTGCAAAAGAAGTGATGCAATTCGACAGGGAAATGCCCAAACTCGTGTGCCCGGGGACTGATTGGGTCAAATGTTATGTAGGTATACAGGTTATTTCTTGTGTACTTTTTTTATTTAATTTTTGAAGTGAAACTTCTTTAGGCGCATGAGGGTAAAATTTTTACAGATGAAACGTCACGCCGGTATGCAACGGAAGTGTCGGAAAAGAGAGAGAGAGTGATCGAGACCGATTGAGAGAGAGTAAGACAGGGCGAACGTAGCATGAGCAACTAGCCGTGGAGTGAGAGTAGGGAGCAAGCGAGTGAGAAAGATTGAGAGAAAAAGTGAGACAGAGCGAACGTCGTATCACGCCTTTTTCCCTTCCTCTTAATCTTGGAAATTTAAAGTTTTAGATTTGTATAAATATAAACAAGATTTATAAATTAGTTCGCCAAAGAAGTTTCACTTCTGACATGTGTACTTTGTACGCACGCATGTTTTTTTTTATTTGATTAAAGTAGCAATAGAGCATGCAGTCCACCTGATGGTAAGTGGTCACTGCCGCCCATGGACATCTGTAATCAACTTCATACAGGACATGGGTTCAATCTGAAGTCAACCACAGATGCGTTGCTACTCGCGAGGACTATGGTGGTCGCCTCATGTTAAAGTGAGCCGGCATCTACACCCTTAGGTGTGGCGGTGGTACTTCCCCGGTCGAACTACACTGGTTCTACCACCTGTAAAATTTTATATTTGTATCTAACGATAAGACAGACGGGCCACCTGATGGAAAGTGGTTGCCGTCGCCTATGAACATTTGCAACACCAGAGGAGTCGCCAATGCATCGCCCTCCAGCTTTGAATGAGAGCTTTTCGCACCTTTCTTGAAGAGCCCCATGTCATAGCGCTCCGCGAATACCTCAGGAGGAAGCTCATTCCGCATCTTGCACGTACTTTACTATATACCAGGATTTATGCTTCTTCCTTTGATTAATCTACTATTACGTAGTTAAATTTATTAAATGAGATTGTAGTATAGCGATCTTCCGCAACTCATCAAGAGATGACGCCATGGATTCCGAATCACGTGATCAAGGTTTTGTCAACATGCAGGATGTTGACAAAACCTTGTTATATATACTAGTACTAGTTGTTGATATATACTAGTTCCGATCTGAGTCTATCGGAGCACTGAAGCTCCCCAGGCATGAAGGTATGAATGGGGGCTTCCGGGGTTACGGGTGGCTAGAGCGGGAGCTCCAACCGTTCGGTCAGACGTCCCCGGGAAGGACAAGGAAATACTGTGTGGTCGCATACCGTCGTAAAGACTGGAGCGGTGGGCCCAGCCCACGGTGTCGGGTGCCTTTTGAAGGTTTTCCGCTCGAGAACACAAAAAAGGCAGGAACGCTAGCTAACCGAGAAATATCCCTTTACCAATGTAGAGGCAAACGAGTTTGCAGCTGCAAGCTATAGATAATAATAATAATAAAATTGCCTGACCGAACTGTTCGAGCTCCCACTCTAGCCGTCTGCAACCCCGGAAGCCCCTTTTAGTCGCCTCTTACGACAGGCAGGGGATGCCGTAGCCCTATTCTGACCCCGAGGCTACAGGGACGAACAAGAAATACCTACCTTGCGTATAGTAGATCCACGGCCGAACTTAGAGGTCTGGAGGCCTCGGAGTAAAGGAGTGGAGCCCCCCCCCCCCAAATAGTTTTCCAAATGAATTGAACAATTTTTTTAGTCGAGATTTTCAATTAATAATTTCTTGTGACCCCAAATAGCTTCTGAAATTAAATTTTAGTGTTAATAAACGAAACTTGGCAAGCATTTTCGCCAAAATCGTTAATGTTTTTCTGTACGTACCTATACGCCGAAAAAAGTATTAACTTTATAAAATTCAAAGCTATCAATGGACACTCTAGCGCGCTCCAGAGCGCTATGACATGGGGCTCTTCAAGAAAGGTGCAAAAAGAGCTCTCCTTCAAGGCCGGCGATGCATTGGCGACTCCTCTGGTGCAAATGTCCATAAACGACGGTAACCACTTTCCATCAGGTGGCCCGTCTGCCTTATCGTAAGGTACATATAAAAAAAAAAACTCTCCTGGCTCAACAGCGTCGACGTCCAAGAATTAAATAAAATATAGCATACATTTTTTTCAGTATTCAGAGTGTAGAGTGGTGAAACCTATATTAAAAACGATGAAGAATATAGTGTGTGCCTACAGTGATATTCTTTATCAGAGCGATCTGAAGTACACTCTGGCCGAGCCGGTACAAGTACGCGATGATGGGGTGTATACATTGGTCAAGAGTGATCATGTCAAGGTGCTATGTACCGGGACAAATCAGAACAAGTGAGTATGTTATAATTAATGAACTACAAATACAAATCACTACATAGTATAAAACGAAGTTGCTTCCCGCTGTCTGTCCCTATGTATGCTTAGATCTTTAAAACTACGATACAGATTCTAATGCAGTTTTTTTAATAGATAGAGTGATTCAAGAGGAAGGTTTTTATGTATAACTCAGTGGAGTAACACTGATAATTTTAGATTTTTGACTTTTAGGCGGAATGAAGTTCGCCGGTCAGCTTGTCTCCTCATAAAACTGAACAAAGAATCCTATAAGGATGTATAACATAAAACTGTTTTGAAAATAAGAAAAGAACCTGTCGGCTAGAATTGAAATTGGCAGTTTTTATTTTTGTTATAGCAAATTTTTTTGGGACTTGATGTCAATACTAACATACCTATATGTATAATGTTATACCTATACATTTTTGTTATTTTTGTTATAGTCTATTTACGAGCTATCATTTGACACCCATGTTATATCGACGGGCCCCTAGAACAAAATCGTATGTGAAAAATTACCAATTTACAATATGAAGCTTAGAAGTCTTGTGGACATACAAACATTGATTAAAGACGATCTATGGAAAATCATTGTAATAGCTAATTAGAAACTTATTAAATAAGTCCCTAAATAGCTATTACAGTCAACAAAACATACAGTAAATTGGTAATTTTTCATAAACGATTTTGTTCTAATGGCCATCGATATGTTTTTATTTAAAGTTCTGCTTTTTATTTTAGATTCTCAATTCCAGTACTTCACCGTCAATCTGGGAGGGTCATAGTACGGGATTCAGGTCAACAATATCGCCAAAAACGCCAGAAGGCAGGGAGAAGAGCCTGAATGTACTGATTCTAGGTTTTGACTCGACCTCCCGAAACGGCTTCATACGACGCATGCCCAAAAGTTACAGGGTACTGACAGAGGTGTTGAATGCTACTGTTTTTAAAGGGTATGTCGGAAATGGCGGTATTGTGGCAACACCGGAACGCCAGCGCCATCTCGTGGCGTTCGATGAAGTTAGGGTTGTACCAGTTTATTGGCCGGTCGGCCGAAGCAGACAACTCTAAAATCATCCCGCGTTCTTAGTGCTATGATTACTTGCCTACTTAATTTAGTTTAATTCAATGATTGTAACAAGTTTAATTCGGCAATATACTTTGCGTTAAAATCAAGTCTGCAATTTATTCTCGTGCTAACATTCCCTATCAGAGCCCACAGTAGGTTATCCTGATACGATGAGCGAAAAAGAACCACCCCCTTCGTCAGGGTATGTTTATTTTTTTTGTATATACGTATTACGTCATATTTGTTATTTTGTAGATTTTAAACTTAGTTGAAGTGAAAATTACAAAAGCTCTACTCTCGGCTCTACCTTTGTTTTTTGTATAATAATGGAGTAGCAAACGAGCATGCAGTGTACCCGATGGTAAGTGGTCACTGCCGCCCATGGACATCTGTAGTCAACTACATACAGAATATGGGTTGTGAAGTCAATCACAGATGCGTTGCTACTCCAGAGGACTATGATGGTCGCCTCATATAAAAGTGTGCCGGCAACCACACCTTTCACCTATTATTTATTATCATTATGTCACATTTCTGCCGTGTGTGAATTGCACTCTTTTTTTTCTTAATTACCTTTTAATTGGTAGTTAACTAAAGATTTTACAGGAAATAAGTACGTTGAGCCGAATAATTTTTAATGTCTTAATATGCATTCATATTATAATTTTAGTTACAACATAGTGGGCGACGGTACCCCCGCGGCATTATTCCCCTTACTAACTGGTAAGACGGAGTTTGAACTTCCCGATCTCAGGAAGTTTAAATATGACGGATTTATTGACTCCATGCCGTTCATATTCTACAAACTTAGGGATGATGGGTGAGTTGGTGAATCACTACATAGTATAAAACACGCTTTGTACACTCATAGCCCCACACTAGGATTTTCTCCTGTGTCGTGGGTACCATGGACACACAAGACGAATACACAAACACCCAGACCAGAACATGAATCTGAACTCATCATCCAGATACCTGTCTGGCCGGGAATAAAACCCGGGACCCATTGCGCGTCAAACCGGTATGGTATTATAACCGCTTCGCCACGCGGGTCGTCAAAGTCGCTTCTCGCTGTCTGTCCCTATGTATGCTCAGATCTTTAAACTACGCTACGGATTTTAATGCAGTTTTTGTATAGATAGAGTGATTCAAAAGAAAGGTTTTTATGTGTAACACAGTGTATGTATAATATAGTAGAGAAACACTGATAATTTTAGAGTTTTGACTTTTAGGCGGAACGATGTTCGCCGGTTCAACTAGTGATATAGTATAATTTTCAAATAAATCGCCGTCTATAAGAGAATGGGGACGATTGTTTACCATTTTACCATTACAAAAATATGGGTATCAAATTAATGCTATTAAATTAAATTAGTAGTAAAATAAAAACAAAATATACGCGACCAATAAAGAGCCACTTTTCTCTGGGAAGTCTGGTAAAAATGTTGCAATTTCGGCAACTCGTCAAAAGATGGCGTCACACGATTATGAATCACTCGATCCAAGACTTGTAATGTTTTTTTATAATATTGTTTCATTCATTCGCATATAAATAGTGTCGTCCGTTTTCAAACATACATTAGTGTTACAAAATCCTGAAGAAATTGTTGAATAAATTAATTATATCCAACGGGTAAATTACGGGTGTATTATAAACAATGCCTTCTATTTTATAGCGATAACTTGGCACAAGGAGAAATCTAGTTTTCTTAAAGTAAAGTTATATCTCAAGGTGGTAGAACCAGTGTAGTTCGACCGGGGAAGTACCACCGCCACACCTATTTCTAGCGTGAAGCATTTCGTGCGTTTCGATAGAAGGGTGTGGTTGCCGGCACACTTTTACATGAGGCGACCATCATAGTCCGCGGAAGTAGCAACGCATCTGTGATTGACTTCAGATGGGACCCATGTTCTGTACGTAGTTGATTACTGATGTCTACGGGCAGCATTGACCACCTAACCTGATGGTAAGTGGTCAATGCTGCATGCTCGTTTGCTACTTCAATCAAATAAAAAAATAATAAAAAAAGTAAACAAGAAATAACCTGTATACCTACATAACATTTAACTCGGTGGACTGCATGCTCGTTTGTTACTTCAGTCAGTTTAAAAAAAATCATTTCCCATCCTTGTATAATTAATTTATTTAAGGTACCGTACAGCATACTTCGAAGATATGCCCTGGATAGGTACGTTCCAGTACCGTTTCAATGGATTTGAACGACAACCAGCCGACCATTACCTCCGAGCGTTTTATCTAGAAGAGTCTAATAACGGCAGAAACTGGCTGAATGAAAACCAAGAGAAATACTGCGTTGGTGATACCCCACGGTATAAGTTGATGCTTAATATTACTGATCAGGTAATAAGGACCAGGGTATGACGTCGTTAGTGTTATGGGGATATGATTTTTTTTCATAAGATTGATATAGCAAAAAAAAAAATACTTCAGTCCAATCTTGTGGATGATGTTTTGAGGAATTTTTTTCCCTATTTTTTTTAAATTTCATACATTTAAAACGTTGCTACAATGCTTTAAAGTTCTGGTCAAAACGACATGTTTAACTTCTATTCGATTTTTTTTTAATTAGTTAAAATTGGAGCCATAGTTGGAAGTTCATCTTCAAATTAATTTTCATCCATTACTTTTGATAAATTGGATTTCTATGGTATAGAAAAGAGTTAGGAATGAATAAGTAAAATTGTACGAATTTAAGATAAAAATATATTTAGAACAGAAAAAAAACAAAAATAAGTTAAACATTTCGTATTGACCGGATTTTCATGAGTATTGACGAACCCGGTCAACTATAAAGCCCTGTAGCAGCGTTTTAAATGTATGAAAATAAAAAAAAAATATAGGTAGAAAATTTCGTCAAAAGATCATCTAAAAGATTGGTCTGAAGTTTTTGTAAAATATATAAAAAAGTTATAGAGCAAAAAAGAAAATATAATTTTTTTTTTACTTTTTTGCTAGTAACTTCTTAAATTTTTAACTTACGGCAAAAAGTTATTTAAACATATTTGTAGGCAAAACAATTTGCTACAAATGATCACTTTACAATTTTTTTCTAAGATGCATATTTCCGAGATATTGCGAAAGTAGTGTTTTCCAAGATGGCGGCCGGGGGACAAGGATGGTGACCCCACAAACTTGAGGATAAGCTTATATTAATGTGTCCTCTAAAAATGCGATATTTGGTCCTTTCAATGGACTAATCAGAATGAAATGAAATGAAATGTCTTTATTTTGTATAGACCTACGGGGGCACTTACAAATTGTCAGTTACATTGTTACACTACCACCGGATCGGAATACGACCTCAACTGAGAAGATCCGGCAAGAAACTCAGCGGGTTTGTCTTTTTTGTTATGTTGTATATTTTTTTCAATCATGTTTTTTTGACATCGTACTGAAAGTTAGCTCCAGTATCTTGCTTACAGTTACTAAAGATGAGGCCTGAATCTAACCAATATTATGTTAGATTAATATTCTTTTGTCTATCTGCCTGTGCTTAAATTTAACTTTCCTGTCTAGTTCCTGAACCTAAATGGCAAACGATTTTGCTTCACTTTCATAGCGGATATAACACATGATGATTTTAATGTAATATCCACCGCTGATGATGACGTCACTGAGTTCCTGTTGAATTTTAAGGAGTCTGGACGAACGGAAGATACTCTTCTTGTAGTGATGGGAGATCATGGACCTAGGTAAATGCTGTGATACTATTTCGTCTTCACTTTCTAAACTTTCAATATTCAAAGGATAGAAACTAGGATTGTTCTGTATATTGCGGTTACTAATGACACACAAAGAGATACATCCAGACCCAGAAAAGATAAATTAAAAAAAAACACGCTTTCTTCACTCATAGCCCCACAGTAGGATTGTCTCCTGTGTCGTGGGTACCATGGACACACAAGACGAATACACAAACACCCAAACCCAGAACACGAATCTAAACTCATCATTCAGATACCCTGGATGGGAATCGAACCCGGGACCCATTGCGCGTTAGACCGGTATGGTCTAACGCGCCACGCGGGTCGTAAATTAATTCAGTATTCAGATATATTTCTCTGGCTGGGGCTTAAAAACTTGACTCAACCACGCGTGTTTTTACTGGGATTATTAAGATCAAATGTGTTTCGTTTTTTAATTATTATTACCCTACTACCAACAATATCCTTTTCTCAAATTTACAAGTACGTATATATTGTTCACATATTTCGATATGAGTGTATTTGTGATGTATTATTACTTGTAAGGTTTGTAAGGAAACATCGTGTAAAGACCTACATTCTTATTTCACCATCGCCATCAACCAATTGTCTCACTGCTGGGCACGAGTCTTCTCTCAGAATGAGAGAGTTTTTAGTCCATAGTCCACCGCGCTTGCCAAGTGCGAACTGGTAAACTTCACACACATCCAAGAACTTTTTTTTTTTAAAATAACTTTCGGGTGTGTAGGTTTCCTCACGGTGTTTTCCTTCACCGAAAAGCAGTGATAATTAATTTCTAATACGCACAAAAATCAGTGGTGCGTCCCTGGGGTTGAACCTCGGACCTCTGGATTGAGAGAGCAAGGTTCAACCATAAGGCTATTACTAATTCACCATATTGTCGTCAAAAGCATGTAAACTCTAGGAATCTGCATTTAACTAGCGGCAAATCTAAATCGGACACTTTTCGTTTAAAGAGCAAAGCTGTGTTATTAGTTTTTCTCGTATAAATATAGTGTTGATGCTAAAAAAATCTATAGAGCCATTATATCTACTAGTTCTAAGTATATTTAATTGTATTCCTTTAGATATACAAACGTTCGGGACACAGAACAAGGAAAATTAGAAGAACGGTTACCTCTAATGGCGATATTATTACCTGAAGCATTAAAGAAGTCTCGACCAGAACTTCAGAATACTCTAGAATCGAACGCAGAAGTATTAACAACTCCTCATGATATACATGCTACCCTGCTAGACGTCATGGATCTTAGAATGTACTGGAATCCGTATCGGATTATTGGAGCTGATATTAACAGGGGACTGTCGCTTTTGGAAGCGGTAATTTTGTTACTGTTTTCTCACATCCATATTATTATATGAATTTAAACTAGTATTATCGCGGAATTGATACATTTTAATACTTAACGTGTACTCACGATATGCGGTTTATGAATTCTTATAGAATTCTTATTGCCGATATTTCGACCCGGTGCATGGATCATGGCCACGCCAAACTGCGGTGGTGGGGAGAAATCGTTGACACGCACTGGTAAATTAACCTGTCTACCCTACGTCTAGTACGTTTTTCTTTTTTAGGTTCCATATCACGACACACAACATTAACTGTATCCTTACGCACCACACTTTGCACTATTTGCGATTTACATAAACTAAACACCGGATTAGAATTATCCATCCATACTAATATTTTAAATGTGAAAGTGTGTTTGTTTGTTCCTCTTTCACATCGCCACATAGCTATTATATGATATAGTGACGTAGGCTAGTATTTACCGCGCTCTCTCATTCCCATGAGAATATCGATGTTTTATTAGTTGATACATATTTTGTAGTTCCGGACGTTGTTAACAGATTGCGTTAGTAAAATTTATTTGCAAGTTCTGAATAACGCTATTAAATGCTAATGTTAATTCCCTTTGACCGTGCGGGCGAAACCGCGGGTAAGAGCTAGTATTTTCATAAAGTTATTGGGCAAAAGCGCATGCATTCACTTAAATACAAACACGTATAAATAATAAAAACTTTTTAACAAAAAATATCTACCGACTTCCATGTCACAAAAAAGTAAAAAATAATTTAAATATATTTTGGTCTAGAACATACTCAGTACTTAGTACATAGTCCTGAAGTCGGTGCTCGACATATTTCGCTGGACGACGGTAACTACGTCCTATATGAGCACCGACTTCAGAACTATGTACTAAGTACTGAGTATGTTCTAGACCAAAATATATTTAAATTATTTTTTACTTTTTTGTGACATGGAAGTCGGTAGATATTTTTTGTTAAAAAGTTTTTATTTTACACTTTTTAGTGACTATATTTTTATGTTTGTATTTAAATAAAGCCTCTAAGTTTGCTTTGTGCATCTACATATTCACAAAAATTAAACATAAAACACTTTTACAATTCATACAAACAGGGCGCCCCCTCTGGAAGTACCCCTCCATCATCAGGGTTGAGGAGTTGAAGGTCAAATTTTTCATCTTATATTGTTGCTTAGTAATCTTATAACATATACGTTAGTACCAGGTGGCTAACTTCTATGGCTCAGGCTTGCAGTACCCTGCATCATCAGGGTTTAGGAGTTGAAGGTCAAAATTTTAATTTTGTGCCTCTGTTTGGTATTATTTTTACATACCCGTAAGCACCAAATTGCCAATGTTGCTTATGTTTTTGCTCAGTAATCTTATAACATATACGTAAGCACCAAATGGCTTATTCCTATGGTTTTGGCTTTAAGTACCCCTGCATCATCAGGGTTGAGGAGTTGAAGGTCAAATTTTTGTCCCATGAATTTGCTTAACAATTTCATTATATATTCGCAAACATCAAACGACCAACTTTTATAGTTCAGGCTAGCAGTACCCCTGCATCATCAGGATTGAAGAGTTGAAGGTCAAATTTTTCATAGTAAATACCTACATAGTAATTTTATTCTATATTTTACTCAATTGGACTTCTCCAGCTAAGGTTCGGCCGACTATCACTAATTTTATTATTTTGCTCCAAAAAGTTGAAGATCCTATGATTAGAACCTTATCAAACTCTTATCAGACTACCCCTGGAGTACATCCTTTCTAATAAAAAAGAATCATCAAAATCGGTTGGCGGGATATTGAGTTATTCATACATTTATCGCGTACATTGAAAATGCAAATTTAAGACTTATGCGTTTTTCTTATGGATGCCCTAGTCAAAAAAATACTAAAAAAAAATGGGACCCTATGACACGCACTACCTTTCAAATAAAAAAAAAATCATCTAAATCGGTTCACCCAGTCCGGAGAAATGAGGTAACAAATATAAAAAAAAAAAAAAAAATACAGACGTATTGATAACCTCCTCCTTTTTGGAAGTCGGTTAAAAAAAACGTGCGGCACTCGGGGACTGCCGCTGTAAGGCATATTACATAGGATTTTTATATCAACTTATCCAATTATAATAATATTAATTTTATATGTGAAGCAAAAACTTGTGATTCAATATTTTTTTGAAATAATGCATATAACTTAAAATTATGTATTATTTCAAAAAATATTAGCATTCTCTAATCTTTCTCTGCATCAACTATAACTGTGCGTAATTTCACACTCCTCCGTCTGTGGCAAGTATCTTAAAAACGAATCACAAGTTTTTGCTTCACGTATTAATATATAGATATAGATCTACATAATATTCCTAGGGTGTGTTCAGGCGAAGCATATTAATTTAGTCCCCTGGTCAGCTAGGGGAACTGAGCTGCGCCCTGTAGTTCCGGGATCAGAATAGGGCTACGGCATCCCCTGCCTGTCGTAAGAGGCGACTAAAAGGGGCTTCCGGGGTTGCGGGCGGCTAGAGTGGGAGCTCGAACCATTCGTTCAGGCGATCCCAGAAAGGACGGCGGTATGTATGGTCACATACCGCCGTAAAGACTAGATGGGGCGGCGGGCCCAACTGCCCATCTGGGAGGATCCCGATGGGGCAACGCGCTGAGAGGATTCCGGCTGCGGTCCTTTGGAGGTCCCTTTGGAGTCCTCTTTATAGCGCCGAGGACGGCCACCGGGAGGGGTTCTAGTGCGGATAAAAATCTCCCATAACCCTGCGTCGCTCCCACGGCGTCGGGTACCTTTTGAAGGTGTCCCCCTCGAAAACAAAAAAAAGGGGGAACTGGGCTTTTGAAGCATTTTAGTGAGCAACGCATTTATTACATAACTGTGAATTATTGCATATTTAACCTAATTATGATCACTGGAATATTGTGTTAATCAGGGTACTGAAGTTATTGGAAATATTTTTTATATTTATATTTTGCATGGATTCTTATTAACTGCTTAGATTCCCAAGAACCGGTCCTGTAGTGAGGCAGGCGTAGGACCCCACTGGTGCGCGTGCCTCTCGTGGCAAGCCATCGCGGTCACGGAGCCGCTGTATGACCGCACTGCGAGAGCCTTGCTGGAGTACATCAACTCGCTTACTGAAAGTGTCAGGTCAGTGACATAGTTATACCTAAAATGATTTACTTATCTTGTTTTATTTATAAATATCTTATTGTGTTCCGGTACCTATTAGTTTTTTCTTGTTTGGTACCGATAGATAAGTTTATCGATAAAAAATAGTTAAGAAATATAGAGAAATGTATGATTTGGTCATCCGTCTAAATTCAGAATTTATTCATCGATGCTTAATTAAAAAAAAACACAAACTTGAAGCTTGAAAATGCTTTTTTCAATCCTAATACGACCAATTTTTAACAAAAATAAGATTTTTTCTTGATTGTTTATTTTTTTCACTACAGTAGGTACAATGCGATTTACAATCCAAACGCGGTCTTATTGCTAAACATAGATTTTTTGTGTATTCATATTTCAGGTCGAAATGCGTTCCCCGAACACTAACTTCGATAGAATGGGTGAAACGTCAGATGCCCAACAGTGGGCTTCAGGCGTTCTTCGGGTCGAGGAATAAAGACAAGTATATGGGCGAATTTGGTGACGCGATGAAACTTGATACAGAGATCTACGAGGTGAAGGTATAGTCGTCGTCAACACATTATTGTCCCACTGTTGGGCACGGGTCTTCCCTCAGAATGAGAGAGTTTCTTACCACAGTCCACTGCGCAAGTCAAGTGCGAATTGGTAGACTTTACATAGCTTAAAGAACTTTTTTCAAATAAATCTAAGGTGTGTTTTCCTTCACCGTAAAAAGTCATCATTATTTTTTAATACTTACATCATTTTATAAAAACCTTTGGTAAGTGTCTGGGATTTTTACCTGGGACCCTCGATTAAGAGTTACAACTATTAGACTCTCATAGCTCTAAAGGTATAGTATCTAAAATAAAACATACGGTCACTAGCCCGATGAATGTAGCCAAAAAATAGGAGTAAGGTTACGTAAATTTACTCGTAGAGTTTGGAAATTAATACGAATATTTGGAACAACATTATAAGTGCAAAGTGGCAGGTGCCCACTAAATAAAAGTGTAACATTATTTCCACCATGTTTCGAAAACCTGCCAAAAAATTTAAGATTTAATCTTACTACGGTGGTCGAACCAGTCCAGGTGGTAGCTAGTTCTACCGGAGTGCGACCGGAGAAGTACCACCGCCACACCTATTTCTAGCGTGCAGCATTTCTTGAGCGAGATGGAAGGGTGTGGTTGCCGGCACACTTTTATTACCATTGGTGACCATTATAATCCTCGGGAGTAGCAACATATCTGTGATTGACTTCAGATAGAACCCATGTTCTGTATGTAGTTGATTACAGA
Organism: Spicauda simplicius; assembly: GCA_949699795.1. NCBI lineage: Eukaryota > Metazoa > Arthropoda > Insecta > Lepidoptera > Hesperiidae > Spicauda > Spicauda simplicius. The sequence continues at coordinate 12,962,029 of OX453082.1, read as the reverse complement.
TGTCCTTAGGTGACAGTGACCACTTACCATAAGGTGGACTGCATGCTCCTTTGTTATTTCAAAAAACCTTGAGGCAATTGAGAACCCTAGGGGTCCACTTGGACCACTTTAAGAACTAAGTTTCGATAGGAATATGCTGCTGCTCATCTTCTGGATGTAGTCTCTCTTTCAAATTCTATCACATGCATGGGAAAAACACATTTTCTACACTCATAGCCCCACACTAAGATTTTCTCCTGTGTCGCGGGTACCATAGACACACTCAAGACGAAAACATAAACAAGTAGACCCAGAACATGAATCTAAACTCATCATTCAGATACCCGTCTGGCCGGGAATCGAACCCGGGACCCATTGGGCGTCAGATCGGTATGGTAACCGCTCCGCCACTCCGTCATAAAGAAAAGAGGTCGTGGTGCTATTCGAGAACACCACACGGCACAAGGAAGGAATAAATATAAATACTAGAGATGCGCCGAATTTTCGGTTGCTATTCGGTATTCGGCGTATTCGGCATCTTTTTACTATTTGTATTCGGCCGAATTATTCGGTTCGAGTTTTTCTATTTTGTTGCCTACACGTCACGGTATAGGACGAAAAGACAAAACTTTTTTCGTAAGATTTATGATATAAATCAAAGAAATCTTATGAAGTGTGTGTTATATAAAGCTAATTAAAATAAATCAGTCAAATTTTAAATCAATATTTTTTAAAATTTCAATCACATTCTCATTTTTTCCAAAAACTTACAATAATATTTATTTACAAACATCAAATCAACATTAGATTCTTTTATGAACACACTTTCGTAATTGTTTTTAATAAAAAATAGTAAACCGAATAATTCGACCGAATATCCGTTTCGGTATAGTCAAACCGAATAGTATTCGGTATCCGGTTATTCGGTGAAACCACTATTCGGCGCATCTCTAATAAATACAAATTCCAGATAGTAGATCCTTTTTTAAAAAAAGGCAAAAATTCAATACATCGGCAAGCACTCGTTCGATGTGAATTATAAATATTTTTGGAGTCGAAACCGTCAATGGCTTGACGTGCGATACATTATAATGAAAGCAAGACCTAAGATGTCCCAAAATGTCCCAACCCCCAATACTCTAATATAATAATAATGATGACAACAAAACGAAACATAATAAAAAAATAATATTGGTCCTACATAGTAAGCTTAGATTAGGTTTCTGTAAAGCCGCCGCTGCCGCCACCGCACACAACCGGGACCCAGCTTACACTGCCACCTAGTTGAGGGCGATGTCGACGGCGAAGGCTCATAGTGGAGCTGAGACAATGACGTGAAGACAAAAATAAAACCATGCTAAAAAAGGGCACGGACGATCTGTCTGTGGAGGCGTAGCGGATAATAAAAAAAAATCAAATTCCAGATAGTGGTGGGTCCCGGGCGCGGCGTATACGAGGCGTCGCTCACGTACTACGTGAAGGAGAACGAGTTTCGGTTGGACACCAGGGACATCTCCAGGATCAACCCGTGAGTAACACGTATTTATAGGCTTAATTTTCTAATTAGCAAAGCAGTCTTCCCGATAGAGGATAGAACAAGGTGGTAGAAATACACTGGATATTTCGACCGGGGAGGTACCATCGCCACTCTTATTTTTTATCTAATTGAAGTAGCAAACGAGCATGCAATCCACCTGATGGTGAGTGGTCACTGTGGTCACGGCCACTCATAGACATCTGTAACTTCATATAGAATATAGGTTCTATCTGAAGCCAATCACAGATGCGTTGCTACTTGCAAAGACTATGATGGTCGCCACATATAAAAGTGTGCCAGCAACCATTCCCTTCCATCTCGCGCAAGAAATGCTTCACGCTAGAAATAGGTGTAGCGGTGATACTTCCTCGGTCGAACTACGCTGCTTCTACCACCTTCAGAAAGTTAGGCGCTTGTATATATGCAGGGTATTGAGAATACTTCGATAGCGTGTTTCAGAATACTAGTAGCGCCATCTCTCGATGAGTTGCGGGAGGTCGCGGCAATATTAATGGGAATAAGAAAGTATAAGACATATGTATTATTCAATATTTCAGATACAACAAAGAGCCGAGCTGCATCAGAGATACACATCCGCACCTGACAATGTATTGTTATTGTAATATTCAAATATAAGTGCTTGTAAAGAGTTTTTGTTTTATTGGGTACCAATTCTTGAAACTCAAGTAATCAAGATGGTAAAACGTATAGTTAGCCCGGTATGGTACCACTGTCACACCTATTTCTAGCAGTTCTTGTGTTTTGTTGGAAGGGTGTGGTATTTTTTATAATTTGGTATAATTTGGGGTACAACCCATTATTGTCTCACTGCTGAGCACGAGTCTTCTCTCAGAGTGAGAGGGTTTAGGCCATAGTCCACCGCGCTGGCCAAGTTCGAATTGGTGGACTTCACACACCTCCGAGAACTTTTTTTTAAAAGAACTTTCGGGTGTGTTGATTTTCTCACGATGTTTTCCTTCACCGAAAAGCAGTGATAAATAATTTCTAATACGCACATAAATTTAGAAATCAGTGGTGCGTGCCTGGGAACCTCGAACCTCCCGATCGAGAGGGCAAGTTTCAACCATTAGGCTATCACTGCTCTATAAAAAAAAAAGTAAAATTTATCGGAAGAAATATGGTGAGAATGTTGTCGCACACTGGACCCGCTATCTTCAACTACGCCCTTCGACCAAATCGTAAGATCATTTATTTATTTATTTATTAGGATTGCCAACGGAACGTACACATTACATTTTTAAGAAAAAACATTTAAACAAGTCCATAATATATGTCGTTCCAATTATAGGCGACCACGTCTTACAATATAATATAATACTTATTAATATGAAACTAAATTTAACCAAACCCTATTCTAATATTGCGCTAAATTTAATCAATTATATAACCTTAATTATTATTTATATTATTCTTATTCTTATTAACCATTATTAATTTATCAATTATTATTGTTATCAATTATTAATTACCAAACATTAAATTATTTAAATAAAATACTTAGAAAAAAAATGCTTAAATAAATTTTCCTTAAACTTATAAAAAAATTCTTGAAATATATTTCTCATTACGAGAGAAATAGGTGGGGCGATGGTACCTCCAGTCGAATCAAACTTGTTTCACCACTTTCCATTCCAATGCTACCCTCGGCGCGCAACTTTATTATGACAAGGAAGGTTTATTTAGAACTAGCTGTCCCGGCGAACTTCTTTCGAAAAAATTCTAAAATCTAAAATTATCAGAGTTCTTCCACTATTTTATGCATGTATTATACATAAAAATCTTCCTTTTGAAGCACTCTATCTATTAAAAAAACTTCATCAAAATACGTAGCGTAGTTTTAAAGATCTAAGCATACTTAATAACAGACAGCGGGAAGCGACTTTGTTTTATGTAGTGATTCAAGTAGCAAACGAGTGTGCAGTCCATCAATCCTGTCCATGGACATCTGTAAGCAACTTCATATAGAACAGATTTTCTATTTGTATGCAATCACAGATGCATCTACTTCTAAGGGCTAAGACGGTCGCCTGAATAAACATGAGCCAGCAACCACAACCTTCCACCGAAACACAAGAACTGTTCCACGCTATAAATAGTTTTTTATATCTGACTGAATTAGCAAGCGAGCATGCAGTCCACCTGTAAGCAACTTTAAAAAGAATATGGATTCTATCTGAAGCCTGTCGCTGATGCGTCACTACACCCGGGGACTATGATGGTCGCCTCATAAACGTGTGCCGGCAACCACACCCTTCTATCGAAACGCAAGAAATGCTTCACGCTACAAATAAGTGTGGCGGTGGTACTTCCGCGGTCTAACTACACCGGTTCTACTACCTTTAACTCTTTAACCACCTTGTTCTATACCCTTTCTTCCCAAATCTTGCTCGTAGTCGAAATTTGCTAGGATAACGGAAAAAGTAGGGTTGCCAGATAATAAAACCACAAATAGGGATTCAGCAAAATATAATTATAGCACAGATCATAGTCAAAGGTTTAAAAATCCTAATTAACTAAAATCTCAAAGCATAATATTTTAGCAAAGACTTTGTAAGTTCTTTGCCTGCGATCATAAGTTTTTCCTGTAACTCTCCAGGCAAGTAGTAGTCCAAGGACGATAGGCCAGTACCTGAAAAAATATATGGGTAGAACTCTGTAACAAGGATGGAATAAACAACTCTACCAACCCATTATACCCCACTGCTGGGCACGGGTGTTCCGTGCCCAGCAGTGGGGCAGTAAGTTTTGCCCATAGTCCACGCTGGCTAAGTACGAATTGGTAGACCTTACTCACTATTCTGAACTTAAAAGAATCTGTCATGTATTTGGTTGGTATATCGGTCGGTCTCGGAAAATACATGGTGAGGTAACACCTCACTATGTATTCACACGTCAAGGTAAGTGGGAATTAGGCATTAGGAATTAGGCAATTAGGTCTGAAGGTCTACCTTAGGTCAATAACAAATACGTTACTACATTCAAAGACTAAGTTGATCGTCTCATATAAGAGATATGGCTACCACTCCCTTCCATTGAAACACAAGAACTGCTTTTTTTATAGTTGAACCGGGCGATAAAGCAGACGGGCTACCTGATGAAAAATAGGAGGATACGCCACGGGTCCAGTTGACGTATATAGTGAAGCCTTTGGCGAGTGGTGCGGTGGAGGAAAGGTGACGTAGGCACCAGGTCAAAGAGTTCCTCGGAACTCTCACCGTTGTAAAGCCGGTAGAACACACAGAGATAGACTCAAGGGTTCTAATTCGATCGGCGATCCTTGGTTCGTCGACGAGTCGGATCGCGACGTTTAACTAGTAGTCCGACTACTTATTCGTATCATATGGGTTCTAGCGCCTTTCATCAACTGTGGTTACCAACATGTACAGCCAAGTGAAGACTATGGGAAAACCTTTCCAGGACAAGTCTAAGGACTGATTACTTACTCAACCCTGTGGTTACCAGGTCAATTAGCCAAGAGTCGTCGTCTAGAAGGGTATCCCTTTTCTCAAGGACTCTTCTAGTCCCTTGATTTGCAGGAAGCGCGTACTAAAACAAAATAAATATATAAATAATGTTTTCTACACTCATAACCAGGGACGTAGCTGTTAGTTATACATACAGGGTGTAATCGTGAAGTGTGCACAGGTGATTATACCGTAACTATTACAGATATCAAAAAACTTTAAACTAATATCGAAAGTACTTTACCTAATGAGTAAAATGACATAAATTACTTTTTGAAAATATAACGAGAAATACCCAAAAACTTTACATTAAATACTCCCATACATTTAGTATGAGATAGTAGAAAGTAGAGTTGCTGGGCCCCGTGCCCAGCAATGGTCACTCTTTAGCAATCTTCTCTCAGAATGTGATAGTTTTAGACCATAGTCCACCGCGCTGGCCAAGTGCGAATTGGTGGACTTCACACACCTCCGATATTTTTTTTTTATTTATAGAACTCTCGGGTGTGTAGGTTTCCTCACGATGTTTTACTTCACCAAAAAGCAGTGATAACCGATTTCTAATACGCACATAAATAGTGGTGCGTGCCTGGGTTTGAACCTTGGAACCTCCGATTGAGAGGACAAGTTTCAACCATTAGGCTATCACTGCTAACTTTCGTAATATTAATAAGATTAATAATAATAATTAATATTAATATAATATTACGAATATTATACACTTACTGCACACGCGAAGAAAATGGTGAAAATTATTAGATAGCTGTTCATTTTTCTGGCTGCTCCAAGAATACTTTAAAAATCCCTCTCAAGTTGAGTCGCAGAAAATTTCAGTAACAACTAACTATAAATACCTATAATCACTTTATATAATATCAACAATGACTATTGTTGATTTGTATCGCATTAAATTATACATTGTACTTTAAAATACTTATTTTCCGTGATAAAACTCTAATTTACTCTGCTTCGTAATTTATATTAATTATTTACTCGTAGGTAGTCCGATTTCTACCTGTAATAGTGGTGTTAGGTGGTGCTGTTTTGATTTGAAGGGAGGTAAGTTGAGCCAAGGCATTTGTCAAGACATCAGGCATGAATCGAATTCAGTGCTTAATACTATAATCAGACTTAATGCCAATTAAAATATAAACATATATTATAATTAAAAACATTTTAAAAAGTGTTAAAAGCAGTGTAATTCGACCTATTCGAGCTACTTATTCCTAGCGTATAGCAATTCTTACGTTCCGGTGGAAGAGACACTTTTACATGAGACGACCATTTTTGTCCTCGGGAGTAACATCTTATGTGATTGAAGTTACATAGCATCCCTGTTCTATACGAAATTGTTTACAAATGTCCATGGGCGGCAGTGACCACTTAGAGATCAGAAAATATGTGTAGGTCGTTTCGTAAAGTCATTTTATGATTAATTAAATTTTGTACTCTATAACACCTTTGACGTAAAGAATAACTATAACTAGTCACCCGTCACAATGGTCGAAACTCAACCCTAACTTAAATGAAAACAAGTAAACCTTAAATTATACAAAGAAGCACGAATATTTCGCAAATTCAAATAAATTGTAATAATTTTCAAGTTATTTTGAACGCACCCATTAAATGTAAAAAGAGATTTATTATCTAACTGCATTTAATAGCGGGTATTTTGACAAAGATATCTGATATTTTTGACGTTATGTATTTCATAGCAAGACATTGAATGCTCTATTTCGTTTATTATGTATGTGTTTGTGTCAAGTGCAAGGTAGTGAGTGTAATGTATTTTTAGTTGATTTTATGTATGTTTTTTGCATGTATTGAAAAAAGTATTTGTATTGTGCAATCCTTTTCTACATCAACTATAACCGTGAGTAATTTCATACTCCTCCGCCTGTGGCAAGTGTCTTAAAAACTCGTCACAAATTTTGCTTCATGTATTAATACAATTATAGAAGATATATTTTATTTAAAATAACATAATCAACAACCAAATCGTTGTGATTGAATTCTTAAATGACTAGTAGGTAAAATTACTCAGATGAGTAAAAAAAAAATGTATGATAAAAAAAGATGAGTATGTGGCTAATTTTCAGGCGAAGGTATGTTTTTTAGTCAAAAAAGTTGTTAATGTCTTATAGTTTGTAGTTCGCCAACAACGAACTAGATGGCGCTACACCTTTTGTATCATACTTTCTGAATCACGCTATATAGATCGTGTACCGGTACTTTTTTTTAACCGACTGAAGTAGCAAACGAGCATGCAGTCCACCTGACGGTAAGCGGTCCCATGGACTCCTGTAAGCAACTTCATACAGAACATGAAGTTTGAGATCTATTTTTTTTATCTGACTGAAGTAGCAGACGAGCTTGCAGTCCACCTGATGGTGAGTGGTCACTGCCGCTCGTGAACATCTGTAAACAATTTTATGTAGAACATGCATGGGTTCTATCTGAAGTCAATTACAGATGCGTTGCTACTCCCGATAACTATGATGGTCGCCTCATATAAAAGTATGCCGGAAACCACACCCTTCCATCGAAACACAAGAACTGCTCCACGCTAGAAATAGGTGTGGCGGTTGTACTTCCCCGGTCGAACTACATTATATTATATTTCTGAATTAATACCTATTTCTGGTATTAAAATGAGGGTTATTCCAAGCAATTAAAGAAGGAAAACTAATGTGACTTTTTAGTGATTTTCGGAAGGCATTTTCTGTAAAATGGAATTACGTTGAAGGGGATTAAAAAACCTCAAAATTACTCGACAATGGTCGCTAACTCAAAGTTGCAGTTACAAAAAAATCTAAAAACTAAAATATTTAAGCTTCAAAGACATGTTTTACAATCTCGTATCACGAAGAAAAATCACAAAAAAAACATTTTTTGGTAGCGTAATTGTTCGCAGTTCACCAATCGCCACCACCAAATCGCACTTGGCCAGCGCGGTGGACTACGGTCTATAACTCTCTCATTCCGAGAGAAGACCCGTGCCCAGCAGTGGGACAATAATGGGTTGACGACAATTGTTTGCAGTAGGTATCATTTATTTATTTTTCTTATTTACATCATATTTTCGTACATGTTTATTCACTAACAACGACCATTGCTAATTTGTAGTTAAGAAAATAAAACAAGTCTAGTAATTGTTATATTTTCCACAATGTTAACCTTGATTTAACAATGGTTAGTCAGTAATTACGTATTTTTTTTAAATCCGTTCAAAAACCCGTTACAAAAATCTGTATAGTTAATTTTTTGTAGGATTTTTTTTCCATCACTAAAATCTGTATAGTTAGTTAGTTTTTTTTATTAAACAATGGTATGTTTAACATACAACTGAACAAGTACGACAATATTTTTTTTTCTTAAAAAATATTTTTTGATTTAGTATCATCAATAACGTTTATCCGGTAGCAATTTTGAATATTGTTTTTAACTTGATAACTATTTAAAATCTTTTGTGTTACAATAAAACGAAATTAACTTTTTTATTGACTTTTGAACTTTCATATAAAGCTATTATTAATTTATATTAAGCTATTATTAATTTATACCTATTCATAAAAATTTTTAACACTATTTTCTTAATTTAAATTCATTTAAATTTATTTTCATATAAAGACATCATGATAACAATGACGTAGGAAGTACGTTATATCACAATATAAATATCATACAGTAGTCTAACTCTGCCGTGTCCTTGAATTTTATACCTACGGAGGCGTTGGGCGAAAGATTGCGTTAGGGCTGCCTGCCTATAGTATTTTAATAACATCAACCAGTATGAATACTTTCTTTATGGTTGTTTGACAGTAATTATTATATATTTTTATTAGCTTTTTATTAGCTTCACCTGTATGTTTGTTTGTAACCGACTTCTTTGGGGGCGATTTTGACCCACGTTAAACGGCCAGATTTCGTTCAAACTTTATAGATTTATTGAGGACCGATGACAATACACTAATTTAATAAAATTATTCCATGTTTTATTTTGACTAAAAAGTAGAAAATAAATAATAGTTAAAAAAAACTAAAAAGCACGCTTTTTATAGAAAACCGAACTAAAAAATAGAAAATAAATTTAAATGAATTTAAATTAAGAAAATAGTGTTAAAAATTTCAATGAATATAAATTAATAATAGTGTGAATAAAAATAAAAAAATAAATATTTTAAAAAAAGCTATTATTAATTTATACCTATTCATAAAAATTTTTAACACTATTTTCTTAATTTAAATTCATTTAAATTTATTTTCTATTTTTTAGTTCGGTTTTCTATAAAAAGCGTGTTTTTTTAGTTTTTTTAAACTATTGTTTATTTTTTAAACAAATATAATTCATGTGAATTGTATAGGAAGTGTTGAATACATGTAATGTTTTTTAATTAGTCGATTTAGGTTATACAAAAAAACTATTTTTTTAATATGTGAGACTTTTAATAACAAATCTTTATTTTACTAATAATAATTACAAATTTGACACTGAAAAATATTTGCGCCTCGACTGAGACGTACGAAAAGCTTTATTATTAAATTTAATAGTATAAAAAATTCGCATTCGGATAAAAAGCATAATAAAAAATAATTTTGGGAAATAAATATTGACATGGTGGAGAAAAAGGAATATCTTTCATTTGGTTATAAATACCTGCAGCTACTTTACAATTTATGTGTGTTGTTTTAAATGAAGTTCGAAATATTTCCTCCAATTTTTCTACATATTGCACAAAATCATCCCTGGGTATTATTAAAAAACTTTGTAAATTATTTTTGCAGTAGTCTCGGTAGCTTAAATACCGACTCTCTTCGTTGAAATTATGGCTTCTTTGATCGGGCTTTATATATGACTTCAAGGCTTGACAATCATCTTTCTCCAAACAACGTTTTAGGAGATATCCACAAATATAAAAAAAGAGCTTTTTTTTTCAGGCAAGTCTGTCATCCCTGTAGCTCCGGGATCAGAATAGGACTATGACATCCCCTGCCTGTCGTAAAAGGCGACTAAAAGGGGCTTCCGTGTTTGCAGAGTGAGAGCTCGAACCGTTCGGTCAGGCAATCCCGGGAAGGACGGCGGTATGTGTGGTCGCATACCATCGTAAAGACTAGACGAAGTGGTGGGCCCAAACGGGAGGAGCCCGATGGGGCAACGCGCTCGGAGGATTCCGGTTGAAGTCGTTTCGAGATCCCGGAGTCCTCCTTTTTAGCGCCGAGAACGGCCACCGGGGGGGTTTTAGTCCGGTAAAAATCACACATAACCCTGCGTCGCTCCCACGACGTCGGGTACCTTTTGAAAGTTTCCCCCTCGACAACAAAAAAAAAGGTTTAAAAATGTAACTATAAATTTAAAATGATTTATTTATTTTATGTAGTTATTTATTTATCGAACAATATTCTATTTTTTACAAAAATATCACTTACCTATAACTATGTACTTTATTGAAAAGAGATACACTTCGCCAATGGCATGTAGGACACACATACTTACCTATGTCACTTCCCTTTATCATAATATTCTTTAATTATTTATGGATCCAGGTATTACATTCGATAGAAAAGCTAAAAACCAGTTTATTAAAAAAGAAACAAAGAAAGAAGGTAATTCTAGTACATTAAAAAACATTATAATTGTCTTACCTTTCGTAGTTTCAAGGTAATTTAAAAAATGTTATCTTTGGATGTATTAATGTAGAATTCAAACAACCAAAAACAGCACAATATAGTCTACAATTCTTCTTCGCCATATTATTAGTAAAATAAAAAAATCACTACTCAAAAAACCGTTACACAGTCCGCTCGTCTCTACGGCACATTCGGGTCTGTTTGTAGACCGAATGCAAACCGAAATCGAGCCGCGTAGGTATAACTTGCGTTTCGTGCGCTTCTAAGGAGTTAGACTACTGTATGATATTTATATTGTGGTTATATTAAAATATGAATTTATCATCTTGCTCTTAATTTATAATATGTCAAATATTTTCATAAATAGTTAAAGGTAAATTGCATTACTATATGTAATATTAAAAAAAGAAATCATGATCAAGTTTATATTAATGCTAATTTATTAATTATTATATTTTTAATGAGCTTTTATATAGGAACATCATTGTGGTATTAGCATTTACGTACTATATATAGCGATGTAGAGACAGCAAAATAATTAATTTTTTAAACGTAAATTTTGTACAAACTATAATCGTACTTAAAAATGATCGTCTTATCCTTTGTTCCTGATTTTTCATTAATACATAATAAGTCCTTACAAACATCTATATCGTGTTTCAGGTTACTCGGAGCCATCATAAGGAGTAGAAAGAAATGAAAGAAGATAATACAAAAGGAATGATTTTATTATATAATTATTTACACATCGTATTTAATATGAGTATTAAATAAGCGAAATAGGCAAAAATAGTACATAAGAATTCAAGATGGAAGTTATACAGAATCTCAAAAGCAAAAGGCATTTGGCAATACTGGCCTTTAAATCCTTAAATATATCACTTTTATACGAGCGACTTCTAAAATTAATAAAACTAATTTAATATCGCTCATATAAAACGAATACCTACAATAAAAATTATCGGAAAATGACAATCTCTCTTAAATACCAAAACGCATTTGAGACCGAGAAATCATTTTCCGATTTTTTACTTTGCTTAATTAAACTTAAGTCTTTAAATATGGCTCAAAATCCTTGAACATGGCAAAAGTCGTCATTTAATAATCGGTAATAATTTTTTATAATTTAACGTTAGCTTAAATAACAATTTAAACCGGAAAGTTGCTTATGGTGTTGAAATATTTAATAATAAATATTATGAAGATAAACATTGTTGTATAGAAATCGGTAAAGATTCTTGAGTGCATATACCCTGCAGTTATAGGATATACATACACTGATGCACTGGTTTTGTGCGAATTGGTGGGATTGACGACTGTCGAAAAGTTTAATCAACTAATTGGATATTAGGGTAGAAGTTTCAAGTTAATGTAGAATTTGAGATATAATTTTAATAGCAATAGAAGACATCTAATACCCAAATAAAGGTAGGTTGCAATAAATTATTTATGGAAGAGAAAAAGCGAGAGATACGATCATGTAACTTACTATTTTTGAGAGCCACAAAATGATTCAAACGTTAAACACTGCGTTGAGCATCAAAATTAATGTTCATGTCTGATGTTATGAGGCCATGAAATTAAGCTATAAATTGTGGCAAAATTTATCAAAATTCACATAATGCTGATGCTTGCAGCAAGTGTTTTCATAACTGATAGAAAAAACCATTTGAAAAGTTTTGTGATCCCTAAAAATAATTTTAACAGTGAAGTAGATGTGACAGTTAAATCTTAACCGCTTCTATAGACTCCTCATTCATAATAATTTAAGGCAGTATCAAAAGATAAAGATAAACTGCACATAAAAAAGGATCCAAATTGCATCTTGTCCAGCACTCTGGCCTTTGCTTAGCAGCACGTGATAAACTTGCTATAATATTTTATGGAATATTACAATCTATCTCGAGGGGTAATGCCCAAATTATACTTTAACAGAAATATTACTGATGCATTGAGATTGCAATATCACTGTATTGTAATGGCTGCACGATAAGTATAGTTGGTAATAGTACTATCCAAATTAAAACGACAAAAATGCCCATTAACTTGCCCTAGAGTAGATTAGTAGTTATGAATAAGTCAATGTTTATCTTCACCTGATTATTAACATCTCTTAATAAGGCCCAGATCCCTGGTAACCCTGACTGCCACTGGAGTATCCCTGACTACTACCGGAGTACGCTTGACCACCACCGGAGTACCCCTGACCACCACCGGAGTACCCCTGACCACCTTGGTAGCCGCCCTGGCCTCCCCTACCGTACCCTCCTCCTAAGCCAGTGTCCTCGTAGGAAATTCTGGGCTTGTATCCACCTTGATCAGCTTCGTACTCCACGGTCTGAAAAAAATATAAAAACCATTGTTTACAAATTCGCTGATGAATACAAATGGTTACAAATTAGCTATAGAAAGGGTTTTAGTAATTGGATATTTTTAAATCTTCACACATCACAAGTAACATGCTTCGAAATGCAAAGAATTAAATAAAAATTTTGATAGACATATTTATAATCAGCATTTTATAATTATCTTTTAAACCAGGTTATTTCCACAGCTTCATTCACATCTATCAGGGTACTGAGATGTTAGTCTAGGTCATAAACAATGCGTGTACTGAATTTCCTTAAAACCAGATCGGTAATTTGCGTAAAAAAGTATACATACATTCTCAAAAACTATAACAAAAATATTATAATTAAATAATATGTAAGATACTATACCTACAACATGTGCACAGATTTTTGTAGCAGCGATCGTACTGAAATTTTATTTATTTTTCTTGAAGTGACTTTTCCCTACAATCTCTATTTTTTACCTGTTTCCTGCCATCAGGTAACAGCACATAGTAAAGTCCTTCAGCCCTATCGCCTTGCCTCGCTTCCCGGTGTCCGAAGTCGTTTCCAGAGGCGTCATCCTTTACCATATATTCGAAGTTGTAGTTGGCTGGCTCCTGGAAGAACAAAATTCATTTAGCCATGTAATTCTTAATATGTTTAAAATGAAATAGAGAAAGACTTAAGAAGACATAGTTGCAGAGCTTGCCATTCAATTGATAGTTGAACTGGTCGTCTGCAAATAGTTAGTTCAATTGATAAAGTGATTCTTGGCTTTAGAAATTTTGAATGCCTAATTTTGAATTAATCTCAAATAAAATTAATCTAAATAAATTGGTCATAAATGCCTCAACTGAAGATGATATATAGCAATAAAGCTCTTGATAGTGTTTAAGCCAAAAGCAGCGTTCGACACTACTGCTAACTCGACCGCGAAGAATTCTTTAAATGTCTGTCTTGATCATGTCGTAATTTGATTGTGTGTCGTGGTTTCGGTTTTGAATAGTATCAATCCATCTCTTCCCGTAAATGTCTTAGGAGGTAATTTAGGAACAACATCCATGAGATGAACGGCGGTTACTTCCAACATCAATGTGATGACGTGACATTAATACCTACCTTTTCAACACCCATACTAGAAGTTCTGATTATTTATTGGTGTATGTACATTACGGGAGGTTTTTGTTCAGTAGCGCGTCATAAAAAGCTGATAGATTTTAATTACTGGTCTTGGAACTCACTCCAGTGCTGCCATCATCATAACCACCATTGCTTCGTCCACTGCCAGGGGGCAGGTACTGCCTGCTCTGGGCACCGTTGAATCCCGACGACCCGGATCCACCTGGAACAACGAATTTAGAACTTTGCAGCAAAAGCACTGAACCTATAACTATGTATAACATTCTTAGGAATTCTCAAAGAACGAGAAGGATTTTGACCATAGCCCACGTTGGTTATATAGGAATGGAATTGATAGACATCAAATAGCTTAGAAAATTTAAAGACAGCTTCATGTCCCTTTTCTCTGTGTCCTTACGATCTTTCACTTTAATTTTTAAGCTTATTTTCTAAATTCAAAAATCAATTTAAACTAAATTTATAATTAATCAAAACATAATATTTCAAATTTGTAATATGCTTATATTAAAAAATAAAAATCATAATTCTGAAGCATTTGATTCCCAGACTACGTAGAAAACTTTATATTTTATAGTTTATGCATGGAAGTAACAAACAAGCATCCATTCGTAAATATCTTCGCCTTAATTATTGAGAAACATACCACCAGACCCAAAACCAGGGGCACCATATTGCTGAGACGGTCCCGAGGGCGCTCCATATTGACTCGACGGCGCTTGTCCCGAACCAAAGCCGAAACCCTGACCTTGGCCCGGCGCTCCATATTGCTGAGAGGGCGTTCCATATTGCTGCGACGGTGATCGATATTGCTGGGAGGGAGCGCCATATTGCTGAGACGGGGATGAGGAACCGAACTGTGAGTTTCCGCCGAATTGTGAAGATGTGCGGCGGCCAGCAGAGGGCGCTCCATATGTAGATGATGGACGTCCGCTAGAAAATATAAAATGAGATCTTTATCACACTTATTTTTAAGTTTAATAAGGTAATCAACATCACATTTATTTCTATTTCAACAGTATTAAGAGCCAGTGGCGTAGCAAGCCTTAGAACAGTCCTGAGTCAAAATTAGTTAAGAGGCCTAAATAAAGACCCTTCGCGCAGTTAAACCTTTTTTTTTTAAATAAGATTTTCGATTTTTTTTATAATAGCGCCTAACGATAAGGCAGACGGGCCACCTAATGGAAAGCAGTCACCGTCGCCTATGGACATTGGAACACCAGAGGAGTCGTCAATGCATCGCTGGCTTTGAAGGAGAGCTCAATTGTAAGATTTCAATTGTAGAAGGTCTTATGCAAACGGTGGATCCGTATACGGCTGATACGACGGCAGCTACTGTTAATTGCTGTTTTCTAAAGACCACCGTTAATGTTTTAACATATTACAGTAGTATGACCGAAAACGAAATTACATACGTGTGGTGCGAGATATACTCATAAAATTATCCGAGGCGTTTCAACTCAGTCAGTCAGTTGGAGACAAGTCCTATTTGCAATTGAGATTGTTACGTTTCCTTAAAACGACCATTCTTTACGTTTTCGCCCAAAGAGATATGGCACATAGCGCCCTACGCTTTTTTCACACATACACACACACACGCTTTCTACACTCATAGCCCCACACTAGGATTTTCTCCAGTGTCGTGAGTTCCATGGACACACACAAGACGAATAGACAAACACCTAAACCCAGAACCGGAAGCTAAACTCGTCATTCAGATACCTGTCTGGCCGGGAATCTAACCCGGAACCCATTGCACGTCAGACCGATATGTTAACCGTTGCTCCACGCGGGTCGTCGTAAATTATTTCGGTCATCGACAATACCTTGCAATGTACTTTGCAATAATAGGCGAGAACTTAAGCTCATCAATAGCTGTCCCGACAAACGTTGTTTTGCCATATAAAAAATAAAAAAAAGTTAAGGGTGGACAACCCTTAAGGGGTATGAAAAATAGATGTTGGCCGATTCTCAGACCTACTGAATAAGCATATAAAATTTGGTAAAAATCGGTCAAGCCGTTTCGGAGGAGTATGGCAACAAAAATTGTGTGACACGAAAATTTTATATATTAGATTTGGAAGTTAAGATGTTCACATTCCGAGACAGTAAACATCAGCAAAAGTGTATTGTTACCCGAACACAGCACTCGTCTGCCTTTGACCTCCAAACCCTGGAGCACCGTAGGTAGCAGAAGGGGGTCCAAAACCACCAGAACCGCGGTTGGGAGGTAGGTAGCTGTGAATTAAAATAAACGCATCAATTTTAATACGACGTATATACTCATCTATTCCAGCGCGATTTCCTGTCACGCAGAAGTTGTGAAAATATACAAAGATGACATAATGACAACAACAACCTGTCCACCAGCTTTTTGAGGTCTATTTTTTTATCTGACTGAAGTAGCAGACGAGCATGCAGTCCACCTGATGGTGAGTGGTCACAGCCGCTCTTGAACATCTGTAATCAATTTCATGTAGAACATGCATGGGTTCTATTTGAAGTCAATCACAGATGCGTTGCTACTCCCGAGGACTATGATGGTCGCCTCATATAAAAGTGAGCCGGCAATCACACCCTTCCATCGAAACGAGAGAAATGTTTCACGCTAGAAATAGGTGTGGCGGTGGTACTTCCGCGGTCGAACTACATTGGTGTTATCGCCTGTAGTTACACCAGCAATGACAAGTACCTACTACTAATACCACTCACGCGTGCCAAGATGTAGACATTTTTTTTGGTTCTATTCTATTTGTATCTGTATAGGTACATGTTTTGTATACAGACACAATACTCTTCTTCGTTGTTTATGTATTTTTGTATACACACTTTTAAAGTTATAGTTATTTACTTCATTTGGCGCGTTTGGAAAAATTGATGAGAGTAAATTTTTACGATGCGCGAGCACACCGCCACGAAAAACCGACACCCTGAAGTTAGTTAGTCAACATTTTAGTTTTTTCTATTGTTAGTCGTTGTTTCAACAAATGTAGAATAAGGCGAAAGATAAAGCTTTTAAAAAGATTTTAGAAAGCCAAAGAAGCATAACTTCTAACGCGTTTAAGATTTCATTTAAGTATTTTTTACTCACGAATTGACTGGAGGTTCAGCACAGACCACCACCAGCAACGCACTGACTATGAGGATCTGAAATATTATATATTTAACATATTTAAATATCATATTTTAAAAAATAAAGATAAAGTATACTGACTTCCAAAAATCGGGTAATGCCACATAATGACCAACATATATATTTTCGAGTATAAATATATAGAGCTATAACGCCTGAGAGTAGTTTTTGTGCTAATTTCAGACGTTTTTTTAATAATAATTATTAAATAAATAACATTGAGCTTATAAATAAATTATTGTGGACATGTAATTATAATTACGTTGCACCGTACTGAGCAATATTACATAGATTATTTCTCAGAGCAGTGATAGCCTCATTAGGCTCCCCGGATCTCCCGATCGAGAGGACAAGTTTCAACAATCCGAGCTGCAAACCCGGGCACGCACCACAATTTTTTTATAAAGTTATGTGCGTATTAGAAATTAATTATCATTGCATATCGGTGAAGGAAAACATCGTGAGAAAACCTACACACCCGAGAGTTCTTTAAAAAAGTTCTCGGAGGTGTGTGAAGTCCACTAATTCGCACTTGGCCAGCGCGGTGGACTATGGCCTAAACTCCCATTCTGAGAGAAGACCCGTGCCCAGCAGTAGGACAATAATGGGATGACGAGACTTATTTCTCATATATTAGTTATTATTACAGTTACTAAAGGAAATATTTATTAATTATTAAAAAGATCATTTATACAGTAAATAAAAATGAATTATAACTATTTGAGGATAAAAAATACTTGAAAAAATATGAAAAATACTTGCCTTCATGTTTGCTGTTTACTTTATTATTTTTCTTTTATTTTCCTCACTTCCCACTTCTGAAAAATAAAATATCACTATCAAAATGTTATATGTTTGTAATATATTATCACAGTTTTTTTTAACAAAATAATTTATTTTTGTAATCAGATTATTGGCTTGGAAACCTAAATTTAAAATTAAATTACAAACATTTTTGTAAAGCAACAAGTTTGAGTTTACAAAAAATAAATTTACATTGTGCATAACTTAAACGTCACTTATATTTATATATCGGCAATTTAACAGATGATAAATAGCAGTGCTTATGGACAAGTAAAATAATTTTTAAATAGTATTGGAACCTTACGGAGTCGTTTATATATTGTTATCTACTTTTTGTATAGAATTAGAAATTATTATACTGTCCATCTGATTGTAAGTGGTCACTGCAGCCCATATGCAGGTAACGCTTAGAGGACTCCGATTGCGTTCCTTTGGAGATCCCGGAGTCCTCTTTGTCCTGAGTACGGCCATCGGGAAGGTATAGTGAGGTAAAAATCCCACATAACCCCGCGTTGCTCCCACTACATCGGGTACTTTTTGAAGGTTTCCTTCTCGAAAACAAAAAACCAACCTTCAAACCAAAATAACACATAACACTGAAATTAGACAGAAATAAGTGTAGCGGTGGAGCCTTCCAGGTTGAACAAAGGCTTTTACCAACTAAGTTTCATTAGAATAAAATGCCCAGCAGTGGGACAATAGTGGGTTAAAGACGACGATGTTTCAATACCTCGTAAAAATTTCTGCCTACCACACCTTTTGAAATTCCCAAAAAAAAAACAAAAAATAACCCTTAAAAGCTTAACCTTATACTTAATACATTTTTCACTAGTTTCAGTAACTGAAAAATATAATATATAAATAAAAGTCAAAACTAAAAATGAGACTCTTATTAATCTAAATAAAACTCTACCTAATTTTGTACTTGATTTTCAGTAACCTTAATCCTTAACTCTACCACTTGATACTGAACTCTACTTTTTTACCACTTTCTACAAAGCTGCTCGTATCGGAGGCTGTATCTGACTGATGATGGACAAGCAGCGAGGAGGCTTATATACCCACACACTCATTAGACGCATCTGCTTATTCGTGAGTGAATGTTGCTCTACATACAGTATCGAGTCTATGTACCTATTGGTTCGCATTTTTCCATTGAAGACAGTACAAGTCTGTCTTCAGACAATTGGCGTGCACATTTGTACTAGGTTAAGGGTAGCAACGCACCTGTAGATAAATTGAGGTTTTCATCCCAGTATCCCGGATTTTCGGTATAACTCTCTGAGAACTTCAAGAACTATATTTAAGCAATTTTAGGACTTTACAGGTGGTAGTCGGGAAGTACACCACAGTCACACCTATTTCTAGCAGAAGCATTTTTGCGTTTCGATGGAAGGGTGTGGTTACCGACACACTTTTATATGAGACGACCATCATAATCCTCGGGAGTAGCAACGCATCTGTAATTGACTTCAGATAGAACTCATGGTCTATACGAAGTTGCTTACAGATGTCTATGGGCGGCAGTGACCACTTACTATCAGGTGGACTGCATGCTTCTTTGTTACTTCAATAAGATAGATTAGATTAGAGATGAACATAGCTAAAAGAAATTTACTTAATATTGTGCGAAAGTTTCTATGCATGTATATTAGTTTAATGTTTGTCTAATTTTACTGATATTTCGTACACACAATGTTTACGACCTACATTAATACATAGGTCGTTCATTTCCGTGGTAGACATGCCCAAAGAATAACGTAGTATTTAATATATCAACAACTAAGTCTGATCAAGGAGTTACATATATGAAAAACTAATTAAAATTTACTTGCTTAAATTTTGCTTGCTTTTTATTTTATTTTTCTCGAGAGGGAAACCATCAAAAGGTACCCAACGCCATAGGAGCAACGCAGGGTTATGTGGGATTTTTACCGCACTAAAACCCCTCCCCCGGTGGCAAACCTCGGCGCTACAAAGAGAACCAATCCGGGATCTTCCAAGGAACGCAACCGCTACTCACAGATGGGCGACTAGGCCCACTGCTCCGTCCGGTCCTTACTACGGCATGCGGCAACATCGTCCATCGTCCTTCGCGGGGTCGCTTAACCGAATGGTTCGAGGTCTCACTCTAGCCGCCCGTAACCGCGGAAGCCCCTTTTAGTCGGCTCTTACGACAGGCAGGGAATACTGTAGCCCTATTCTATTCCCGGAACTACAGGGACGTGTATAGTTATTCAGGGATGAAAAAAGGCGAACATAATGCCTAGGCAATCAACTTATCCTTCGTGCCAGGTGGAAAGTTATGTTAGTAGTGTTTGTACTACAGAGTATGAAAAACTTAAAGATTAGATTTAATTAGATTGGATAAGCCAATTTTGAAAAAAAGCATGCATAAATAAACATTTATACGTATATGTGCCTTTTGATGTATGTTTTAAATAGTATTACTATATAGAATAGAATTGCTTACTCTTTTTTATGGGTGTCGTAGGAGGCTTTTACGGAACAAAATAGGACAGGGTTTTTCAAACTTTCGGCTCTACGTACCCAATTAAACATTCCAAGTGACAGCGAACCTCAAATTAACTAATTAAATCTTAACTTATAAATTAATGTGTGTGTGCTTGTTTGTTGTCATGGAGTCAATTTTAGGTATTATTTTGTATTTCTATTACGTAAATCTTATCGCGAACCCCTACCATCGAATGGCGAACCCCTAGTTCCTAACCTAACCTAATAGGAGATGGACAGTAGCGTTTTCCTACGTAACATCATCCATTGTTTTCTACATGCATGCCATGTGTGGTGATTATAGTGCAAAACCATTATATTGGAAAACACAACATTTGCAAAATGATTTGTGATAACGCGTATAAGTGTTTGTACCAAATCTTTACTGTACCTCATTGATATTGCAGTAAAATGTGTTTCATAACCGGATATACTTCTTAGTAAAAAAAAAGTAAACGATGCATTTTATTATTATAAGGAGAGACTTGCTTATTTTGTCTGACTGAAGTAGCAAACGAGCATGCAGTCCACCTGATGGTAAGTGGTCACTGCCGCCCATGGACATTTATAATCAACTGCATACAGATCATGGGTTCTACCTGAAATCAATTACAGATGCGTTGCTACTCCCGAGGACTATGATGGTCACCTCATGGTGCAGTGTGCCGGCAACCACACCCTTCCATCGAAACACAAGAAATGCTTCACGCTAGAAATACGTGTGGGTGGAAGATATAGGTGTACAATAAACGTACATACAATACATACGCTCGAAGCACTCGAGAGCAGTGATAGCATAATAGAGCAGTGATAGCCTAATGGTATACTTGCCCTCGCAATCGGGAGGTCCGAGGTTCAAACCCAGACACGCGCCACTGATTTATGTGCTTATTAGACATTAATTATCACTGCTTTTCGATGAAGGAAAACGTCGTGAGGAAATCAACACACCCGAGAGTTCTTTAAAAAAAAGTTTTCGGAGGTGTGTGAAGCCCAACAATTAGCACTTGGCCAGCGCGGTGGACTATGGCCTACAACTCTCTCATTCTGAGAGAAGACCCGTGCCCAGCAGTGGGACAATAATGGTTTGACGATGACGATGATCCTAAGAACGTAACTGTTTCCTTGATAAACTGAGGTCCTCATCACAGTACCTACTGGCCGAACTACACCGGTGCTAGCTGCTACTCACGAGGACACCTCATACGAAAGTGAATCGGACCGTGTTCTTCATCTCATATAAATTTATCGTTTTTAACCGACTTCATAAAGGAAAAGGTTATTAGTTCGGTTGGTATGTTTATATATCTTTTTTTTTTATTTCACTAAAGTAGCAAACGAGCATGCAGTCCACCTGATGGTAAGTGGTCACTGCCGCCCATGGACATCTGTAATCAACTTCATACAGAACATGGGTTCTATCTGAAGTCAATCACAGATGTGTTGCTACTCCCGAGGACTAAGATGGTCGCCTCATATAAAAGTGTACCGGCAACCACACCCTTCCATCGAAACGCAAAAAAATGCTTCACGCTAGAAATAGGTGTGGCGGTGGTACCTCCCCGGTCGAACTACACTGGTTCTACCTGTAAAAACTTATTACTCATGCAACGCAGCGATATATATTTTCAATTCTGTTTTTGGTCGACATACAAAAACAATCTAGTAGTGAAGTCCACCAATTCACACTTGGCCAGCGCGGTGGGCTATGGCCTAAAACTCTCTCATTATAAGAGAAGACCCGTGCCCAGCAGTGGGACAATAATGGGTTGTACCCATACGCTCGAAAATCATTACCGTCTTTCCGACAAAGTTAGATTAAAGGCACTGTTTCATTTTAACCTGAGTTTCATATAAATTAGTTTTTTCTAACTTCAAGGCAGAGGTTATTAATTCGGTTGGTATGTTTTATGTCTTTATTACTCATGCAGCGATATATATTTTCAATTCTGTTTCTGGTCGACATACAAAAACAATCTAGGTATAAGGTTCAAGTAAGTTTACCGATCCTTTCCTTTTATGTCGAACTGAAGCAGCCTCCCAAGGTGCTATTAAGTAATTTATAAGTTTTATAAGAGGCGTGCTCTACTTCTCGCGTATCTCACGAACTGATAATATTTACTTTAATACTAGTATGTTGAAGATGTAGGTTTGAATAAATACAATAACTTTCTATTGTATTTTTGGAATGCACTCCCTGATGATCTTATGAAACCGATGAGCAAAGCAAGCTTCAAAAGGAAACTTCGCGGTTATTTAATAGATAAAAGTTAATGTTATTGAAGACAATTATTTTTCTGTGTGTATGGACGTATTTATTATTATATTGTATGTATATATGTATTATATTTATGTACTTTTATATGTATTTATGTATGTAGTATATATATGTGAACCTATACCCGTATATAACTATATGTTTAAATATTTTCTGTCTTAATATTCTTTTTTGCTATACCGCCTTCGATGTTTTTCTTACATCTTGAGGTTGACTGGCAGAGAATGCTTATAGCATTAAGTCCACCTTTGTACATTAATGATAAGGTACATAAACAATAAATGAAATGAAATGAAATGTCTTTATTTTGTATAGGCCTACGGGTGCACTTACAAATTGTCAGTTACATTTTTTTTTCTTACACTACCACCGGATCGGAAAACGACCTCAACTGAGAAGATCCGGCAAGAAACTCAGCGGGTTTGTCTTTTTTCTTATTTATATCCATTTTTTTTTAATATAATTACAATCATGATTTTTTACATGGTAATGAAAGTTAGCTCCAGTATCTTGCCTTACAGTTCAGTAAAAGAGATCCCTGTTTGGCAAGATACGCTACACTTTGACATTAATTAAATATACTTTAATAATGTATATTATTATAGATAAATAAATAAATAAGATTGTAGTAGCAAACGCACATCTTGTAGTATCCATCTGATTTGATAGTAAATGGTAACTATCGCTTATGGCCTGAAGACAATCAAAGATGCGTTATTCCTGAGGATTAAGATGATCGCCTCATATAAAAGTGAGCTGGCTTCTCACCTTAACACCTTCTCCCTAAAACCTTCAAAAGGTACCAGCCGTCGTGGGAGCAACGCTGGGCTATATGGGACTGTTACCTCACTAACCTATGCGCCTAGATTGAGGAGGATAGGATGTATGTGCGAATTAGAAATTAGTTATCACGACTATACGGCGAAAGAAAATATCGTGAGGAAACCACCACACCACAGTGTTTCTTAAAAACAGTTTTCAATGGTGTCTGGAGTGTATGAATTCGCACTTCGTCAGCGGGGTTATGGCCTAAAAACTCTCTCATTCTGAGAAAAGACCCATGCCCAGTAGTGGGACAATAATGGGAATGGGGATTTAAAAGGTGGTAGAACGAGTGTAGTTCGACGGCGGAGTTACCACCGCCACATCTATTTCTAACGTCAAGCATCCATGTGTTTCGATAGAAGGGTGTACCGACACTTCATATGCGGCGACCTAGTCCTCGGGAGTAGCAACGCATCTGTGATTGACTTCAGATAGAACCTATGTTCTATATGAAGTTGCTTACAAATGTCCATGGGCGGCAGCGACCACTTACCATCAGGTGGACTGCATGCTCTTTTGCTACTTAATTATAATAAAAAAATAGGTTGACGGCGACGAATTCTTAGACTGAGGAAGTGAATCTTAAATTCATTTAGTTGTACGCTTGGTCACTGATAGAGCTCGGGATTTCTGGCAGATCGCTATGGTGGTCGATGCGGCCAGCTCTCGTTCAGATGAAGCAGAACTTTGAAGTTAAATGATGGCCGATATGGCCAACACACTTTCACACGTGTTTAATTTCATCTGAGGATTCCATCTAAATAAAAAAATACGTCAATCATTAAATAACAATATTTAATAGATTTCCGGAGATCTTTATTATGATCAAAGAATTATTCACACTCCTCACATACTGTCACGAACGAAGTTAATATAATTCTAACTATTTCATACCGCGGATAATTAGTTAACGCGTAACATAATAATTATCGCCTCATCTTGACCCATATTCGAGCAAAAAATTATACAAGTTCGAATGAGTAACTTTTACTACTTAAATGTCCCACCACGAAAGACTAAGATAGAAGCTATAAACGAATTTCGCAAATTATAAGCTGACTTACTTATGATTTACTTGAATAGCCGCAGAATTCTAAATTCATTCATTTTAAGTTAAATATATTAAAAAAAAAAAAACTTGAAATGTGAACTTAGTGCTCTAAGAACACCGTGGTTATTTAATATAAAGTTAAAAGTTTATATTTTATATAAACTTTAATAAGTTTATATTTATATAAACTTAATAAGTTTATATTTTATATAAACTTTATAAGTTTATATTTTATATAAACTTTCATTATGATAACCATAAAGGATAGTTTAATTTTTACTTAGCTCTCCTGTGCAATTAGCATTTATATTTTGTGTTATTATTCAATTCAAGCAGCAACAGGGGGCGTTTTCTGTTTCAAGCACGTTTTCTATTTCAATCTCATTAAAGCTACAAATTTTCTACTTTTTGGCGCCCTGGAAGGCTTTTTCATATAATGTAGAAAAAGCAAACTAACAAAGCTATCTGAATGTGAGTAGCCACCGCGGCCTCAAATGCTGAAATCGACCACGTGCGTTGCTATATGAAAGTGAACCAGTGACCTCAATGTAATACGGAATTTTTCATCAAAAGTATGAAGCAGAAAAAACATATGCATAGGTACCTATTCTCACCAGTACTTTAAAGCGAAAGTTGAAATAAAATTTAAATGGAAACGCATGTTATTGATTCATAACATTTATTAAAAGATTATTTAACAAAAATATTTTACATTTTATCATTTATCGTTAATATTTCGTAGTGAAGCAAAGTCTTAAACTGTGCGTAACATCACTATGGAAATATTTCTGACTCACTAAATGTAGATTATTAGGAATATTGATTGGTTTAGCTATTATATTATGGCCATTTCGTTCACTAGCCCATTAAATCGTGATCAATTAAACGGAAGAATTTGATATTTCAATTACCAAATGCAATCTTATTAATATTAATTTCCTATTAATATTACAAACGCGAAAGTTCGTGAGGATGTACGTTTGTTGCTCTTTCAGGCAAATAAAGAGCAACAAAGTTTTTTTTTTCTTTTTACACAAAAAAAACCGACAAGTACCCTTCAAAAGGTAAACGACGCTGTAGGAGCGATGTAGTTTTATGTGGGAATTTTACCGCACTAAAACCCCCACGGTGGCCGTCCTCGGCGCTACAAAGAGGACTCCGGGATCCCCAAGGGAACGCAACCGGAACCCTCCGAGCGCGTCGCCCCATCGGGCTCCTGCCAGATGGGCGGCTGGGCCCACCGTCTAGTCTTTACGACTGCATGCGACCACACATACCGTCGTCCTTCTCGGGATCGTCTAGACGGTTCGAGCTCCCACTTTAGCTGCCCGCAACCCCGAAAGCCCCTTTTAGTCGCCTCTTACAGGCAGGGGATACCGTAGCCCTAATTAAATTTATTCTTCGAATATTGTTATTTGACCTTATTAACTTAATTTTTAATTTAGACATATGTACGTATTCTGTTTTTGTGTCGATGGACTGAAATAAAAGGTTTTTCTTTCTTTTTTTCTTTCTATTCTGTCTCGGGGCTACAGAGACAAGGTGGGGATGGTAACTAACCATCGTATCATACACGTCCTAAACTTGCCTACACAAAATCTAGATATAAATTTTCTCACGAATTATTCAGTTGCAATTTCAAAATGCGTTTTACAATGTAAAACAAAATTGTTCTAATTCATAGGAATCTAGACCGAGATTTGACGCAGACCTACAATTATTTCCTTTAAAGTAAAATTTCCTTATTGTTTGCTTATTCCATATGTATGGAAATTTACGGGTGCGTTTATATGGAAGATGATTACATGGTTTTTTTACCCGATTGAAGTTGCAAATGAGTTCTCAAGTTGGGAGAACCAGTGTAGTTCAACCGATGAAGTACCACCGCTACGCCTATTTCTAGCGTGAAGCATATCTTGCGTTTTGATAGAAAGGTGTGGTTGCCGGCACACTTTCACATAAGGCGACCATCATAATCCTCGGGAGTAGCAACGCATCTGTGATTGACTTCAGATGGAACACATGTTCTGTATGTAATTGATTACAGATGTCTATGGGCGGCAGTAACCACTTACTAGCAGGTGGACTGCATGCTATTTCTGTCGTTTAAAAAAAAGTAGCAAACGAGCATGCAGCCCACTTGATGGTGGCCACTGCTCATGGACGTCTGTAAGCAACTTTATATAAAACAAGAGTTTTGTCTGAAGTCAATTACAGATGCATTGCTGCTTCCGACTAAGATGGTGGGTTCATATAAAAATTAGCCGGCACCTACATATTTAATCTTTGTGTTTCTATAAAACCCATGTCTGGTTAGTTACTAAAATACAAATGTCAAACGTTTGTGAGAATGTATGTTACTCTTAAATGCAAAATCTACGGGTCGTATTACCCTAAAAGCCATACACATAGTTTTTGATCTACTCATTACTGTGATAAACGAGGCTGAAGCGGGCTGTAATACTGTCTTATAATACTATCTTATATATTTATATTTATAATATCTATCTTATATATGTATATTTAAATATAGTCCCTTTCCTACTCTTTTTTGTTGTGCCAAGTGCCATATTTAATTCTAACTAGTTAAAGCAGCTTCGCCCGCGTTAACAAAAATCGATTGTTCCGTGGGAATAAAATATTTTCCCACAGTAAAAAGGAGCTTATATGTTATTTCAAAGTATCAGCTAACTTCCTACCAAATTTTATGAAAATGGCTCTAGCCGTTTACACGTGAAGAAGTAACAAACATACACACTCACAAATTATCGGCTTTGTTATAATATTAGTATGAATTAAGATAGTATGACTTAATAATTTATGTCAAGTCGGACTGAGCGTTTCAAAGAAATGAACATATGAAAATTCTGTAACAGTCAGGTAAAAATAGAATTAGGCGGTAACCGACTTGCATATCTCTATAAAACTGCGTCGAATGTCGAAATATCAATAAGTGGATAATTGAAAGATTTGCCATATACGTAAGAGCCTTGATCCGAAAACCATCTCTCAATTAAACCCGATTCTACGATTATGTGATGAGCTCATGATTTATCGAATTGCAATAATTAAGTTAATATAAGCATATAGCCTGCGGTGTATAGATAACTCTTAAATGTGAGGCAACTTTGAAGTCATGTTTACCAGGTGGTAACTAGTGTAGTTCGCCAGAGGAAGTACCACCGCCACGCCTATTTCTAGCTTGAAGTATTTCTTGCGTGAGATGGAAGGGTGTAGTTGCCGGCGCACTTTTATGTGAGGCGACCATCATAATCCTCGTGAGTAGCAACGCATCTGTGATTGATTTCGGATGGAATCCATGTTCTATTTGAAGTTGTTTACAGATTTCCATGGGCGGCAGTGGCCACTTACCATTGGGTGGATTGTGTGCACGTGGATTGCATGCAGAACATGGGGTCCATCTGAAGTCAATCAATCACAGATGCTTTGCTACTCACGAGGATTATGATGGTCGCATCACATAAAAGTGCGCCGGCAACCACACCCTGCACTCTCGCGCAAGAAATGCTTCACGCTAGAAATAAGTGTGGCGGTAGTACTTCCCCGGTCGATCTACATTGGTTCTATCACCTTCAAAATACAAACATACTCATACACCTTCAACATTATTGTTATACCATCCTACTGTTGGGCAAGGGTGTCTTCTCGGAGTGAGAGAGCTACAGGCTATATTTTACAAAATGCATTTTATACATTGGAGTAGCAAAAGACCATGTAATCGACATGTTGACTACCGGTAAGTGGTCACTGCCGCCCATGGATATCTGATAGGCTCTATGAATTAAAATTGTGTCGATCTATAAGTAGTTACAATCCTTTAAATAAATTACTTCACGTTCACAGACTGACAGAAAAAAATATTTTATATTTCTGTATAAAAATATTTTTTGCAAATATGTATGTGCGATGTACAGACAAGTAGCAGTTTCAGATTTATTGTATGTTACGTAAAGACAAACAAAACTACCCGTCCCTGTAGTTCCGGAATCAGAATAGGACTACGGTATCTCTTACTTACCGTAAGAGGCAACTAGTGCAGTAAAAATCCCATAAAACCCGGCGTCGCACCCACGGCGTAGGGCTTTTTTAAGGTTCCCACATTTTGAAGGTCCCCTCCTCGAGAACAAAAAAAAACTACAAAAACAGTTTCAATTCGATTACAACTATTTAAAAAAAAACAACTTTAAGTTATATCAAATTTTTAAAACCTACTTAAACCACAGGGTATAAGATATTAAAACTATTGACCAAACGACTAACAAAGAAAATTAACCAAACGCCAAGAATGTTAAACACTCACGAAACATTACTAAAATGTTCCAACTTCCTCCGCTCGATCAGAGGACATGTTTCTGAGATTAATCCCAATGAGCCGTCACACGACACTGTCATCACAAATCGTGATCAAAACTGAGATGACTTGTTCCATTGAACGCGATAGTCGTGTAGCGGGGTACTAAGAAATAAATCGTTATAAAGCAGTTCTTAGTATCATCTCATGAGCAGTGATAGCCTGATGGTTAAAACTTGTCCTCTCAATCGTGTCCGAGGTTCAAACCCATGCACCCACCACAGATTTTTCTAAAAATTATGTGCGTATTAGAAATTAATTATCACTGCTTTTCGGTGAAGCAAAACATCGCGAGGAACTACACAACCGAGAGTTCTTTAAAAAAAGTTCTCGGAAATGTGTGAAGTCCACCAATTCGCACTTGGCCAGCGCCGCGGTGGACTATGGCTTAAAAATCTTTCATTCTGGGAGAAGAATCGTGCCCAGCAGTGAGACAATAATGGGTTGACTAGAGAGTATCATCTGATTCATTGCAACGATCTTTTTTAAATATATTTACATGTAGCTAGCGATCACGTGGTACACTAATTTTATTTTTTAAAGACTTACGCGAATAATTACGTGGACTGCACACTTATTTGTGTGCAGTCCAAAATGGTAAGTGCACCCTGTCAATTATGCAGATCTGTAAGCAAGTTCAAACATGGATACTAACAAATATTCATCCTCAAATAAAATTGTTTTTGCCTGAGAGTAGGTTTTAGATTTAGCTACCTCTGACAAATAAGTTAAAGCCCCAAGTATTATTATCAAATGGGTTATACACAGAACGCAGCAACGCTTGAAACTTCTGTAATCTATACGAATCTCTGTGGTTGCCGGCACACTTTCACATGAGACGACCATCATAGTCCTCGGGAGTAGCAACGCATCTGTGATTGACTTCAGGTGGAACTCATGTTCTGAAGTTGATTACAGACGTCCATGGGCGGCAGTGACCACTTATCACCAGGTGGACTACATGCTCGTTTGCTACTTCAGTCAGGTTAAACATAGAACGCAGCAACGCCTTCAACTTCTGTATTCAACACGAATGTTATAAAACACAAATGTTATAAACACAAATTATGTATAATTTAAAAACTAGCCACTAATTAACATAGCTCATCGCCTATATTTTCTTCGCGGTGCATAGAACAAGGCGATAAGGTTGAAACAGTAATACAATTTCGTAAGTATTCACGGAGGATCGGTAATTTTGAGAGCTTTAATTATTTATAGATGGCCGACCTACTTTTCCTTTGGCGTTAAATTTTGTATAAACTTAGTGTATACATCTAAGTATTAGCACTTTGTAGTTTGAAGGCTTTATTTAGTCTTGATGAAGAATGTGGTAATTGTAATTGTGGCGGAAATATGAAATGAAATGGCATTCGTTTGAGTAGTCCGGTAAGGGCTATTAGAAATTTCTAATAGCCCTTACCGGACAACCCATTCTTGTCCCACTGCTGGGCACGGGTCTTCTCTCAGAATGAGAGAGTTTAGGCCACAGTCCACCGCGCTGGCCAAGTGCGAATTGGCCAGTATTTAGCCTTACATCCAACTAAACATAAGGCTCATTTGTAAAGATACACTTTGACACGTAATTAATTAACTATGTAAATGTATATAGCTCAGACATTTTGCCTTCTATGTAAGCAGGAGGTACCGCCACACCCATTTCTGAATTATGACAGCAATATGCAGGTTGTGTCCTCGTTTGAAGGGTGTGGTGATGCTAATAATTAATAGTATATGCTAAGTTCTTGGAAATATCAACACGTATAAGATTTATTTCAGAGGGACTATTAGACATTTAAGAGTTTATATAATTAAGAAAAGGAACGCATTATCCATTATTAGAGTTGATTTTTTAACTTTTTTGTAAAGAACTCTCGGGTGTGTAAGTTTCTTCACGATGTTTTCCTTTACCGAAAAGCAGTGATAATTAATTTCTAATACGCGCATAAATCAGTTGTGCTTGGGCTTGAACCTCAGACTTGAGAGGGCAAGTTTCAACCATTAGGCTATCACTGCTAGGGTATCCCTATTTACCATAAAATCTAAGAGCCTAGCAGTATTTAACATTGTCATCGTCATTGACCAAGACTACATTAAATAATAAAGCGATTCCCGCCGCCCATAGATACTACAAACACTACATTTTCTAACATTAGCATAATAATTATTCTGTCAATCAATGATCGGTATCCATTCTGTTACATCAGCGGTCAAGATGATCAAATACGTCCATTCTGAGGGATTATGTAATCTGTGGTACACTCTCTAGGTCTATATCCTATGTTTCCAAAGTGATGCGATGTACCCCCTGGGGTCCAAGTTTAGACTGGAGTCTTCGTTGGCAAGCCAAAAAATGGGAGTTGTCGTTGGTTCGTCGTTTTGTGCATTTATTCATTGCTATCGCTGTTTTATTTTCTTAAATCATTTTGTTAGTCTACTCTTAAAACTTTCTTATTGCACTCCTTAACATAAGGTTGCCTGGAAGAAATCGCTGTTTAGCGATAAGGCCGCCTTTTGTATCGTTATTTAAATTTGCTACTTTATGTCATTTATTATTTTTGGCTACAATAAAGAATATTATTATTAATAATAGTCATCAAAACATCATATCATACTAATATTATGAAGGTGAAAGTTAGAGGGTGTGTATGTTTGTTACCTCTTCATCTCTAAACGGCTGGAGCGATTTTCATAGAATTTGGTAGGGAGTTAGCTGACTCTAGATTAACATATTGGCTACTTTTTACTGTAAGAAAATATCTTATTTCCACGAGACACTCGATACATCGATTTTTTAACGCGCGCGAAGCGGCGGGTTTCAGCTAGTGTCAAATAATAGCGACAAATACCAGGGGCAAAAACTATTTACATTCAGCGAACTTTTTTGTCGTTTATTTTGATTTAATTTTAACACTTTTTGAGGCCTTTTTGGGAATATGGCAGAAATAAGACAGCAAGGAGTGTAAAGGAATTTGAAAGTGGTCTATATGAAAAAAGTCTGAGAACCACTGGCCTAGATCAAGCACTGGAATTTTCCGGGATTAAAAGTTAACAAAACCAAAAACCTAGCTGAAGTTTAACATAAATCAAATTGATTTTAATCAAATCCAAATACTTTTAATCAAATCGAACTAACAGATGCAATAATATATGTGATTTTATCCTTATGTGTCTAGATTAAGTGGTACCGATTATCAGAATTATGTCTAAGATACTTTAATTAGAATTCACTTGTATTAACGTCATCTTAGTCGTTATGTAATGGTGATCGTGAAGCATATAATAAGGTTTTGATTTTAATTAACTAGTCACCCGTCGCAACGGTCGAATTTGGACCGTAATTTAAATTAAAAAACTAAACTTGATATTGTCCAAAGTAACACAAATGCTTCTCAAATTCAAATATATTGTAATAATTTTCAAGTTATTTTGAACGCACCCGTCAAAGGTAAAACAAAGGTTTTAAAGGTAAGCTGCATTTAAAAGCAATAGCGGGTATTTTGACAAAGACATCTGGCATTTTTGATGTTAAGTGTTTTCATAGTAAGACATTGAATGTTCTATTTCGTTTTTATGTGTTTGTGTTAAATGCAAGGTAGTGTGTGTAATGTATTTTAGTTGATTATATGTATGTTATATGCGTTATTTGAAAAAAATATTAGCGTGGTGCAATCTTTCTCTACATCAACTATGACCGTGCGTGATTTCATCCTTCTCCGTCAACGGCAAGTAGCTTAAAAACGAATCACAAATATTTGCTTCACGTATTAATAAATAGATTCGCCAATTGTATTAACGCCATCTTAGTTATTGTGTAAAGATGGTCGGGAATAACATAATACATACAAACTTTCGCCTTTATAATATTATTATGATTTTCAAATTTTATCATTTTTGAGAAGTTGCAAACTTGCAACTTATAAAGTAATTGTAATCACCTCTAGGATCTGATTTCGCATGGTTTTAAGCCTTCGGCTTCTGCTCTGAACGATGGTGCTGGTAACCAAACAATCAGCTTCGGCTTGGTCGAAAATCCACATGAGGACGGACACTACTTATCTCATCAACCCATTATTGTCCCACTGCTGGGCACGGGTCTCTCTCAGAATGACAAGAGTTTAGGCCATAGTCCACCGCGCTGGCCAAGTGCGAATTGGTGGACTTCACACACCTCCGAGAACTTTTTTCTCTTTTTTTTTTTAAAGAACTATCGGGTGTGTAGGTTTCCTCACGATGTTTTCCTTCATCGAAAAGCAGTGATAATTAATTTCTAATACGCACATAAATCAGTAGTGCGTGCCTGGGTTTTAACCTCGGACCTCCCGATCGAGAGGGCAAGTTTCAACCATTAGGCTATCACTGGTCTTAACTACTTACGATATATATAATCAATCAACTATTAAAATGAATATAGTTCTTCATTAACAATACACGATTAATACGTATTAAAAATCAACGTAACATTATGATTTAAACCAAATTAATAGTTTAGTTTATAACAACTAGTTCGTGCGTACCCATCCTTTCTTTTCCGAACCACGACCTTGCCCCAATTTGATCAATCGATTATCGTTCCGATTCTAATCGCCTGTCAAAACAGTGTTACGTATCGTTTGCGAAATTTATCGATATAGTTTGTTTTGTATCGGTATTTATTCTTTGCAATTGAGTTTCATCTCGGTAAGTCCTTGCTATGTATGGATATGTGTATACAACTAAATTGTATTTGACTTTGCGCGCGGCTCTGCCCACTTAAGTTACATAAGTATACAACGAAAAAGAATATCATATGTTAAGTCACATAGGTTTAAAGAAATTTATTTCTCATTAAAAACATAGTTTCACTTATAACGAGATACAAGATTTATAATTATATGCTTACTATACTTAGCCTCTGGGCTGCTTTAACAATGTATATATTATGTAAATGACATTAGTGTTTAAATATTTTTTAAGTTCCCTGTTGCACACACTTATGGTTTCACATTCTTTCTATAATTTGGTGACTTGTTGAATAGCTGTAGGTACTCCGTCAAACAATTCCTTCAAAGATTGCCTTCCATACGAACTTATGATACATAAATACACATACATTCATTGACACGAGCTTTCATATTTATAATTTTAGTATAAATCCAATTTAGTAAAGTAACGAAAATAATATTGTAAATTTATACTTTCAAGTGAACCAAAGTGAAGTACTTCATCTATGCAACTATCAGCCTTTCGTTATCTGATTTGATATGTGATTGCTGGACATAGGTTTCCATTAAGCCAAGGATACACTAAGGGACAAATGTCCCGCGACATGTAGCGGCGATATGTCAAGCAAAGCCGGTCGAAGGCCGTACCTCACGGACCGTGATAATAGGCAATAGAATTTTTACAGATATGTAGAATGAATATTTATGGGGGCTCAGATACAACAAATGTGATTTTTTGCGTTTTTTATAGGCAATGGTACGGAATCCTTTGTTTGCAAGTCCGATTAGCATTTTCCCGGTTTTAATACACATTCTCTCGTCAACCCATTAGTCCCACTGCTGGGCACGTGTTTTCTCTCAGGGTAAGAGTTTTAGTTTTATACACATTACCATTAATAATTTTGGATATTGAGAATTTAACATATTTCAAATTGTTATCGACAACACAGCACCTCACTATAAATCAATCACTAGATAACCATCAGTGTTATAATTATGATCATTGTTTAATCCTCGTACGAACTGAGCGTAATTCTGACCTCCCGCGTTGCAATATGCAACGCAGTGACCTTAATTAGGTAACTACAATGAGTGTGCTTCTATTTTTGTGAGTTGAATAGCTAAGGAACGTATAAAGCTATGCCGCAGCGCTTATTTTTTTATATAATTGAAATAGCCAACGAGCAGTGCACCATTTTTTAAAATGAAGTAGCAAGGAGCATGCAGTCTACCTCATGGTAAGCGCTCACAGCCGCTCATGGACATCTATAAGTAGGTTCATAGAACATTTGTACAATCTGAAGTCAATCACAGATGCCTTGCTACTACTGAGGACTTCTCGTCAACTCATTATTTATCTTCTGCTGGGCAGGGGTCTTCTCTCAGAATGAGTGAGTTTTAGGCCACAGTTCACCGCGCTGTCCAAGTGCAAATTAGTGGACCTGAGGACTTAAATGATCTCATATAAAAGTGTGCCGGCAACCATACCCTTCCCAACGAAACACAAGAACTGCTTCACGCTAGATGCCCCATGTTCTATATGAAGCTGCAGATTGTATTACACATGTCCATGGCCTTCATGAAATAAATACAAATGAAATGAAATGTGTTTATTTTGTATAGGCCTACGAGGGCACTTACAAATTGTCTGTTACATTTTTTCATACACTACCACCGGACCTCAACTGAGACGATCCGGCAAGAAACTCAGCGGGTTTTTTTTTTGTTATTTTATATCTAATTTTTTTAATATAATTTTTGCAATCAAGTTTATCCATCATGATCGTTTGCTACTTCACTTTTACTCCGAATAGCTACTAGATTGGATTTTTGGTCGTAAATGAACCAGAAAACCCCCTTACACAGAAACCTACAAGTAAACAACATTAGGATTGATTATCTCAGTTTCTGCATGATTGATAAGCTCGTGGTTGAGATTCGTGCATCCTCTCAGGTTACATATTGTGAAATTTACAAGAACTGGTGCAATTTCATAAGCAAATAAACCTGAGGCAACTATCTTTGCTCTATTCATTTACTAGCCCTAGGTAGCTACTGGAGCTTTCAAGGAGCAAAAAAGAAACATTTTCAACAAACAACCAAAAATACTATAATGTGAAAAAACCCGACTGCTTTAATTAAAATTAGTCAGAATAGGGTGTACGAGTTTATGTATTTAAATCTGTATAAGTATATGTCCATTTTTTTAAACTATTTAGTCCATGTCACTGGAAACTGAGTTGATTCCAATCATATATGTTACTGACAAGCCATTGCGTTGTTACACGTGCCAAAGTAAAGGACATACATACATAGAAAGTAGAAACGTACGCTCAAAAAAAAATGTGTGCGTGTACTAGCGCACACTCGTAAGAAGTGAAACTTCTTTATGACGTTATTTTTCAAAAAATAATTTACTATATGCAACTTACAGAAATTGGTTAAATAAAGTTAAATTAGATAAAGTTTAATAAAAGGCTTTTAAACTTTATCTAATAATCTAATCTATAATAATCTATCTAATATCACGCGTGGTAGGGATAAGAAAAAGATGGCGCGTAACAGAAAAATATGGCGCGTAACAGAAAAAGATGGCGCGTAACGAAAAAATGTTACACTAAATTTTTTTCCAACCCCGATAAAGAAGTTTCACTTCAAAAACATCACCCTCGTGATGCAGTTGGGTAAAAGCCGAAGTAGTGCAGTTGAACTGCAAATTATATCACCTTTAAAGGTGCTAACAGATGTCGAATGCCGTTACTTCAATGGTCCGCGTAGTTCATCAGTTGCACAATAACGCTGTCATCTCTGCACTGCTATCGATTTCTTATCTGATGGTCTGAGGTAAAAGAACTAGCGATTTTTAAAAATAACAATGTTTTTTTTCTTTTTAATTAGTGAAGTCAAAATAATAACATATAATATAAAAAATGCAGTGTGGTTAAAGCACGCAGTTTTCAATTAAGGGCTTTGTCTGGGATAAAAATGTAATCTTAAAATAAAAGAAGCGTAATATGTTTTACAACTTATCTCAATACTTAAATTAAATGTATGATAAATCAGTACTTGTTGTAACCGGCACCTTGCTGTTATTTTTTCTGACTCGACCGTTTCTTTTGCATGCAAAATTATCCGCCTACACACTCTAATGCTCATAAAAAGAATATCATTGTAAAATTGATTTCTCAGTTAGTGATATTTAATCTTTTTGGGAAATAAAGAATCTATGCCTTAAAATTTGATAAGTTATAAAATTTGCGATTATTCATGTCGTGTTAGTCTTGAATAGATCAACTTTTTCTCTTCCTGTGTTGTAGGAGGTGTCTATATTTTCTTATTTTTATAATTTTTTAGTAGATATAGCTTTACGATTTAGTCTAGGAAATAATTAAATTTTAAGGACAAATACCATTGAGAACAAATTGTTTGGTTTCTTAAAAGTTTCCTTTGTAAAAAAAAACTTAAATTGCCATTTATATCTCGAAGCAAAAAGAAAACTATACCATAATATTGCACCAAGCACATTAAAAACTTCGCTCTCTTAATTTTCTAATTAAAATGGCAATGATTAAAGACTTCTAATACTAAATAATGATAAAAAATATTTTTCTAACCTAAAACCTGCCACCGCTCGGATCTCATAACTTGTCCCACGTCACTGAGTGCACATAATTTCCTTGGGCACGAATTCTCTATCAGTTCCACTTGTACTTCAACCGTAATGGTGTTCGCTCGATCAGACACCATCGATAATCATAGCAATTTTATTTTATACTAGCTGTACCCGCGGCTTTGCCCGCGTGCAAATTAACGTGTCACAAAGTTTTTCTCCCGCAAATCTCGACACCGTGGGAATTCTATAATAAAAAGTAGTAACATTAATATCGGTTTGGCCGCTCAAGGGTTACCTGGTCAAACACAGAGTGAAAAAACGAATTTAAAGTGTGTATTTGTGGGTAGGAACGTATTGTTATGTATTTTTTTTTTAATTAGACGATTAATTAGATTTTTTTAAATTCTAATATTGTAAACCGCTTTTTTGAACCAATTTACATTCTTAGTGGTCTAATTCACAATATCGGGATACTTTTTTCAATCAACTCCTCCACATTTGAACCAAAACGTATCGATTATAAAGATTGATTTGAACTTTTCCGAATTGGAAAATACTATTTGAAGTAATTTTGGCGGATTCAAATTTCTAAGTAAGATTATAGATAAACCTATTTTTAATATTAATTTGTGTTTAGGAGTTCCGGAAGGCATTAAGGGTTTAAATTTTGAAAAAAAAATCATTTATTTTATCCACACGTTCATTGGTGGGTGGGTATATAGCCGTCTTTTGGAACCAATTTATAGTGTTATTTGTTGTATTAACAATATCGGGATAAACTTTTTCAACCAACTCCTCCACATTTAAACGAAGACGTATCGATATAAAGATTGATTTTAACTTTTCCGGATAACAAAGCACTATTATCTACTTGAAGTAAATCATTAGAAAATTGGAATATCACTGAACAGCGACATACATTCTAAGTTCATATTTTGTTTCATGTGGCCAAAGATAAGATCTTTTATGAGGTGCATCGGGCTATTTATGTGCGTAAATCCCGCATTGTTCTTTGTAAAGCAGAAGACATAATCAAAACACTTTTACAATTTATACGAACAGGGCGCACCCGCTCGCAGGGCGCTGCCGCACCCTGCTCGCTTATTTTTTATGTTTTCTTTTATGTTCCAACCTAACCTAACCCATCCTGTTTATAAAGCTACAGCTAAATCCAACTCTTAACAATAACATGACAATACTCCTGTATTTTCAGGATTTAGGTATTCAAAGTGACACTTTTCATCATAACGTTCTCTCAGGAAAGGGTTGTAATGTATTGTAATCAATAAGTACCAAACTCATACGGCTTAAGTAGGTGTTTACTTAGATTATCAGGGCTATTGAAGTTTAATTTAATAATCACATTTCAGTTTAATGAGCTGTCATTAAACTTATAATATATACTAAAAACAACCGTAAACATTATGTGACTACCTTTTATAATTTAGGCTTGCACTATCCCGCATCATCAGGGAGGAGTTGAAGGTAAAAAAATATCCCGTGTCTTTGCTTAGTATTCTTATTACTTATACGTAAGCACTTGCGAGCCAACTTCTATAGCTTGGGCTTGCAGTACCCTGCATCATCAGGGCTGAGGAGCTTAAGGTCGAAATTGTCATCATGTGTCTTTGCTTAGTAATTATATTACATACCTGAAAGCATTAAATGGCCAAATCCTATGGCTTAGGCTTGCAGTACCCTGCATCATCAGGATTGAGGAAATGAAGATCGAAATTTTCATCTTATGTCTTTGCTTAGTAATTATATTACATACCCGAAAGCACTAAATAGCTAACTACTATGGCTTAGGCTTGAAGCACCCCTGCATCATCAGGGTTGAGGAGATGATGGTCAAAATTTTCATCTTGTGTCTTTGCTTAGTAATTATATTACATACCCGAAAGCATTAAATGGCCAACTCCCATGGCTTAGGCTTGCAGTACTCTGCATCATCAGGCTTGAAGAGTTGAAGGTCGAAATATTCATCTTAGTGTGTTTTTAACATTAATTTTTTTAATTTTTTAACATTTTTAACATTTTTTAAACATTTTTAACATTTAATTTTTTTTTTACATTTTTTTTAACATCTTTCATCTTCTTCATTCTCCTCAAGTGTCTTAGCTTAGTAATTATATTACATACCCGAAAGTACTAAATAGCTAACTTTCATGGCTTAGGCTTGAAGTACCCCTGCATCACCAGGGTTGAAGAGTTGAACGTCAAAATTTTTACAGTGTATCTTTGCTTGGTATTTTTATTACATAACCGTAAGTACCAAATAGCCAACTCTTACGGTTTAGTCTTGAAATACACTTAGATCATCAGGGTTGAGGAGTTGAAGATCAAATTTTTGTCCCATGAATTTGTTTAACAATCTTATTATATATCCATAAAAACAAATTGACTTACTTCTACGGTTCAGGCTAGCAGTACCCCTGCATCATCATGATTGAAGAGTTAAAGATCAATTTTTTTAGGAAAATCTTATCTTATCTGCTTAGTAATCTTATTCTACATTCAACCCAATTAGACTCCTACAGCTTAGGTTTGGCCGAGTATCGCTAATTTCGTTAATTTGCTTTAAAGAAATGGATCCTATGATCAGAACCGTATCAAACTCATCAGAGTACCCTTGAACTACATTCTTTCAAATAAAAGAAAAATCATCAAAATCGGTTGGCGGGTAATTGAGTTATTCATCTATTTATCGCGCACATCGTTAATGCAAATATCAGACTTATACGCTTTTCTTATGGATGCCACTGTCAAAAGTGAACTAAAAATAAATGGGACCTCATGACACGCACTACCTTTCAAATGAAAATGAAAATACAGACGAATTGATAACCTCCTCCCTTTTGAAAGTCGGTTTATAACTATGTTTTAACATAAAAATCAAAGCGAAATAGTAAATTTTATTGAGGTGGCCTCAAAATTGACTGTCTTTCATACAAATTTACATCTCCTATTTGTGTTAAATTGGGGGGGGGGGGGGGTCAGAAAATTCATTCATAACTGACGTCTACGTCAAAAAAGGAACCCCTAGTAAAAATCATATTCGTATCTTTAGCAGTTTACGATGTTTATTCAATAGATGAGTGAGAGAGCATCCTTTCGTTTTTATATAAGTATATATAGATTTGTATAGTATTAAATAACATAGGTACACACATAAATAAAAAATACAAAATAAAAAATACATAACAAAGGAATACATTTTACAGACCATAAAATGTTTAGTTTCAACCAATTCAACTATGCAGTTACTTATCATATTAACACTTATCGAACGAAGAATAAATACTGTGTAGTTAAAAATTGATATAACTTTTTTATTTATAAACCGATTTACATAAAATAAACACTAAATGTTAAGTGAAGTTTCCCACAACACATCGGTGAAAATTATATTCAAATTGGATAAGCCATTTCTGAGATTAGCGTTTTCAAACACACAGACAAACAGACAAACAGACAAACAGACAAACAGACAAACAGACAAACAGACAAACAGATAAACAGACAAACAGACAAACAGACAAACAGAAAAGATTTCTAAAAACCATTATTTTGGGTTCTATATCGTAATATAGACCTCTAGAAATAGTTTTCACCTAAATTTATACCATGTACAGACAGCGACCTCTTACAGATTTATTATAGTATAGAAGAAGATAGATTATAAATGCGAAATTTGTGTGTTTGCTAATCTTTCACAAAATAGGTGGTAGAACCAGTGTAGTTCGACCGGTGAAGTACCACCGCCACACCTATTTCTAGCGTAAAGCAGTTCTTGCGTTTCGATGGAAGGGTGCTACCGGCACACTTTTATATGAGGCGACCATTTTGGTCCTCGGGAGTAGCGACGCATCTGTGGTTGATTTCAGATAGAACCCCATGTTCCGTATGAAGTTGCTTATTTATTTACAATACTACCTGTTCAAAAAATGACCTTTAACTGAGAATATCCAGCAAGAAACTTTGTGAAGACTTTTTCTTTTCTGATCATCTTTTGTTTTCTTCGTGTTTTTGACTTAAGATAAGTGTTAGCTATAACATTTACACTAAGTCATGATAGTTTTCCTGGTACTTGTTCCTAGCCATTACTTGTGCTTTCAAAATAGGTTGAAGCTGTTGAAGATCTGTAATGACCGCAGGGCCGATAATCAATGATAGGTATCGATTTGCAATCACATGTACTTAAAGTTATTATTGCGAAAGTATTAGCATAACCTAGTGTAATGTATCTGTATATAAAATCATAGAACATTTGGAAATACCATTGGGTGATTTAATTAATAACAAAAAAACGTGCGGCACTCGGGGACCGCGGTAAAGCTATTGCATAGCATTTTTTATCAACTTATGCAATTATAATTATTAATTTATATATGCA
Organism: Spicauda simplicius; assembly: GCA_949699795.1. Lineage (NCBI taxonomy): Eukaryota > Metazoa > Arthropoda > Insecta > Lepidoptera > Hesperiidae > Spicauda > Spicauda simplicius. Next base: position 12,920,241 of record OX453082.1, on the reverse strand, counting down.
GTATTTTTTTCTTTGATATTAATTCAAATTTTTTCTTTGATACTATATACTTTCTCACAAACAGCTGCTTACATATTCGTTCGATTTCCGAGCAGCCCGTCTCGATCCGTACCAGCTTCGTACTGTTATACCATATACATAAGTGTTAAGCGAACGCTCGGCCGCGCTGCATGGTAGGCCAAGTGCGGGTGTTAGGTTTTTTCGTTACGGAATTTCTTGATTCGGCCCTCACCTCGACCTCGTAATTTGAAAAAATGGGACTTATATCCGTTGTCACTAAGGCACAAATATATTTTTACTTGTTTATTTTATACAACCGTTCTAAAAACTAAGGCCGTTTCGTTGGTTATCACCGTCAACCTATTACCATCCCACTGCTGGGTATGGGTCTCTTTTCCGATCCAAAAATCGACTTTACACCATTTATTAAATTGTACATTTAAGTTTATGTAGGTTAACCAAAGGGTCGTCAGCCAGTTGGACGCCCCAGATATCGTTGGGGCGATGTGGTTGCCGCAGATCTCCGAGAGCTTCAGGCTGGTGAATGGCAGGAAACCGCACAAGACCGGGACAAGTGCGAATTCTCGTATCGGAGGCCAAGACTCACTTTGGGTCGCTGAGCCAGCGGAGTAAGTACATTTAAGTAACTTGGTATTTTGACGCAAAATGTCGGAAAAAAACAGTCAACTGAAAATTAAGGCAATCAATTAGTTTCAAGCGATAGAGTTCTTTGCTTTAATAATGTAACTATGTTAGGTACATTTTTTTTTTATTTGAATGAAGTAGCAAACGAGCTTGCAGTCTACCTGATGGTAAGTGGTCACTGGCGCCCACGGACATTTGTAATAAACTACATACAGATGGGTTCCAACTGAAGTCAATCACAGATGCATTACCACTCCCAAGGACTATGATGGTCGCCTCATGTGAAAGTGTGCCACAAAACTTACTTGTTATAATAATTTATTTTAAAGTGTCTAACGTGTAATGGCTTAGCAATTTTATAGGCAAATGGTAGGATAGTTTTATGACATACCGTCATAAAACTGTCCTACCATTCTATCTATATCGATCTAGAAATGTGAGTGTGCGAAGTTAGATGCGTTGTTAGGCAATACGAGTCCATTCTGATTACCGTTTGTTTAGTATTTCAACTTATTGTATATTATACGTCTACCTATAACTTACCTAGAGTAGTGATAGCTTAATGGTTGAAACTAGCCCTCTCCATCGGGAGGTCCGGGGTTCAAACCCAGGCACGCACCACAGATTTATGTGCGTATTAGAAATTAATTATCACTGCTTTTCGGTGAAGAAAAATATCGTGAGGAAAACTATACACCCGAGAATTCTTGAAAAAAAAGGTTTCGGAGGTGTGTGAAGTCCACCAATTCGCACTTGGCCAGCGTGGTGGACTATGGCCTAAACTCTTTCTTTCCGTGACCTTTGTTTTCTCATGTTGCAAATGTCCATAGGCGACTGAGACTTTCCATCTCACAGCCCGTCTGCCTTATAGTCAGGTTTAAGTAAAAAAAACTTCACAAAATGTGAACATAATTTTGTTATTTTACAATGGTGATATAATGTAAGTATATGGTATGACTAAGAGGTACTAGCGCCATACATTCCTTCCGCTAAGCAGTGATAATTAATTTCCAACACCCATCAATTGAATTTTAGTGGTGCCCAGGATTTAAGTACCTACCCCAGACCCTCAATTGACCCTTAATTCAACCAGCAGGCCATTACCGATCGTGCATTTTTTTTATTTTTTATATAAGTTTGAAGTAGCAAACGAGAATGCAACCCACCTGATGGTAAGTGGTCACTGCCACCCATGGACATCTACAAGAAACTTCATATAGAACATGAAGTTCTATCTAAAGTCAATTAGAGATGCGTTTCTACTCCCGGGGACTAAGATGGTCGCCTCATATAAAAGTGTGCAGGCAACCACACCCTTCCATCGAGACGCAAGAAATGCTTCACGCTAGTAATAGGTGTGGCGGTGGTACTTGCCGGGCGAACTACACTGGTTCTACCTACCTAGGCATTAAGTTAGTTAACTAAAATAAGCAGAATCTCCCAGACTCGTGTCAGCTCAATATCACTACGCACGACTGAGAATAGTTGCAACATGCAAACAAACTTTTGTTTAAAACTAAATATTGCCGGAGAATTGATAATGGTGAAAATAATCTTTTATGAAGTATAAAGGGGGTAAACTTTTTGAAGCAGCGTAATTGTTGGAACGATGCTACTCGATAGAGGGTCCAAGATTCAAATCCCAGATCACACTGATTTTATCGCAATCACTATGTAGTATAAAACAAAGTTGCTTCCCGCTGTCTGTCAATATGTATGTTAAGATCTTTAAAACTACACTACGGATTTTTATGCAGTTGTTTTTATAGATAAAGCGATTCAAGAGGAAGGTTTTTATGTATAATAAATGCAAAATATAGTGGAGGAACTCCGATAATTTAAGATTTTTGCCTTTTTGAGGGAATGAAGTTCGCCAGGTTAGCTAGTAGAAAATAATTATCACTGCTCTACAGTGACAGAAAGAATCGCGAGGAAACCTATACACTTGAGTGTTCTAAAAAAGTTTTCAAAGGTGTGTGAAGTCTACCAATTCGCACTTTTGACTTGGACTAAATCTGTCTTACTCTGCGAGAGACCGCCCAGTAGTGTGACATAATGGGTTGACGACGACAAGACATTGCCGAAGAATCGTTAGCATGGTGAATGTATTCTTTTATAAATTTTAAAAATGGTAAAACTTTTGCGATTGGACTGTTTGAGCTGTGCGAAAAGTAGAAACTGCTTTAACGCTATAAATAGATGTGGTGTTCAGTATATAGTCTCTCTACCACTTTAGAAAACGTGACAAAGAATACACATACACCCACACGTAAAATACAAACCAATATTTAAACATGTATCTGTCTGGCCGGGAATCAAACCTGGAACCTACTGCGTATCGGTCTAATGACCGCCCCATCCTAGTTGATGAACAGGAGTGGTTTATAAATGGTTAGTTTATGCTCCTTCGGCGACGTTAGTATTTTTTTTAAGGTTTAAGGTTTAAAATGTTTATACTCATTAAGAATTACAATTCACTTGACATGAGGATGTACAAATAACACAATAACATTATTATATTATCCGAAAGCGAACAACAAAATTAACAAGTAAATCGCGGTAGAAGTAAATAACACACAAGTCACAAATTTATTCAATTCTACCCACAATATGCCTTAGATCTAGACGGTCTACACAGATATAGTGCGGATAGAAATGTCTTGCCAATCTTCAAATATAAAATTAAAATTAAAGTTTGTTTTTCGATATTTTTTATATTATTATTTTTTTTTTATATTAATTTGTTTATATTAATAGTTCATGTAGTTAAGTAAGGTATAGTTAATATTGTTTATTTATCTATTACACATGTATGTTATTTATAACGTAATGTTTTAAAAGTTTCTTAAAAGTAGGCATGGTTTGTGATTCCTTAATTTCCTTAGGTAGCTTATTATATATTTGAGCACCTTCATACATCAGGTTTCTTTTTTTTTCAACATCAGGTTAATTTATCGAAAGAATATATTAATGCTTGGAAGCCATTTACCATTTCAAATTATATTACTGACTTCCTAACATAAAAATGTATGACTTATAACACATGTTTGCTTATACTAGCTTATCTCAGGAACGGCTACATCAATTTTGATGAAACTTTAACGCAACGTAGTCCACTTTACACTGACTTATATAAACTACTTTTCTTTTTGTAATTATATAGGGTTCGCCGGAGAAAATCGAAAAACCGCAGGATTACGTTCCTATTAATCACCCATCATAAATCTCAAATCTATCATGGGCATCGGAAGATTTATCTATAATCAATATGCGAATAGTTGGAAGTTATATATCAAATCATGCTGTCTTAGTGACGTGAGTAACGATATCTATATGAGATAAAAATTAAAGTTGTGTTGTTTGTACATCGCAAAAAAATATAGGTCAGAGAATAAGTTATAATAGAAATTGCTTTTTATTCTATAACGCTGATATAGCAAACGAGCAGACCACCTGATGGTATAATGAGTGGTCACTGCCGCCCATGGACACCTGTAAGCAACTTCATATATAAATAAAAATATACACACGCTTTCACACTTTCTATACTCACACTAGGATTTTCTCCTGTGTCGTGGGTACCATGAACACACCCAAGACGAATACACATACACCCAGACTCAGAACATGAACCGGAACTCATCATTCAGATACCTGTCTGACCGGGGACCTAACGAACGAACCCGGGACCCATTGCGCGTCAGACCGGTATGGTAACCGCTCCATCACGCGGGTCGTCAAACACAAGGAAAACAGAAACATAAATAGTGGATTCTCTAAAGTCAATCACAGTTGCGTTGCTACTTCCGATTACTAACATGGCTGGCAACCACACCCTTCTATAGAAACACACCTGCTTCACCTTCTCGGTGGAACTATGCTGGGTCTACCACATGGTATATAGGAATATAGAAATATATAATAGAAATTTCAATAGTATGTAAATGTTTTGTCTATGTGTTTAAATAAATTTGAAGGTGGTAGAACCAGTGTAGTACCACCGCCACGCCTATTTCTAGCGTGAAGCATTTCTTGCGTTGCGATGGAAGGGTGTGGTTGGCGGCACACTTTTATATGAGGCGACCATCGTAGTCCTCGGGAGTAGCAACGCATCTGTGATTGACTTCAGATAAAACCTGTGTCCTGTATGAAGTTGATTACATATGTCCATCAGCGGCAGTGATCATTATCATAAATGATCACTGCCGCTGATGCTGTATGCTCGTTTGCTACTTTGATCAGATAAAAAAATGCACCCGAAATTTTAAATTATACCTATCTATGTAAGAACAAGTCTAAATAAATAAAATGTTTCCTTTATCTCTACCAAAAGTTATTCAAATTAGTTAGGTTCCATTTTAAAGCAGGTAAATAGGCGCGGCGTAGCTAGTATGTAATAACTTTCAGGTCAAAAGTCAAATGAGGATTTATTACGTGATTATTTTACTGGACTAGTTAGTTAAGTATGAGCTTAATAACTGTTGAATGGATATTAATAGAACAACTCAGTAGTTCTAATTATATTTACATACTTTCTCGGGTTCAGATCCGGTAATATTTTTATCATAGGACTCAAAATCAAACAGATAAGATGAAAAAAAACGTGCGGCACTGACTGTCGCGGTAAAACATTTTTTATACATAGCATTTTTTTATCAACTTATGCATTTTGGAATTATAATTATTTATTTATTTATGCAGTTTCTTCTTTGCTATTAATTTACTATAGTATCAAAGAAAAAACTTTCTCACAAACAGCTGCTTACATATTCGTTCGATTTCCGAGCAGCTCGTCTCGATCCGTGCGAGCTTCGTACTGTCGTACCGTAAGCGAAAGCTCGGCCGTGCTATATAGTAGGCGGAGTGGCGGGTGTTAGGTTTTCGTTACGGAATTTCTTGATTCGGTCGCCGCGTTCAAAGCCCGCGATAAAAGCTATGCTATAGTATAATAAAATAAATGAATTTCAAAGGAGTAGATTTTCCTTAAAACGATTATAGTTCGACAAGGGAGATACCACCGTACGTCCCTGTAGTTCCGGGATCAGAATAGGGCTACGGCATCCTCTGCCTGTCGTAAGAGGCGACTAAAAGGGGCTTCCGGGGTTGCGGGCGGCTAGAGTGGGAGCTCGAACCGTTCGGACAGGCGATCCCGGAAACGACGGCGGTATGTGTAGTCACATACCGTTGTAAAGACCGGTGTAAAGAAGGAACGGTGGGCACAGCTGCTGGGAGGAGCCCAATGGGGCAACGCCTTTAGAGGAATTATCCCAGAGTCCTCTTTGCTTTGCTTTTCCAGCGCTGAGGACGGCCACCGAGGAGGTTTTAGTACGGCAAAAATCCCACATTACCCTGCGTCGCGCCCTTGGCGTCGGGTACCTTTTGAGGGTTTCCTCCTCGAGAACAAAAAAGTATGGTAGCTGAAAAAGTTGCTAATTTTCTCATCTAGGTACTATATAAAGAAAAGATAAGATATAGTTCAAATTATTTATTTAAACCATACATTTTCAAATTCTAAGTCGATCACAGTCTACAGTAAATAAGTTTTGTATCGATAACAAAAATATTACAAATATTTGCAACTTTTTGCTTTATTGGCGAATTAAAATATATTTCATTAAGATATATAAATCATAATAATATTATAAAGGCGAAAGTTTGTGAGTGTGTATGTTTGTTACTTCTTCACGTGTAAACGGCTGAAGCGATTTTCATATAATTTGGTAGGGAGTTAGCTGATACTCTGGATTAACATATAGGCTACTTTTTACTGTGGAAAAATATCTTATTCCCACGAGACAATCGACTTTTGTTAACTAGTATTTTATATATATTTTTCAAGGAGATGAAAACATCGCACTAATTAATAAAACTATCATTTTGAAGATAAAACAATATCAGCAACGGCCTAGTATATTTATTTTTGAAAAAAAAACATTACTGGTACGAATTATAAAAATAATCGTTATTTTGCGAAATATAATAAAATATATTTTCAAACGCAAAATCAGTTACTATTAAACAATATAAGATAATATCATTATTATTTAACACTTAATAGTGTTTTATTTTTTTATAATTTAATATAACAATAAAAATAGGCAGACTCGGTTCATTCGGGCGTGTTCACACAGAAATTAAAACGTCGCGTTTCAATATTAATATATTGATATGGATTTTTGATGGTCTACTGATTTCTTACTATTAATTAATACAAAATATTTGTGTCATTCGGACCAGCCGTTAATAATTTTGACACAAATAATTTTGTACGTTTGATACAGATGAAAAATAGATTTAATGTTACACTGTTAATACTGATCAGAAAAATGTGTTTATACTTTTTAATTTCTGAATTTATTATGCTCTTTACCGCACCTCAGCTAACGGATAAATTAATTTAAATTAATATTATCATGTGAATTTCATGTATATGTTTTTAAATATTTTTTCAATAAAATGGTATTATCACAAGCTTTACACTGCTGTGTTTTCAATTATAAATAATTTACTTCTTCATTATTTGTTTTACAAAAATGTAGTAAGAGAACGTTAGCCAAAGTGCGTTTCCAAAAATAAATCGCAGCGTTTCAAAGCTCCACGTGACTCGCCCTTACAATACAAACTTAAATTAAACAGGAACATCCATGTTAAGTATACTTGATGTGGTAGATGGTTGCTTATCCGTCCGTGTCGTTAGGCTGAAACAAACAATATTTTATTAAAAATTATATTTAAAATAAACAATTTTTGGCACTCGGAGACTGCCGCGATAAAGCTATTGCATAGCATTTTTATCAACCTATGCAATTATAATTATTTATTTATGTAGTATTTTTTTTTTCTTTGGTATTAATTCAAGTTGCCAGGTGGTAGAACCAGTGTAGTTTGACCGGGGAAGTACCACCGCCACACCTATTTCTAACGTGAAGCATTTTTTGCGTTTCGATGAAAGGGTGTGGTTGCCGGCACACTTTTATATGAGGCGACCATCCTAGTCCTCGGAAGTACCATCGATGTTGGCTTCAGATAGAATCCATATTCTATATGAAGTTGATATGTCCATGGGCATAAATTTCTTAAATAATAATAATTATAATAACGTTTATTTGCTCTCACAGAAAGTCTTATGTACTAGGCTACAACTAGGCTTATATTTTAAGGCATAGGGTTAAATAATAATAATAATACAAAAATGATAATTTTATTACAACACGAATTATTACAAATTTAATTGAAATACATTTATACACAAATAAAAATTAAGTGTATTTTAATTTTCTACTTTTTAAATTATGCTGCACTCCTTTATGTTAGTCATTTTAACAATGTGGTGCCATCTTTTGTTGAGTAGCAAAAGCGTGGATGAAACTTGTTCATTATTTTAAATTTTCAACAGATTTTTGTGACTTCTGCTAAATATATCGTGGTGTAATTTAGATTTCGAGACAGTATTATTTCTATTATTCACAACAGTTAACGGAGTATTGTGTTACCTGTAGCGCCATCTGGTATCGAAAAGCAAAACGCGTGATAGACTACGTATGAAGTAGCAAACAAGCATGCAGTCCACCTAATGGTAAGTGGTCACTGCCGCCCATGGACCGTAAGCAACTTGACACAAAACATCTGAAGTCAATCACGGATGCAATAATGTATAGTGGAAGAAAGGAAAGAAGAAGTGGATATAAGTGGAAGGGCCACTGAGCAAAAACTGTTTTAGTACTTATAATAAAAACTTTTAGTAGCGTTTGTGTACTCACCCTGGCAGGATAGACGAAGGTGGTAGCACGCGCTGCGCCGAACATGTTGGTAGCACGGCAGCTGAACTCGCCCATGTCGGCCCAGCGAAGCGAGGAGATCACCAGCTCACCGGATTTAAGGACCTATAACACAAATTAGTTTTTTACATTTTGAACACATTACAATTCAAGGGGTCTTATACGTAAGGTATCTTTTTCGCCCACCGCTAATGTGTTTTTTGCTGTCAAAATTTGTCAAAGATGTCTATCAGAAAACTAAGGAAAAATTCTGATTGCTCAGTTATTATTGTGTGCGTGTTCATACATGCCAAAGCCTCAGGCAATGCCAGCGTATTTCTAGCGTGAAGCCTTTCTTGCGTTTCAATAGAAGGGTGTGGTTGCAGTCATACTTTCACATGAGGCAACCATCATAGTCCTCGGGAGTAACAACGCAACTGTGATTGACTTCAGATGGAACCCATGTTCTGTATTTTATTTATTTATTTAAATTTTGAAACACCATAACCTAAAAAGGGTAAAACTTAATGCCTAATGGCATTCTCTGCCAGTCAACCCTGGGCGATAGCGATAATTTGTGGTAGGTATATAAAAGTAACTACAAACTATTTATTGTGAGAATAATTATACAATATTAAATATACACAAAATATTGATATATATTTTGTGTAATTCAATAATTGTAATCACTGATTTATGTGCGTATTAGAAATTAATTATCATTACTTTTCGGTGGAGGAAAACATCGTCAGGAAACCTACACACCTGAGAGGTCTTAAAAAAAATCTCGGAGGTGTGTAAAGTCCACCAATTCGCACTTGGCCAGCGTGGTGGACTATGGCCTATAAAAACTCTCTCATTCCAATAGAAGACCCGAGCCCGAGTGGGACAATAATGGGTTGACGCTATATGTACATATGTAATTAAATCCTGTGTATATAAAAATCTACAGACCTTCATCCTGGGATTCTTCGCAATAGTGCTGTTATCGTGCATCCAGACCACATGGGGCTTGGGGTGTCCGCGCACCCTGCAAGGCAGGACCACCTTGCTGCCGATCACGTCAACGAACACCTTGTAGGACACCAGCACGCGTGGCGCGAGGGGAACCAGCTTCGAGCGTTCTGTCAGGTCGGTGGTGCCATCTGTTGGTGAGTAGATAGAACTAATTAATTTGTTTACTACCGATATTCGATACAAAATTCGGTACGAAACCTACATGGAGACGATAAAATTATATGTTATATACTCAGTTGAAATAACCTCAATTTAATATTTTTTGCATTAAACACTCAGTTTCATACAAAAGATTAGTCATGTCGATCTAAGATTGATGCTATTAAGATGCTTATTCCAATAAAATCCGTTGTTAAAGAACAAAACAACTTTAAAATTTATCTCTGACATATTTATGCTAATTTTTTTTTATCTGACTGAAATAGCAAACGTGCATGCAGCCCAACTGATAGTAAGTGGTCACTGCTGCCCATGAACATCTATACAACTACATACAGGACGTGGGTTCCATCTGAAGTCAATCACAGATGCGTTGTTACTCCTGAGGACCATGATGGTTGCCTAATTATTGATTAATTAAGCATTAGGCGACCATCATGGTCCTCGTGTGCCGTGTCAAATTTAAGTTAAAATTGAGAGATTGGTGGATTTTGCGATATTAAAATACTAAATATATATTTCTGAATCCCATTCCATAAGAAAATAATTAAAAGTAAGAATTATTTGGACTTGGTTCAATTTTGGAAACACCATCGCTTCACATATTTGTGCCTTATAACAGTAGCGTTATGCTCTTTATTCTGGTCTATAGGGTCCCTTCCCACAAAGAGAGACATATCCAAGGCATTCCAACTTAGTTGAGAGTTATTAGTGAGTCTTTGGCTAACCTCAGGTGACTCTGATCTTATCTGGGGTTTATTTATTTATTTTATTTATTTATTTATTGAAAGGTCGCCAACATTCTATACACCAATACATTATAAAGAAAACGTAACAAAAAGTACAAGGTAAATGCTAGAACAATTATAGGCAACGACAGCATGAACATAAGACATAAAAATTACATTAAAATAACATCGAATCTAAATAAATAAATAATCTATAATAAAATAAAATCAGGATTTCTTGGAGATTGCAAATAGTTTATTTTTAAGGCTAATTACAGATGTCTTTAAGCAGCAGAGACAATCCAAATGCATCGTATCATCAAAATTACTGTATGTTGGTTTGCTATTTCTAAATCATTAAACAAAATCTCTAAGTTTTTGTAAACCTACTATTTTTTTACTTTTGAAATTTACTATTTTCCTGTTGTCATGTTTAGCATCAACTATTACGCGTACAATTTATTTTATCAGCGAGTAAAATTTTATCTGTGAAACAAATCTTCAGCGATTGTTTCATAAAACGATGTAGAAGTGGAGCGGCAATTGTTAGTTCGTTTTTACGAGCGTTTTATCGTTTTATGTATCCGGAAGGGTTCTTTGTAATACTTTCGGAAGTAAATAATAGTTTGACTTTATGCATTCGTTTGTAGTTTTGTTTTTGTCGGTTGTTTGCGTCTTAAGTTTATAATAAAGGTTCACAAGATCGGATCAGACTTAATTGTGTTTTTGTTCATTTATTTCTTGTGGTTCGCTTTGGGTGACTGTGTATCCATTTCTTTTTATATATGCAGGTAAGTTTTAATTTTTAATCGTAATATTGCATTTTGTTCTTTATTGGACTTCAGTTTCTGAATAAGTTTCAGTACAGTGCCTGGTTCAGCTCCGGTAGGTACAATAGTCAAATTATTTATAATATCTATAGTTCCCTTAGTGAATTGCTGCGTCTATTTTGGTTCTTACCATTTCGGCTTTCTCTATACAGTCAGGTAAATTGTACACTCGTTTATTAAAAATTTATAAAAATGTGTAAAATCCAGATACATACTTATCTTTGCAATTGGCAATGTATTAAATTATGAAGAATTTACGATATTTTATTGTAAATAGGTAACCAGTTCTTTTACATAAATTTATAATTAATAATAAACATCAAGTTTGCGAGAATGTGCGTGTGTAACTCTTATAAAAAAAAACTTCATTTCGACACAAAGTTTATGATCTAGAAAAAGAAAAGCGATACTGCTCACTTAGGGAGCCGCAGGATAGGATTAAGCCAATAATTACATAAAAACATGTTAAAAATATTACGCCTTAGGCCTAGACAAAATAAAGACATTTCATTTCATTCGTTTCATAGACTTCAGACATGACTAGACTTAGACATTAAACGACATTTGCTACTCACCAGCGCTAACAACAACGGTAGTGGTCTTCGTAGTCAAGGAGCCAGCCACGACGAGGCAGGAGTACCGCGTGGTGCCCTCCGACCGTGGCACCAGCAACGTTGAGGTGATCCTTGCGAGGGATGTGGGGTTGGTGTCGATTATCTCGTTGGACTCTAGATCGAACTGGAATGGAGATTTGTGATTGTTAATGTCGTTTCGTGGATACCGGCACACTTATAAATGACGCGACCATCATAGACCTCGGGAGTAGCAACGCTACATTTAAAGGTGGTAGAACCAGTGTAGTTCGACTGGGGAAGTACCACACACCTTTCTTTCTTACTTCTTTATTACTAACTAACAGAACCTTGCAGATTCACCTGAGTTAAAAAAATCGATGCATCGATTGCTCCGTGGGAAAGAGATGTTTATCCACATTAAAAAGTAACTTATATGTTAATACAGAGTGTCAGTTAACTCTCTACCAAATTTTATGAAAATCGCTCCAGCCGTTTGGACGTGAAGAAGTAACAAACATACACACTCACAAACTTTTGCCTTTATAATATTAGTATGAAGTATGATTACTAATTACTTTACTAATCATACTTCGTACTAATATTATTAAGTTTGTGAGTGTGTATGTTTGTTCCTTCTTCATGTCTAAACGGCTGTAGCGATTTTCATAAAGTTTGGCAGGGAGTTTGCTGACACTCTGGATTAACATATAGGCTACCTTTTATGCTGAAAAATATCTTATTTCTGCGAGACAATCGATACATCGATTTTTTTAATGCGGGCGAAGCTGCGGGGTTTAGCTAGTATACCATAAATAAATATAGCAACATGCCATAAATATTTACGTAAAATTTACTACGACATTTTGAAAATTATTCAATTTATTTCAACAATACAGACATATCTAATTTCCAATTCTTATATAGTGGCCTTCGAAACTGAAAAAATCACGGCCGGCGTAACCCACATGAAATGTACTGCGCAAAAAGGAAAAAATGTGACATTGCGGTAAAAATTCAAATTGTATTCAAGGTTTGTAGTACGAGAGCTAACTGCGTATTTACTACGATTGTCTGTGTATTCAAATCACTTCACTACATGTAAAAATAAAAACTAACCTCATAAACCGGTGCATCGTTTCTAAACCAGTGTATAGATGGTGCTGGTGCCGCTAATGCCTCACAGGTCAGCTCCAGTGTAGTGCCAGCTTTGTGTATGGAGAAGGCTGGCAGCTTGCTCGTCAGGGATATGAACTTCTTGGACGTTATGTCTCTGGTTGGTACGGCTGGAAAGGTAAACATATGAAGTCATTAATAATTCATACGCAACGAAATGGGGAAATAGTTTCTCAAAATAAAAATGAATTTTAAATTATTAAACTATTTAGCAACAATAGTGTTGCAACATTTAAAATATTAAGACACGCAGTTTATGCAGAAGACTAGTAGTTATTTATTATTTATAGAAATAAAATGGATGATTTAATTGTTCTATTGCCTAATAGATGGCGCTAATCCCAGCGATTTAAAATTACAATTAACTGAATCAAACTTAACGCTACTCGATTAACATGTTGGATTTGGTAATAAAAAGGAGATTGAACAATTTATTGCATATTATAATATATTATTTAATAATCAGGCTATATTTAAAATAGTCAGTTAATTGTTGGTAGTTGGTGGGATCTTTTTATTGAGAGTACTGCAACTAAATATTACTCAACATGGTCCCCCCAAAATAAAGGTGACATGATTTTTTTTTAATAAAAAAATCTTCAAACCTCATTTTCCACAAATGCTATTTTGGCGCTTTAGCATTATTTCCTTTCCACTGACGATATGGTAAGCACGGCTGTGTTTCGACTTAAAAGGCTTTTTTTTGTTTACGAGGGGCAAACCTTTCAAAGGTACCTGACGTCGTGGGAGCAACGTCGGGTAATATGGGTTTTTTTACCTCAATAAAACCCCCCCGGTGGCCGTCCTCAGCACTACGTGAAGGACTCCGGGATCTCCAACGAAACAGAACCGGGGTAGATGCAACCATTGGTAATAGCATTTTAGGTACCTTTATCTTTATTATATTATTAAATATCTATTTTATCTTTATTATATTGTTATGTAACTTACCATTGGTTTCTATATGGTTGTCCATTTCAGCTAATAATTTCATATGTCTATTGACGTTAGCGCTTCGGCCTCCGCTCAGTAGCGCCGCAGCGGCGAATAGCAGAACTAAATGATTCATTGTTTGTACTTTAAGAGATTCAAGGTTTCGAGGGATGTCTGAAACAAGGAAAAAAATATATGAAATGTATTGAATCGTTGTTATTGTTTGCTATTGCTATTGCTACTTTCATAGAGATGGTCAAACATTGGTACAATCTATTATTGTCCCACTTCTGGGCACGGGTCTTCTCTCAGAATGAGAGAGTTTTAGGCCATAGTGCACCGCGTTGGCCAAATGCGAATTGGTGGACTTCACACACCTCCGAGAACTTTTTTTAAATAACTCTCGGGTGTGTAGGTTTCCTCACGAAAAGCAGTTATAATTAATTTCTAATACGCACATAAATCAGTGGTGGCGTGCCTGGCTTTAAACCTCGGACCTCCCGATTGAGAGGGCAAGTTTCAACCATTAGGCTATCCCGATATAACATAAAAAACTTTAATTTTACAGCAAACTCTCCTGTAAAATTATTGTAAAAATAGATAATGTTTTTCATTTTGTCATTTTAATCAATGAAGTGAAAGTAATAAAAAAAATCTCTCCAGTTGGATCGAATATGGAAGGACCGTATTATCACCAATAAGACAAAAATAGCACTGGTCAACAGCTTAGTGTTCTCCATATTCTTGTACGGTGCAGAGACATGGACTCTCAAGACTGCGGATCGCAAACGTATCGATGCATTCGAGATGTGGTGCTGGCGGAAACTACTACGCATTCCATGGACAGCGCGTAGGACCAACAAATCGGTACTAGAGGAACTCAAGATAGCCAAGAAACCGAGGCTTTCTAACATATGCCTACGGAAGATCTTTGAGTTCTTTGGTCACATAGCCCGTAAACCTGGTCACGACCTCCAAAAGCTCATTGTCACTGGCAAAGTTGATGGCAAGAGGCCAAGGGGACGCAGTCCTATGCGCTGGTCTGACCAAATCCGCAACACTCTCAGTATGAACGTTTCCGAGGCCGTACACGTCGCCGAGAACAGAAGAAGATGGAAAAACATCGTAGAGAAGAAGGTCATCTCATGATCAAGGTCACGACCCCCAGCATTGGGGAACGACGCAAGGAGGAGGAATATTATAACGTTAAAAAAAATGTGAGGAGGGGAGAGATGTTTGTTACTCTTTCACGCAACACACAATCTTACTGTTCGAATTCGGGTGAAACTTAGCAAATGTATATGTTAGCACCTAAATTAATACATAAGTAATCATTTTGTGTGAAACAAGGCACAAGCAAGCAGAGTCGCGTAAAAAGTTATTTATCAAATTCTCCGCTGTTAAAGTAAGTTAATTTCTGAATAGAAATGTCTTGGGGTTCAAATATAGGTGTTTTTAGTATTACGTATCAATATTTGCTAGCTGACCTGGTGAACTTCTTCGGCTAAAAGTCAAAAATCTAAAATTACCAGTGTCCCTCCACTATATTATTATTATGCATGTATTATACATAAAAACCTTCCTTTAGAATCACTCAAAAAACTTTCTAAAAATCTAAGCGTACATAGGGACACAGCGCGAAGCGACTTTGTTTAATACTATGTAAGTGATTTGTTTGTTCCTTAAACGGCTTTAATCTTCTCCCATAATAGTTTTAGAATCTCGAAGGGAGATAACATTTTAACCTACGCAGAATTATAAAGTTAATACTCTTTGTTGCCTCCTACGACATTGAAGACAGGGTGGTGCTATTTAAGGCAGATATTACGCCCTCAGATAGTTGTAGATTAAAAAATAAGTATTAAAATAAGATAATAAATTATTCATATCTCAAATTTACTGACGACCTACGTAGCAAAGCGGTTATTGTACTGGCCTGACAGTGGGTGCCGGATTCGATTCCTGGTCAGAAATATATACGAGTATTGGATGCAGATTTCTCTTTTGGGTGTTGTCTGTCCGTCCACCCGGAAAAATCTTAAAAATGGGGCTATAAGCATATGAAATGAAATGTCTTTATTTTGCATAGGCCTACGGAGGCACTTACAAGTTGTCAGTTACATATTTTTTTTTTTACACTACCACCGGATCGGAACACGACTTCAACTGAGAATATCCAGCAAGAAACTCAGTGGGTCTGTCTTTTCTTTGTATATATATTTTTATTGCCATAGTGTTTTTACATTGGTTATAAAAGTTTGCTCCAGTATCTTGCCATATATTTATAGAGTGTTTGTATCCTATATAACATTTAGCAAGGGTGTAGATTGTATATGTTTTGACCTAGGAGGTACCAACAACATACCTATATCTAGCGTGAAGCGGCTTTGAGTTTCAGTGGACGGTTTTTTTTATCTGACTGAAGTAGCAAACGAGCATGCTGTCCACCTGATGGTAAGTGGTCACTGCCACTCATGGACATCTGTAATCAACTTCATACAGAACATGGGTTCTAACTGAAGTCAATCACAGATACGTTGCTACTTCCGAGGGCTCGCCTCGAATGGTCGCCTCTTTTAAAAGTGTGCCGGCAACCACACTCTTCCATCGAAACGCAAGAACTGCTTCACGCTAGAAATAGGTGTGGCGGTGGTATTTCCCCGGTCGAACCAATGTAGGTTCTACCACTATAAAAGGGTACCGTTGCCGGCTTACTTTTATACGACGTGACCGTCTTAGTCCTGTGGAGTCGCGTCTGTGATTGTTTTTCGATAGAACCCTTATTGCTGTTAGCTCATTTGCCACTTTAATATTAAAAAAAATATTTAAAACGATTAATGAATTTTATTTTTTTGCTACTTTTTACTATATTATTGAAGTAATATAAGATTAATCGAACGCAACTGAAGTCGCGAGTAAAAGGTAGAGAATGTATATGATCACGGGACATCGCATATTTACGAAAAACACGTTGCCGAAAATAATTATTTTAGTTAGCTTAAAGATCGAAAATGTTTGTTTATGTCGGAGTGGTAGATGTTGAAAACAGATGACGTCACAATGGCCGTACGTGCACCGGCTGATATTGAACGATCAACCTTTTTCTATTATTTGCTTATCCTATAAAAGGGGTTTTTGGAATACGGTGGGCGCATTTAATTTGGATGCGTCTCAGAGCATAAACCGCTGTTTGTTTCAACAGACTCCTCCTTTTTTTTTGTTATCGAGGGGGAAATCTTCAAAAGGTACCCCTCGCCGTGGGAGCAACGCCGGGTTCTGTTAGATTTTTAGCTCACTATAACTCCGGGATCTCCAACGGAACACAGTCAGAGTCCTCTGAGTACAATGCCCCTTTTGGGCCCTTCATCGGTGACCGATTGATGCTCACCGTGCCTCTCGGTGTTTAAGACGGCATGCGGCCACACATGCCATCGTCCTTCCCGGGGTCACTTGGCTGGTCCGATCTCCCACTTTAGCCGCCCGCAACCCCGGAAGCTCCTTTTAGTTACCTCTTACGACAGGCAGGAGATACGTAACCCTATTCTTATCCCGGAACTACAGGGACTCAACAGACTCTTCCTAGCCTTCACCATTGTCATTTGGCGATAGTCATTGATTTCGGATTGCTGTGACTTTCTCAATCAATTTAATGATTGCCTATCTAAAATAATTCCTTGGTACCGCTTCAGATGTCCGAAGGCTGCGCTAACCTGGCTTGTTCTTCGTCATGTATCTAACAATGTAGAGTCAATTATATTTAATCCCTCAAGGTATTATTTTAATACTAGTTAAGTTGTTACCAATGCCTTTCTCTAACTCTTATATTAATTATAACATTAGAAGTGGAGAGCAGTGATAGCCTAATGGTTGAAACTTGCACTCTCGATTGGGAGGCCCAAGGTTCAACCAATGATTTTTCTAAAATTATGTGCGAATTAAAAATTTATTATCTCTGCTTTTTGTTAAAGGAAAATATCGTAAGAATACCTACACACCCAAGAGTTCTTAAAAAAAAGTTCTCGGAGGTGTGTGAAGTTCACCAATTCGCACTTGGCCAGCGCGACTATGGCCTAAAAACTCTCTGATCATGAGAGAAGACCCGTGCCCAGCAGTGGGACAATAATGTTGTTAATTGTTCACAGGTTCACAGGTGGGAAAATGAATGAGAAGACAGAAACACAGTTACAATTTGATAACAGTGTAGATGAATTCCTAATGTAATTTCGCTAATCGAATGTCGTGTTCGTCACAAACGTAAATGTTTCTTCACTTCACGAGACCGTTTCTTGTAACGGAATGATTGTAAAATTATAACCATTTTCAAATACTTAGCTACTTACGGTACATTTGAACGTAATAATTTTGGGTAGTGGGAAATTTAATGCTGTGTGGTGGCAGTATTTATCTAAACCACCCTTTATCTTAACCATTAGAGATCAACTGCAAGGTGGTACACATGGTTGCGCACCACAATGCAAGAACTGCTTTGTACAAATAGGTGTGACGGTGGTAATTTCAAAAATTTCTTAATAAAAATTCCTGATATAATTGTCATGTTTTCGTAACATACATAAGATGCTACGAGGTTAGACGCAACCCCTCTCCTCCTTAATATCTCACTTAATAATGGATATGCCGTCAGCCTCTTTAAAACTTACACAAACTATCAATGAATCCATTGCCTTTTCAAATACACGCTTTCTACACTCATAGCCCCATAGGATTTTCTCCTGTATCATGGGTATCATGGCCACACACAAGACGAATACACAAACACTCAGACCCAGAACACGAATCTAAACTCACCATTCAGATACCTGACCGGGAATCGAACCCGGGACCCATTGCGCGTCTGACCGGCATGGTAACCGCTAATAGGATGACGCAAGACACAAAAAATCCTACGCAACATTTTTGGGTGACGTAATAGTAAAAAAACTACCCTTTCTTAGAAGGTGTGTCGGTTAGCAACAGAAAAAAATGGTCAGTAAATTATTACGAGCGGCACGCCAACTTCCTACATTTTTTCTGATAATGTTAGAGTTTGTCAGATGTAGAGCGTTTGAGACGCTGCGTTTCATACGCTGTAAAACCTGTGTTCGTTTTATTGCTTTGTATAAGTATATAACATTCATATATAATTTATTTATTTTAAACACACGCTTTCTACACTCATAGAATTTTTTTTGCTATCGAAGGGGAAACCTTCAAAAGGTACCCCACACCGTGGGATCGACGCGACTAGTTATGTGGGATTATTACCGCTCTAAAATCCTCCCGTTGGCTGTCCTCCAAAAGACCGCAACCGGAATTCTCTGAGCGTATTGCACCATAGGGCTCCTCTCAGATGGGCGGCTGGGCCCACCGCTCCGTCTAGTTCTTACGACTGTATGTGACTACACCTACTGCTGTCTTTCCCGGGGACACCTGACCGAACGGTTCGAGCTCCCACTCTAGCCGCCCGCAACCCCGGAACCCCGTTTTAGTCGCCTCTTACGACAAGCAGGGGCCCGTATGGTAGGGCCAGGATGTCGTAGCCCTATTCAAATCCGGCAGCTACAGGGACGACACGCTCATAGCCCTACATTAGGATTTTCTCCTGATCGTTCTAAAAATTGTGTTTTGAATTTTCGTCGCATAGAAAACATGTAGAGCGAGAACTTTTATATCTTTTATTTTTAAATACATATATGAAAGACAGATTTTTCCGGCCCGTTTCGGTAACTAATATCCTATGGATTAATAGGTCCTAAACTACTCATATGTGTCCAAATTCCAAAGCAACACACACACAAGCTTGCATTTGTAACATTAATGATATATGAAATCTTTCCCTATATATTTTTAAGTCTTTTATATCTGCATGTAAACCGCTGCCAATATGGCAAGATACTTATTAGAAGAATCTGCACTAATAACTATGTAATTTTGCATGTCACTTCTGTCTGCACTTTCACAACATGCTAAAAATTATAGTTATTTAGTTAATAAGACCTTGTGATCGGATTTTATCTTATAAACTAGTGCAATCCTGCGGTTATAATCAAAATCAAAATCTTAGACCTTTCAACAATTTTAACATGTAAGAAATGTTTATGAACAAAATATAAAATCTTACTGCTTGACGAATCTCGTGGCCGAGCGGTTACCACACCGGTCTGACGCGCAATGGGTTCAGGGTTCGATTCCCGGCCAAACAGGTATCAGAATGATGAGTTTAGATTCCTGTTCTGGGTCTGGGTGTTTGTGTATTCATCTTTGTGTGTTCATGGTATCCACGACACAGGAGAAAATCCTAGTGTGGGGCTAGGAGCGTAGAAAGCGTGTTTTTTTTTTTACTGTTAAAACTAGTAGTCGGCGCTCATATAAGACATAGTTTCGTCACCGTCGTCCAGCGAAATATGTAGAGCGTCGACTTCTGGACTATGAACTAAGTACATACTGAGTATGTTCTAAACCAAAATAAATTGAAATTATTGTTTACTTTTTCGTGAGATGGAAATCGGTAGATATTTTTTGTTAGAGGGTTTTTATTAAAAATTATATAGCATAGGCCCCTTTACCAACTAAGTCGAATCTAATGACATGTGTTATACAATTACGGTTAAGCCGTCGAGCCTAATTTACCCCATCGGGGATAAATTGGGTATTTTTGGGGGTAATGGGCTCGATATACGAATAATTAAATGGGAGGTAAAATGTAAATTTGGGCACTTTTTTATGGTGGTCAAACATTTGTATAGATTTGATGACCTATATTTTTTTGTCGTCAAATTTACATTTAACGATTTTTGGCCGCAAATTTAAATCTTGAATAGTTTTTTTTGTCTTCAAACTGCAGTTCTACAGGAATGTGAATATGTAAAAGCATGCGAATATGAAGAAAAAGTTCCAATTTTAAAGACGGGTTCAAAATTATATTTCCTCCTAAGTCACAGGGGTAGGCTTATTGAAAAGGTTAGGAACATAATAAACATAGGTACATGCGCTCGAAAAAAAATATCTCATTGTAACGCAGTATAGCAGTGATAGCCTAAAGGTCCGAGGTTCAAACCCAGGCACGCAACCCACCCAACGCACCTAGGCAACCCAGAAATTTATTATCACTGCTTTTTGGTGAAGGAAAACATCGTAAGAAAACCTATACCCGAGAGTTCTTTAAAAAAAAATTCTCGAAGGTGTGTGAAGTCCACCAATTCACACCAGCGCAGTGGACTATGACCTTACACTCTTTCATTCCGAGAGAAGACCCGGGCCCAGCAGTGGGACAATAATGCGTTGACGACATTCATAAATATTTTTGTAAACTTTATCGCCATGCCAGCAACGCCAGATGCGCTCAAAGGGCATCGAGAAAGTATTCGTCAAAATCATACTGACATTAAATGTAGATATTGAGTTAATCATACCAGTCATACTAATATTATAAAGGCGAAAAGTGAGTGTGTATGTTTGTTACTTCTTCACTAAACGGCTGGAGTGATTTTCATAAAATTTGTTTGGAAGTTAGCTGACACTCTAGATTAACATATAGGCTACTTTTTACTGTGGGAAAATATCTTACTTCCACGGGAAAATCGATACATCGATTTTTTTGAAAGCGAAGCTGCGGGTTCAGCTGGTAAAAGTATAAACATGTGTATAAGGCCTACATTCCTCGAGTGGAGCCATTCTTGCGTTTCGTTGGGAGAGAGCTAGATGGTAGGCAAATTGACTTTATATGAAGTGGCCAACTTAGCTCTCAGAAGTGGTAATGCGTGGCCACTGACACCTGAAGCAATGCTCATTTGCTACTTCAAAATATAAAAATGCAACAACGATGGATTCACAGACAAATCGCCAAGTAACATAATTTTTATTGTATCGGGATTCGAACCCAGCACCTCATTGGAAAGATGATAAGTAGTTTAATTAAGATTACTAATAGATTGTCCTGCAAATTAAGCTAAGCCACTGATATCCCGAACGTAGGTTAATTATGCCGGCAGAATCATTGAGATTATTCTAGAAATAAGAACGAGAAATAACTTGTTATGTTGTTATAAACGGTCGTGCGTTTTCTTAGTTATTTTTTAAATATTTAGAGTATTTCCTTAAGTTTTAACTAAATAATTTGTAAAAATATATTATTGTTTTCATATTTTAGCTTAAACAATTTATCGTCTATTTCAAGATAAACGTAATACGAGAAGGATTTTTAAATTAAAATTGCTTTATATTTTACCGTAACTTTAAAGTATTTTGTAATATTTAAAAGGAATCAAAGAATTAAATTATAAAATGTCGTTTTAAAAAAAAAGGTTTTTTTTAGTATTACCGGAGAAAAAAAAACATTTTAGAAAATAAATATTTGACGTCTAATCTTATTTATTGAAAAACCTTATTCTTTTATTATAACCAACTCATATCAAAAACCAGATTTTTATCCCTATTAAGAGGTTCTTTTATTAAATTTTCATTTGCAATAAAATAAATCCCTAAAAACAGATAAAAGAAACAAAACTTAATCTGTGCAAACTCAACCGTCCATAAACAAAAAAATAAAAACCAACCTTTAAAATCACAGCTAATTCACTTTCCGAACACACAAACAATTAAAATAAAGAACGAAACTGTCATTAGAATTTCGAATTCACTTTTTGAAATTGGGCGCGCACGCGGGTGCAATGTCCCTGGGACTGTGGTGCGTATTGGACGCCCGCCATTTATATAGCAAGCGGGAACGGTTTTCTTGAATTTAAAATTGAATTCAACACGCCTATCTGTATAAATAAATTTAATTGGAGCGTTTGTCTGTGATAATGAGTTTTTACCACAGATTATAGGGATTTTTTTTGTAAGCCTGTCAGATATTTTTTTGGAAAAGTATTTTAGTATTTTTCTTCTAAAAAAATTGGCCAAAGATAAGAATAATATTTTATGAGTACTTATCAAAATTCTACCCTGGAAAAAGTACCTATACATTATATTTTTAATAATTACAATGATTTTTGGATTCGGCTTCTTCCATTGATCAAAAAATTGAGAACAATATAACAAAGAGAGGATTGTTACTTCTAAGGGTTAATTAGGTAGTTTCAAATAAATTGATACACCTATTTAGGAGCGGTTCCATTGAAATCTGCAGTATATCTTAATTACGGGGAGCTCTTATTACCTTTAAATTATTTAAAAAGATAAAAAATTATTACCCTTAAATTATTTAAGAAATGATCATAATAAGAGAAATTTTAAAATTTGTCTATATCTAGCTCTATTAAAAATATGATATTTCCTTTCAAAAATAGGAAACTGTTACTAATTATTGCTATAACGATTGTCTAAAATTAACGTACTATGGAAATCCAATACCAATCAACATAGTGGGTCATTCCAAAAATAAGCTCTACTAATCCAAAAGGCGATAAATTCTAGAAAAATACCTACATAATGATGTGTAAAGTCATAAATTATATAAATTAAAATCGATTTAAATTTAGACTTGAAGTTAGTTAAAAATATATGCAGGCAAAAAAGAATTTTCTTTTACTTATTTTATTTTAATTTCTTCTTTAACTCTACTTTCGAGTATTTGCGTGAAAGAGCGACAAACATACATACAATCTCACAAACTTTGGCATTTACAAAATTAATATGATTTTGTACAAAAAGTCGAGGAAGTCGCAGGCAGAAGTTAGTTCATACATAGGGGTGTCATATATACAGAATGATGAAGACGTTCCTAAAATCGCACAGGCACGCACCACCAAACCTAGTTGCATCTCTCTCAGTCACAACCAAAAGCAACTTGAAAGACAGAGACGGACGATCGAAAATAAAAGTAACTTTTCGTTTTCATAGTTAATCATATTTCTTTACATAGCTTCATTATAAAGTAATTCCTGCAGTTTCTCCTGCTTTCATAATTTACTACGGCAATGTATCCCATATGTTAATTAGGTTATAAACTATGTTATCCTATGGTAGTTCCGGGATCAGAATAGGGCTACGGTATCCCCTGCCTGTCGTAAGAGGTACCTAAAAGGGACTTCCGGGGTTGCGGGCGGTAAGAGTGGGAGCTCGAACCGTCCTACCAAGCGACCCCGTGTAGGATGACGGCATGTGTGGCCACATACTATCGTAAACACTGAGGGCGCACTGAGTACAATGCTCACTGGGAAGAGCCCGAAGAGGGCATCGCGCTCGGAGGACAGCGGCAGCGGTCCGTTGAAGATCCCGGTATCCTCCACACAGAGGATGGCCACCGGGGGGGGGGGGGGGGTTTAGTGAGGTAAAAATCCCACATAACTCTGCGTTGCTCCCACGGCGCCGGGTACCTTTCGAAGATTTCTCCCTCGATATCAAAAAAAAAAAGGTTATAAACTATGTGTGTGCCCATTTTCAGCGAAATCTCATTGGTAATTTTTTCCGTGAAAGAGCAACAAACAGACATACATACAAACTCGCATTATAATTTTAACATTAATAAAATTAATCTTTGTTCCACATAATAGGGTGCATGTTTGAAACGATTTATCCAAGCGAATAAATGCGAAATTCTTTTTCTTTTACCTCTAAACTTATGAAACTTCATGCATTTAAATTAGCCTTATAAAGTTGCATATTTATTATACTTGAGCCAGTATATTTAATAACCTATTATTAATCACGTATATTTATCACTTTTTATCTGATTAAAGTAGCAAACGCCCATCTGGGGGAGCCCGATGGGGCAACACGCTTAGAGAATTCCGGTTGCGTTCCTTTGGAGATCCCGGAGTTATCTTTATAGTGCCGAGGACGGCAACCGGGGAGGTTTTAGGGCGGTAAAAATCCCACATAACTCTGCGTCGCTCCCACGGCGTCTGGTACCTTTTGAAGTTTTCCCCTTCGAGAACAAAAAAACGGTGTTGTGGTTCTTCCCCGAATGAACCAATCGTTCTACCACCAGTAAAAATTCACTTCGTTGTCTGAAGCAAATTGTGTGTAGCCATTGTCGTGTATTATACCGTATGCCATGTAGTTATCGTTTTTACGTTTCCTCAAAACAATCATTGACTGCAAGTTATGACCGTAAACGAAAACGTAAGTGCAATGTGTATTGCAAGTAGTGTCCGACCGAAGATCTATGTCTAGCCGACCGCGAAGACGATTATTCGGCTACGCTACAACCGGTCAAAGCCGAAGATTTGAAAAACATGATAATATAAGTCCTACAGCTTAATAAGCTGGACTTGTATTCTCATGGTGCAGAACATGCTGTAGGACAATTACCTTCCAACTTGTCAAAACAAAATTTGAGAAAAATCTAAATTTCGAACTACTTAAACTTGCGAAGAGCAGTGATAGCCTAATGGTTGAAGCATGCCCTCTCAATTGGGAGGTTCGAGGTTCAAACCGAGGCACCACTGATTTATGTGCGTATTAGAAATTCATTATCACTGCTTATCGGTGACTTCCTTCGTGAGGAAACCTACACACCCGACAGTTATTTAAAAAAAAAGTTCACCGAGGTGTGTGGGGTTAATATTTTGGTGGTAACCATGAACAGATACCGTAGACCAGTGATAGCCTAATGGTTGAAACTTGCGCTCTCGATCGGGAGGTCCGAGGCTTAAACCCAGGCACGCACCACTGATTTTTCTAAGTTACGTGCGTATTATAAATTAGTTATCACTGCTTTTAGGTAAAAGAAAATACCTACACACCCGACAGTTCTATAAAAAAAAAGGTCTCGGTGGTGTGTGATATCCACTAATTCGCACTTGGCCAGCGCGGTGGACTATGGCCTAAAACTCTCATTCTGAGAGAAGACCCGTGCTCAGCAGTGGGACAATAATGAGTTGACGACAACAAGAGTACTTTCTCGTTTGCTACTTTATTGTAAAAATAAAACAATTTACATAAACCTCTATTACCAACGTCATAAGTTTCTGCCAAGGTATTGTTGTGAAAAATCGCACTCACGCGTTTTAAAGACCTGTGTTATCGCACAAAGGAACAAACTTTTTATTTTTATTTATATACCAAATAATAACAAGCAAACTTGCGTGCAATCCACCTGATGGACTACTGTAATGGCCTACTATAAGCAACTTTATATATAACATAAGTTCTATCAGAAGTCAATCACAGATGCGTTGTCCCGATCGAATTACACTGGTTCTACCTGGAAGAACCAGTGTAGTCAAAAGGGGGTTCTACACTGGTCCTGAGTTCGGCTCTGTGGCCCATCTATATGCTTTGCTTCCCCTGAAGGCTAAGTTGGGGCACCTCAAAAATATGACATATCTAGACCACACTTGTGGCCACCTCCTGCAACTAATCAAGAGATGGCGCTACTAGTATTCTGAAACACGCTATCGAAGTATTCTCAACCCCGCATATCTATAAGTTCCGAACAACGACACGGAGCACGGCCGCTCCCCAGGCATGATCACCTAGCCTGGCGGGAGATCTCTCTTTGCCAAACACTTCAGAACAGAATACAGCAGCGCTTAGCACTGATGTTATTGGGAACAATTAGGTGTGGCATTAAAGCCTCCGCAATCGAATTACAACTTGCTACAAGAACCAAAAACTATATATTTCAATATGTTGGAATATACAACGTTACACCAGAGCTACAAAACTAACTACAAAAAACTAACTACATGAAATGAAATTAAATGTTTATTTTGCTTAGGCCTACGGAGGCACTTACAAATTGTCAGTTACAAATATATTTTTTTACACTACCACCGGATCGGAACACGAGTTTTCATGGGTTTACATTGGTTATGAAAGTTAGCTCCAGTATATTGCCTTATTATATTTACAAATGAACTAACTACAAACTAATTACAAAAAATGAACTTTTAAATGATATGATCTACTAATCTTTATGTAAATTTAAAAACCAATATATGTAGTCTGTGAACCCATTCTAAGATTAGTGTAATTGGTTTCGATTGGTTTATATATTATTCATATTATACCTAAATGCCGAAGTTTGTGAGGATGGGTCTGTTACTCTTTCACGCAGAAACTACCAGTCATAATTGGCTGTTATTTGGCACACACGTAGTTTATAACCTTTTTTTTTGTTTTACGAGGAAACCTTCGAAAGATACTCGACGCCGTGGGAGCGACGCGGGTTATGTGGGATTCTCACCGCATTAAAACCTCCCAGGTGGCCGTCCCCAGTGCTGCGTGGAGGATTCTGGGATCTCCAACGGAACACAACCGGAGTTCTCAGAGCGTGGTGCCCCTTTCGGCCTGCGGTGCGGTAAGGTGCGGTGAGTGTTTTACGATCCCTGGTGGGCGTAAAACACTCACCACACATGCCGCCGTCCTTCCCGGGGTCGCTTGGTTGGACGGTTCGAGCTCCCACTTTACCCGATCGCAACCCCAGAAGCCCCTTTTAGTCGCCTCTTACGACAGGCAGGAGTTACCGTAGCCCTATTTTGATTCCGGAACTACAGGGACACGTAGTTTATATCTTATATTACCATCTATCATTAACGTGGTAGACGTATACCGGACGAAGACGCTGAAATAACCTAGTGTATCTTAAATTCGCATTTTTTCGATATACGAAGTTTCCTGCGATATATTTATATACATCAAATATACTATAAATGATACTCATAGATAAGGCTCTACCTCTTACTCAAGCCATATTACTCTGTAATTACTGATAGCAGTTAATTTTGAATAAATTAGCAATAAATCAAACATAATGTGTTCGTATTAATGATGAATATTAATATTCATTGATTATAATTGTATGTGGCATTATTAATGATTTAATTACACGTTATGAATACGGAAGATGAAATTTTAAACTAGTTTTTAATACTATTAAACCAGACATTTTTATATACAGTCGCAAATGAATATGCAGTTAGCCTGAGTGCAACTGACCATAGTATACTTATTTATCATATTATATTAAGATTAAGACGTCGATTAGGTGTAAAATAATAGGAAATTCGACCGTAATTTAAATTAAAGAACTAAACTTCATATTTTCCAAAGTAGAGCCAATATTTCTCTAATTTAAATAAGTTGTAATAATTTTCAAGTTATTTTGAACGCACCCGTTAAAGGTAAAAAGATGTTTAATGACTAAGCTGCATTTAAAAGCAATAGCGGGTATTTTGACAAAGACATCTGACATTTTTGACGTTATGTGTTTTCATATTAAGATATTGAATGTTTTATTTCGTTTATTATGTATGTGTTTGTGTCAAATGTAAGGTAGTGAGTGTAATATGCTTTTAGTTGATTTTAAGTATGTTTTATGCATTATTTGAAAAAAATATTAGCATTGCGCAATCCTTCTCTACATCGACTATAACCGTGCATAATTTCACACTCCTCCGTTTGCGGCAAGTATCTTAAAAACAAACCACAAGTTTTTGCTTCACGTGCATATATAGAAGAAGATTCACAAAGATTTTTCTCTAACTCGAAATCGATCTGCAAACTATGAAACAAAACACGTTTCTTCATATTCCTCATCCTTTATTGTTTACTCGTTACGAGCCGCGGTTTCACGAGCTTTTAAAAACGGTAGCATAAAGCAGAATTGTAATTACCTACTTTTTATAAGGAGTCTGGATTTTAATGAAATTAAAACTAAATATTATCTGAAAATACAATATTCACAACATAACTATAGCTTATTAA
The DNA here is from genome assembly GCA_949699795.1 of Spicauda simplicius. NCBI lineage: Eukaryota > Metazoa > Arthropoda > Insecta > Lepidoptera > Hesperiidae > Spicauda > Spicauda simplicius. The sequence continues at coordinate 12,891,772 of OX453082.1, read as the reverse complement.
TTGAAATGCTTTAATTTCATGCGATTTCAAACATAGAGACAAACCGATAAACAAAAATAGAAATAATAGAAATGTCTGGGTACAAGCCATTATTGTCCCACTGCTGGGCCTTCTCTCAGAATGAGAGAGTTTTTTAGGCTATAGAGCACAGAGCTGACCAAGTGTGAATTGGTGGACTTCACAAACCTCCGAGAACTTTTTTTGAAGAACTCTCGGGTGTGTAGGTTTCCTCATGATGTTTTCCTTCACCGAAAAGCAGTGATAATTAATTTCTAATACGCATATAAATCAGTGGTGCCTGGGTTTGAACCTCGGACCTCAGGATTGAGAGGGCAAGCTTCTACCCTTAGACTATCACTGCTCTATGTCAGAAATGTCTATTATTACCTATTCACTCCATCTATTTTGTAAATATATGTGATTTACAGACCCGCGGATCCATCATTGGTGAAAATTTGTGAAAATCTCAATTGCCTATCCTTTACAATCTAAAAGATACAGCTGTGTCTCAGACAGATCTCTACCACCTGATATACGTCTCTCTAAAACTATCGCTTTATTTGAACGAAGAGTCAATAAAAAATTTTTGACAAAAAAATATCCACCGACTTCCATGCCACAAAAAAGTTAAAAATAATTTAAATATATTTTAGTTTAAAACATACTCAGTACTTAGGACATAGTCCTGAAGTCGGTGCTCGACATATTTCGCTGGACGACGGTAACTATGTCCTATATGAGCACCGACTTCAGAACTATGTCCTAAGTACTGAGTATGTTTTAAACTAAAATATATTTAAATTATTTTTAACTTTTTTGTGGCATGGAAGTCGGTGGATATTTTTTTGTCAAAAATTTTTTATTTCATGCTTTTTAGTGACGATATTCATCTATTTGTATTAAAATAAAATCGCTAAGTTTGCTTTGTGCATACACATATGCAAACATTAAATAAACATCAACATAAAATAACAAATTAAACATAAGCTTAGACACAACATACAACACTATCAATTCATACGAACTGAACTTACCCGCTCGCAGGGCGCTGCCGCGCCCTGCTCGCTTAGTTTTTATGTTTTCTTTTATGTTCCAACCTAACCTAACCCACAATACATTTAAATTTAAAGCTAAATCTTAGTCATAACATGACAAATTTTCCATCTAATATGTTTGCTCAGTAATCTTATAATATACACGTAAGCACCAGGTGGCCAACTTGTATGGCTTAGGCATGCAGTACCCTGCATCATCAGGGCTGAGGAGTTGAAGGTCAAAACTTTCATCTTGTGTCTTTGCGTAGTAATTTTAATACATACCCGTAAGCACCAAATAGCCAACTCCTATGGTTTAGGCTTGCAGTATTCTGCATCATCAGAATTGAGGAGTTGAAGGTCAAATTTTTCATCTTATATTTCTGCTCAGTAATCTTATAACATATACGTAAGCACCAAATGGCTTACTCTTGTGGTTTTGGCTTGAAGTACCCCTGCATCATCAGGGTTGAGGAGTTGAAGGTCAAATTTTTGTCCCATGAATTTGCTTATCAATTCCATTATATATTCGTAAACATCAAATGACCAACTTTTATAGTTCAGGCTAGCAGTACCCCTGCATCATCAGGATTGAAGAGTTGAAGGTCAAATTTTTCATAGTAAATACCTACTTAGTAATTTTATTCTATATTTTACTCAATTGGACTTCTGCAGCTAAGGTTCGGCAGACTATCACTTATTTTATTATTTTGCTCCAAAAAGTTTAAGATCCTATGATTAGAACCTTATCAAACTCTTATCAGACTACCCCTGAAGTACATCCTTTCTAATAAAAAAAGAATCATCAAAATCGGTTGGCGGGATATTGAGTTATTCATACATTTATCGGGCACATTGAAAATGCAAATTTAAGACTTATGCGTTTTTCTTATAGATGCCCTTGTCAAAAAAATACTAAAAAAAAATGGGACCCTATGACACGCACTACCTTTCAAATAAAAAAAAAATCATCTAAATCGGTTCACCCAGTCCGGAGAAATCAGGTAACAAATATAAAAAAAAAAAAAAAAAAAAAAAATAAAAATACAGACGAATTGATAACCTCCTCCTTTTTGGAAGTCGGTTAAAAAACAGTCCTTGTCGCTTTCATAATTTATACTTTATACTATATTTATTATTATTATTATTAAATATTTTTATATATTTATTAAGTGTGTATTTATGTATTTATCTATATTTATTTTATTTTGTGCACGCTAGATTCGCTTCTCATATTCCTATTCCGACCACAGGGCTGCTGGAAGAAATTTCTTTGGAATAAGTAGCTCTTTGTACCAAGTATTTTTGTAATTGTATGATTTCTATATTATCTCTGTGTACAAAAACTTATAAATAAATAAATAAAATAAATAGATAGCGAAGGCTAAGTAAGAAGGTTCTTCACCCTTTCTGTAAAAAGCCTTGAAAACATCGAATAGGTATCGAATATATGTTTCCGGAATAAGGCATGATGAAATTTAACCCTGAGAAGGCGTGGTCGAAATTCAGAGAAGTCGAGAAGGCCTCTCGAATCGATTACCAAATACAGAATTGAATTTCAAAACGAATACGAAATGTCAATCGATTCTGAATTTCAGTGTGTAGGCGTATAATATGCTCCGGAGCTAGTTAAAAGGCGATATGAAAAAGCTTAGATTGAAAATGACAAAACACATACGTTGAGCCAAAAAATACACACCAGAGAGTTCTTAAAAAAAAGGTGTGTGGTCTCGGAGGTGTGTGAAGTCCACTAATTCGCACTTGGTCAGCGCGGTGGACTATGGCCTAAACTCTCTCATTCTGAGAGAAGACTTGATGGGTTGATGAGAGTGCTTATATGTGTAATGTTACTGAACTACAAAGTAATCTGCAAACTTTAGAATCGTGTATAATTTGAAATAAAGGACTCTAATGGACTCTAATGGAGGACAATTGATCGCACCTGGTATGCGTTATTGTGACCACAATAGGTGTTGATGTTAAATGGGAAGACAGTGATAGCCTAATGGTTGAAACTTGCCTTCTCAATCCGGAGGTCCGAGGTTCAAACCCAGGCACGCATCACTGATTTATGTGCGTATTCGAAATTAATTATCACTGCTTTTCGGAGAAGGAAAACATCGTGAGGAAACCTACACACGCGAGAGTTCTTAAAAAAAAAGTTCTCGGAGTTGTGTGAAGTCCACCAATCCGCACTTCACCAGCGCGGTGGACTGTGGCCTAAACACTCTCTAACTCCGAGAGAAGACCCGTGCCTAGCAGTGGGACAATAATGGGTTGTACCCCGTTAAATAGGAAGACGCTGTTGTTTCATGAATGAAGTGAGTTGTATTAGTAAAGACAAGGAAAACGCGAAAGATTCAAGCGAACAAAAGCGCTAAGAAAAGCTACATTCAACTCTCTCTCATATCAATGAGGTCCGAATGTGAAATGGGATATTTAAAATTTAGAAATGCTGGACGGATGTTGGCTCAATGAGCAATTTGCACATCTTACCATCTTATTGATATTTATATGGGGTCACCAATGGGCACAATATGTATTCTCTTATTCGTATACACGTGACTTAGTTTTAACTCTTTATTTGAGACTAGCAGAATCGACGCGACTTCGTTCGCGCAGACTATAATGTGATCAACCCAACTATTTGAGCACTACAGTGTATGCAATGAAAAAGGTTTTTGAGCAAAATTTTTGACAATTTGAATCACATTACTCAAGTTTTAGCAAATACGCCTTATATATTCTAGTAATAAAAACAGCCTATGTTTCTCAGGGATAATGTAGCATTCTAATGGTGAAAGAATTTTTAAAATCGGTTCAGTAGTTTTTAAGTTAATTCATGACAAATATACAAAAATACAACGTTTTCCTCTTTATAATATTAGTATAGACTAGTATAGAAATATACTTTAAATATTTTACACGTGATTTATTTATTTATTGTTAATTAGAACGATACAATACCACTTACACTAATTAACACAATAATATCAAGTCACAGTTTTTTTAATTTTTCAAATAATACAATTATAGTAACATAATGAAATGTCAAATTAATGCATGCATACTAATAAATCATAGAGTTTCGCTGAACCTTAAACACACACTAAGGACTTTCTTCCATTTGTCAAGAAAAATGTTAAAAACTGAAAAGGTTTCTATTAGAGCGTTGATATTTTGTCTTGAAATTTCGAAATTTACTTTCAAAATATTTCGTTTGACAATAAATGTTTTGAAGGTGGTAGAACCAGTGTAGTTCGACCGGGAAAGTACCATCGCCACAGCTATTTCTAGCGTGAAGCATTTCTTGCGTTTCGATAGAAGGGTGTGGTTGCCGGCACACTTTTATATGAGGCAACCATGATAGTCCTCGGGAGTAGCAACGCATCTGTGATTGACTTCAAATAGAACCCATGTTCTGTATGAAATAGATTACAGTTGTCCATGGTCGGCAGTGACCACTTATCATCAGGTAGACTGCATGCTCGTTTGCTACTTCAGTCAGATAAAAACGTGACTTATTTTTAAATCTTTTTATTTGTGAAATGTGCTTTAAATATTTTACACGTGATATCTTGTCTTGAAATTTGTGAAATTTACTTTCAGTATAGAATTTAAATATTGCTACTGACATGCAGTTTCGTGCGCGTTTAAGAAAAGTAAGATAAAATTTAAATTGTAATAACTTTCTATCGAGTTGATGGATTTTTATGAAATAACTAAAATGCATGTACATAGTTTGAATTACTCGTAAGTTCTGTTGTGGTTTGATGCAATTTTAAATTTACTCACTAAAATTCCAAAAATATTAGATTTTTTTTTAACATGCGTAGAGTTTTTTAAACATTGTATATTAGGCGATGCACTTAGTGTTGGTAGTTCTATTAAGTTTTTTTTGTTTTCATCCGCCTGTAGTATAATATATGCTTTCTACGTAATTTATTAATGTGGTATTTGTTTATCCCTTTCCAGTTTTTGTTGTTAACATTATTTGTAACAACTATTGACTATTTTAAGACTAGATAACAAAGATACTTTTCTTGAATCTATATAAAATAGTACGACCCTAGACTTGAAGTAAAGGTGAGAACACACGAGCAGCAGTGCAAGTCGTCGACCATCTGCGATTATCACGAACTTTTTTTTTATAATAATGAAGTAGCAAAGGAGCATGCGATCCACCTGATGGTAAGTGGACACTGCTGCCCATAGGCATCTGTAAGCAACTTCATATAGAACAAGGGTTTAAGGGTTTAATCGGAAGTCAATCACAGATGCGTTGCTACTCCCGAGGACTAAGATGGTGGCCATAAATGAAAGTGTGCCGGCAAGCACACCCTTCCACCTCACGCAAAAACGTCGAACCATGTTTTTACCACCCTGTAAAAATATGACACCGAGCCGCAATGATAACCCCGAAACGCAAGAACTCCTTCAAGTAAGAATTCGGTTCTTCGAGTATCACTACATACTACATAGTATAAAACAAAGTCGCTTCTCGCTGTCTGTCCCTATGTATGCTTAGATCTTTAAAACTACGCTACGGATTTTGTCACAGATTTTTATTGATAGAGTGATTCAAGAGGAAGGTTTTTATGAATAAATGCATAATATAGTGGAGAAAAACTGATAATTTTAGATTTTTCTCGTTTAGGCGGAACAAAGTTGGCCGAGTTAACTAGTTTAATATAATTTTTCATCGCAAATTTTTGGTATTTCAAACTGAGGCGTTATTGTGAATACCAGACGCGCAAATATATAATTTTAAACTATATTCATGGGAAACGTACACCCCATTGAATTTACAACGACCATTATGCTTTAATTTACCCTATTTTTACTTGCAGAATTAACCACTGAATAATTCAGACGAAATATGTTATTCTGTGTTTAAAATTTTCAGTACGTACCATAAATATCCTGAAAATATACTGAAAGCCTCATTATACGCGATTATCCAGTACATTGCATAATGGTTGGTCAAGGTTGTATTGATTTGTTTCAGTAAAGATAAAAATATTATAATTTCTATCAAAATAGAGTAAAGAGTGTGAGTTGAATTAGCATCGGGTTCTTAACACCCCGACCTACGTTCTTAATAAAACACCCAGAGGAATGAAATTTAAATTCATTTTGAATCCAGATTCGAACCTGGAACTATCTGTATAGACCTCAACACTTGATATGTCCGCTAATCGAATAGAAGCAGCAAACAAGTGTTGCTTATGTGGAGTAAGGATAAAGTAACATAGGTTTCTTATTAGGACTATCTAAATATGTTCGTGTACGAAAATGTCTGCTCCACACCCCACTCTTCTACTAGAACGCATAATCTATACTGCTATTATGAGTCAGATAATGGTCATCCCTGTAGTTCTGGGATCAGAATAGGGCTACGGCATCCCCTGCCTGTCGTAAGAGACGACTAAAAGGGGCTTCCGGGGTCGCGGGCGGCTAGAGTGCGAGCTTGAACCGTCCAGCAAGGCGATCCCGGGAAGAACAGTGATACGTGTGGTCGTATACCGTCGTAAAGACAGACGGAGCGGTGGGCCCAGTCACACATCTGGGAGGAGCCCGATGGGGCATCGCGCTCAGAGGATTCCGGTTGCGTTCTTTTGGAGATCCCGGAGTCCTCTTTGTAGCGCCAAGGACGGCGGTTTTAGTGTGGTAAAACTCCCACATAACCCTGCGGCACTCCCACGGCGTCGGGTACTTTTTGAAGGTTTCCTCCTCGAAACCATAAAAAAGAACACATCATCTATACAGCTGTTATAAGGCAGATAGAGGTAGGACAAGAGTATAGTCGCAGTTGAAGTATGAAAGATTTTATTGCCTACATATATGGCATGAAATAAATTAGTCATAAAAGAAATAAGGTCACAACCGCCCATAAACAATTGTAACTGACTTCGTAATAAGTATTATACCCGAATCTTATCACAGATGCGTTGTTACTTCTGAGTACTGAGATGGTTTCGTGTAAAAGTGAGCTAAAAATCACATCCTTCCGAAACGCAAGAACTGCTTCATTGTTGAAATAAGCGTGGCTTCAGTGCTCTCTGCAATCGATTTAAACTACACACCTATTTCTAGCGTGAAGCATTTCTTGCGTTTCGATGGAAGGGTGCGGTTGCCGGCACACTTTCACATGAGGCGACCATTATAGTGCTCGGGAGTAGCAACGCATCTGTGATTGACTTCAGATGGAACCCATGTTCTGTATGAAGTTAATTGCAGACGTCCATTGGCGGCAGTGACCACTTACCGTCAGGTGGACTGCATGTTCGTTTGCTACTTCACTTAGATAAAGAAAACTCTGTCTACCAGGCTTAAGACTACATTTTAGAGACCAAAATGAAAATAATTCTTGCTGTTTAGAAAAACTTTTACGGAATCCTGATTTTACCATTAAATAATGTAACAGAAATTACATAATGTAACATGAGGTAATCTTACATCACGATCACGTGGCATTACACCCATTCGGTTTACATTACCAAGTTTTTATGATAATTTGAATAACATCTACTCAATAGCTTAGAATGTATGCTTAGAAAATTGCGTTTTGAATTTAGAAATGTCCATTTAAAAATATATATGGCGGAATCTGAAAACTGCTTTAAAAAAAGACTAGTTATACCGGCGATCTTCGTTTCGCGTAAAAGTCATTAATTTAAAATTAGCAGTGTTTCTCCACTATATAATACATTTATTATACAAAAAAACCTTCGTCCAGTATCACTCTATTTATTAAAAAAAACTGCATTAAAATCCGTAGCGTAGTTTTAAACATCATACATAGGGACAGACAGCGAGAAGCGACTTTGTTTTATACTATGTAGTGATGCTTATAAAAAAATACTGAAATTTCATACTAAGCTTTGGTTTTCGTCACGTTAACCATGAAAAAGAGTATCCAATGAGTTAACCCTGACCATAAACCATTCGCGAGCTAAATTTCAATTAATTGCGACTCTTTATTTTTGAACACAGAACTCCAAAAATATCAAATTTATTATTAAGTGTTCTCAGTCCTCCATAAGTTGCCTTTGCGGATCCTATACTATTGGTGCCAACCCATTATTGTCCCACTGCCGGGACAATAATGAGTTGGCACCTGGCACTCATTCTGAGAGAACACGGGTCTTCTCTCAGAATGAGAGAGTTTTAGGCCAAAGACCACCGCGTTGGCCGAGTGCGAATTGGTGGACTTCACACACCTCCGAGAACTTTTTTTAATAACTCTCGGGTGTGCAGGTTTCCTCATGGTGTTTTCCTTTACCGAAAAGCAGTGATAATTACTATCTAATACGCACATAAATCAGTTTGAACCTCGGACCTCCCGACCGAGAAGGCAAGTTTCAACCATTAGGCTATCACTGTTCTCCTATAGTATTAATATTACACAAGGGAAAGTATGTCGGAATGTACGTATTAGGCTTTCATATAAAGTCGGATTTCCCTGAAAATTTGGCACATAGTCATGACCTTTTTTGCTATCGAGTGGGAAACCTTCAAAAGGTACCCGACGCCGTGGGAGCTACGCCGGGTTATTTGGGATTTTGACCTCACTAAAACCTCCTCGTAGGCCCTCCACAGCATTTCGTGGAGGACTCCGAGATCTCCGATGGAATACAACCGGAGTCCTCAGAGCACCATGCCCCATTCGGGCTTTTCTCAATGAGAATTTGTGATCACCACGCCTTCTGGTAATTGTGTGGCCGCATGCCCTACCCGGGGTCGCTTGGCTGGACGGTTCGAATTTCTCACTATTACCGCCCGCAACCCCGGAAGCCTCACAGGGGATTGTCCTGCCGGCTGCCTGCCCTATTCTGGTCCCGAATCTACAGGGACAATATAGTTTATGATCTAGATTAATATATATACTAGCTCTTACCCGCGGCTTCGCCCGCACGGCCAAAGGGAATTAACATTAGCATTTGATAGCGTGATTCAGAACTTGAAAATGAATTTTACTAATGCCATCTATTAAAAACGCCTGGAACTACTAAATATGTATCAACTAACAAAACATCGATATTCTCATGGGAATGAAAGAGCGCGGTAAAAAGTAGCCTACGTCACTCTCCGTCCTCCTATCTCCCAACATATAAACCATATCATATAATAGCTATGTGGCGACGTGAAAGAGGAACAAACAAACACACTTTCACATTTATATTATTAGTATGGAAGTATGGATTACTGCGGCAATTGTTTTTCCTTTACAGTTACCTATTTTTAAGCTGTTGGGTAAAAATTAAATTAAATTCATCTTAGTAACACTGACCTAACACAATCGGAATGTTATCAATAATTTCACCTATCTCAATTTCTCCTCAAACCAAACGACTCGTGGAATGCGGTGATTATTCGGTTAATTAGAAACGGTTAATTTGGAAAGAATGTATACAGTTCTCATACGTAACGCCTGATTTGCGGATCGGATTTAATTGTTAAAGAATGTTCACAGTTGGAGAGTGTACAAAACACCTAAAGTTTTGGGTTAGCTGGAGGTCCAGGGTTCAATTATTTTTTTATAAGGTTGAAGTAGCAAACGAGTATGCAGTCCACATGATGGTAAATGGTCATTGCCGCTTATGGACACCTGTAAGAAATTTCATATAAAGCATGAAATGAAATGAAATGTCTTTATTTTGCATAGGCCTTCGGGGGCGCTTACAAATTGTCAGTTACATTTATATATTTTTTTTTACTCTACCACCGGATCGGAACACGACCTCAACTGAGAAGATCCGGCAAGAAACTCAGTGGGTTTGTTTTTTCTTTGTATATCTTTTTTTATTTTTTTATTTGCCATCTTGTTTTTACATGGGTAACAAAAGTTAGCTCCAGTATCTACTGTAGCTCCAGTAACATGATTCTACCTGAAGTCAATCACAGATTCGTTGCTCCTCCTAAGGATTAAGATGGTTGTCATCGTTATCAGTGTATTAACAGTGAAGGAAAGTATCATGAACATATCATCATAATATATGAAGGCGAAAGTTTGTGAGTGTGTATGTTTGTTACTTCTTCACATGTAAATGGCTGGAACGCTTTTCATAAAATTTGGTAGGTAGTTAGCTGACACTCTGGATTAACATATAGGCTACTATTTAATGTGGGAAAATATCTTATTCCAATGGGACAATGGGTTCAGCTAGTGACAAATAAAAGCCGATAATTCTGGAATAAGAAAATTAAAAGGTTTCTGAAGTTTAAAATTTTAAGCTTAGTGGTGGTCTAAGATTTTGGTAAGATAGTCGTAGCAATTAGTCTATATGAATACCGAAAATTTGGAACTCCCCCATGGACACCGCAAATTTTCCGCCGAATATGGTGAAAAATAACGGTTGGCTTAACTATCAATTTTTTACCCTGCATATTGTGATCCAAAACAATTCAGAAATTTGTAGACATGATTGACATTTTTTTAGATTTTTTTACTCTGACCTATGTTGGGGGGGAGGGGAATGAGGCTTATAAGTGAGGAGGAGGAATTACAAATACCGATGTACTGATTACTTTATACTGTCCACAAAACCTGCTTTTTTATTTGACTGAAGTAGCAAACGGGCATGCAGTCCACTTGATGGTAAGTAGTCACTGCCGCCCATGGGCGTCTGTAATCAACTTCATACAGAACATGAGTTCCATTGGAAGTCAATCACAAATGCGTTGCTTCTCCCGAGAACTGTCAAAATTAGTAAACCTGTTATAACTGTAGAAATAATGGGCGGGGTCTTAAATTAATTGCTCAAGGAAAATCCTTGTCTACGTGACGACGCTTGCGTAGACTTCTTAGTAACAATTTACTTTCTATTCTAAGAATCTAAGAAGTCCTGCGTTGCTGAGGGGCATTTATAAGCATATGCCTTAGCGCAAACGAGTATAAGTCAATTTTTTGCTAAATTGAAGTTATTACCAAAAACGTAAAAAAAATGTAGGTCTATCAATATATCTGTGGAAGTGTGAGTGCAGCAGCAGCGAGTATGCAGTCAAACTGATGGGAAGTGCCCACTGCCGCCATGGACCTTTGTAACATCTTCATACAGAACTAGGGTTCAATTTGAAGTCAATCACAGATGTGTGGCTACTCCCGAGGACTATAATGGTCGCCTCATATAAAAGTGTGCCGGCAACTACACCCTTCCATCGAAACTCAAGAACTTCTTCACGCTAGAAACAGGTGGTGGTTGCATGGTGGTTGTCCCCTCGTTCGAATCATTGTCCTACCTTGTAGGGCTTTAATTGGTTTTATTTATGACTGAATAAAACAGTCAATGGTCACCAATAGCAACTTCACGTTTCAAGCAACGTTTGCAACAATCTTACACTCTTGTTTCAGAATTTAATTTTGTAACAGCGTATTCGATTACAGTTTATAAAAGGTCTGAGATCGTAATTATTGAAAGCGAAACTATGCGCTATTTTGAAAACAATCGGATTTGAATCCGAGTCATCTATTTCGGTTCAAGTATTCGAAGTATTGTAATGAATCATTTGCTAAGGATAAGTACCATACAACCACACCATATATGGAAATCGATCTAGACTTTTTCACAGTTTCGACGAGACCATCGATAATTGGGTCGAAATATCGGCAAAAAGAATTCGTAAAGAATTCAAAAACCGCATATCGTGAGTAGCCGTTAATTATTAAAATGGATTAAGACTTTATAAACAAAGTCTTAATCCATTTTAATAATTAAATTGAAGATTGAAGTTGAAGATTGAAGTTGGAAACGGGCATAAATTCTAACTGATGATAAGTAGACCTTGTCTACTTTGGGTGTCTGCAAGCAATTTCATACCGTCCCTGTAGTTCCGGGATTAGAATAAGGCTACGGCATCAGCCTGTCGTAAGAGGCGACTGAAAGGGGCTTCAGGGGTTGCGGGCGGCTAGAGTGGGAGCTCGACCCCTTCGGTCAGCCGACCCCGGGAAGGATGTATGTAAGGGTATGTGTGGTCGCATGCCGTCGTAAAGACTAGACGGAGCGGTGGCCACCGGGGAAGTTTTAGTGCGGTAAAATACATAACCCTGCGTCGCTCCCACGGCGTCGGGTGCAATTTCATACAGAACGAGTGTTCTGTCTAAAGTACGGGACTTTGCTCGAATTCAAAGAGCTTTAGGCCATAGTCCAAAGTGCTAGCCAAGTGCGAATTGGTAGATTCCACACATTTTTGAGGTTTTTTTAATAATTCTCAGGTTTTTTTTTTCACTGAAGTAGCAAACGAGCATGCAGTCCACCATGGTAAGTGGTCACCGCCGCCCATGGACATCTGTAATCAACTTCATACAGAACGTGGGTTCCATCTGAAGTCAATCACAGATGCGTTGCTACTCCCGAGGACTATGATGGTCGCCTCATGTGAAAGTGTGCCGGTAACCACACCCTTCTATCGAAACGCAACAAATGCTTCACGCTAGAAATAAGTTTGTAGGTTTCTGGACTACATCTTCCTTTACCGTAAAGCAGAGATAGTTTATTAATAATACGCACCTTATTATAGAAAAAATAGTGGTGTGTACCGTGGACTCTTTATTGAGAGACCGACTTTCAACCATTAGGCTACCACAGCTCTGAGCATTTCTTCTCGTCAACCTATTATCGTCCCACTGCTGGGCACGGATCTTCTCTCAGAATGAGACAGTTTTAGGCCATAGTCCACCGCGCTGGCCAAGTGCGTCGTGGACGAATTGAAGAGCATTTCTTAAGCCAACGAAAACTATTTTTCTGAACAGATCTCTCTAAAAATATATTTTCTCGTCGTAAATTCTCCGCGTGAAAGTACTGAGTATATTCTTTTACATGAAAATACGCGCGACTCTTCTCACATCAACCAAAGTTTTTCAAATTTAACAAAGGAAACCTAAATATTTTGAAATTGTATGCTGTAAAATTATCTATCTAGCAAATATCCTATTAAAATCTGTCAGTTTGTTTCCTGACATTCTTACAAATATACTTTTGAACCAATTCGCACTTGGCCAGCGCGGTGGACTATGGCCTATAACTCTCATTCTGAGAGAAGACCCGCGCCCAGCAGTGGGACAATAATGGGTTGACGACGATACTTTTGAAAAAAAACACGTTTTCTACTCTTATAGCCCCACACTAAGATTTTCTCCTGTGTCGTGGGTAAAATGGACACACACAAGACGAATACACAAACACTCAGACCCAGAACATGAATCTAAACTCATCATTCAGATGTCTAGCCGGGAATCGAACCCGGGACCCATTGCGCATCAGACCGGTATAGTAACGCGGGTCGTCACTTTGATGACCCAGTTGGCGGAACTGAGTTCCGAGTTCGATTCCCAGACAGATGTCTGAATGATAAAATATGATTTCTGTTCGGGGCTTCTGGGTCTGTGAGTGTTTTGTTTACGGCTTTGTGTATGTCCAGACACGATACAAGAATAATCATAAAGTAGGTAATTATAAGGATATAGCAAGTATCCCGCGTAGCCGAGCGGTTAGCATACCGGTCTGACGCGCAATGGGTTCCGGGTTCGATTCCCGGCTAGACAGGTATCTGAATGATGAGTTTAGATTCCTGTTCTGGGTCTGGGTGTTTGTGTATTCGTCTTTGCATGTGTCCATGGTACCCACGGCACAGGAGGAAATCCTAGTGTGGGGCTATGAGTGTAGAAAGCGTGTTTAAAAAAAATAAAAAATAAAGCATAATAATAATAATTATTATTATTACTTATAGAAATTTTACTAAGCCATTCTTCCATAAGCCTTTTGAAGCCCACTGCTGGAACTATGTCCAGCAGTGGCAGGGAGGTCTATACCTCTCCTAATTTGCGCCATGTTAAATGGTCCTGTGCTTTGTGAATGAGCGATCTTCATCAAAAGAAAAACCTTTTATCTTCCGAAACAGAAGGGAATTGACCCTTCCACATTCATATCACATAAACAGGAGCTTAGGAACTATTAGCTAATTTGAAGACAAACAGCATGAGGGATTTATTTTCATACATGTAAAGTTCAAGATCCTTAGAGCTTTCAATCTGAGTAAATTGTGATCGATTGGATCGTAAACATACGCGAAACATTGCAGATCTTTCAACGCTGTTTGGTATTTGCAATCTAGGTGCACGGTAGTGTGAGTGCCAAGTTTTTATAGAAGCTAATATTAGGTGATAGAACCAGTAGTTCGACCGGGGAGGTACCACCACCACACCTATATATGAGCGACCATCTTAGTCCTCGGGAGTACCAACGTCTCTGCGATTTTAATAGGAGCCTCGTTCTGTATAAAAATGCTTATAGATGTCCAGGGCGGCAGTTGCCACTTACCATGAAGTGGACTGCTTGCTCCTTTGCTACTTCAGTCTTATAAAAAAAAGATAAAAACGCTTTCTACACTCATAGCCCCACAGTAGGATTTTCTCCTGTGTCGTGGGTGCCATGGACACACACAAAGACGAATACACAAACACCCAGACCCAGAACAAGAATCTAAACTCATCATTCAGACACCTGTCTGGCCGGGAATCGAACCCGGGACCCATTGCGCGTCAGCCCGGTATGGTAACCGCTCGGCCACGCGGGTCGTCAAAGAGGCGTCAGATAGGCGGTAGTTTGCTACTAACAACCTCAAAATTTTCTTCATTCTTGTTTAAAGTCGTACCAATTTTTGGTGAAAATAATATACACCATTTCTCGGATCCTATTTCGACTTAACTTGGAGCTCCATCTCTGTGATTATTCTATGTGGGTTTTTTAAAATAAACTAAAAATGTGCGTAAACTAAATTGTTTAGACTATTTAACGGAAAATAAGCATCCGCCGTTGAAAGATTTGGTATAAACATATCATTAATTCAGCAATTTGTTAGGAAGAATGGTTACACTTGTGATGTACATTGAAATTTTGCTAAGAAACTCCTATTCAGGTCGGTAGCTGTAAATACTTCGTCCCTGTAGCCTCGGGGTCAGAATAGGGCTACGGTATCCCCTGCCTGTCGTAAGAGGCGACTAAAAGGGGCTTCCGGGGTTGCAGACGGCTAGAGTGGGAGCTCGAACCGTTCGGTCAGGCAATCCCGGGAAGGACGGCGGTATGTGCGGTATGTATGTATTTTAGTGCGGTAAAAATCCCACATAACCCTGCGTCGCTCCCACGGCGTCGGGTACCTTTGGAAGGTTTCCCCCTCGAAAACAAAAAAGGTGTAAATACTTAAGATTTTAGTTAAAATATCATCAATTAAATTTTCAATCCAACGAAAATAGTGTATAGCGACGCAAGAATGATAAATTTACTTTTTTTATCTGATTTAAGTAGCAGAGTATCTCTTTCTTGATTAATTGAAGTAGCAAACGAGCATGCCGTCCACCAGACGGTAAGTGGTCTCCGCACATGATCATCTGTAATAAGCTTCCTATAGAACATGAGTTCTATCTGAAGTCAATCACAGATACGTTGCTACTCCCGAGGTCTATGATGGTCGCCTCATGTGCCGGCAACCACAGCCGTCCAATGAAACGCTAGAAATGCTTCACGCTAGAAATAGGTGCGGCCGTATTTTACCCCTCAGCTTCAGTGGGCTACAAATAAGATCTAGGAACAACAATACTTTATACAAGCTAAGACTTTCATTGAATTTAAAATTTATTCAGACGATTACAAATCAATAAATGTATATTTAAAACTAGGAAAGGTCGTATATTTTATATACATCCTGTTTACAAACTTACACCGAAGCCTTGTGACTCCGGGATATATAATATTTTTACTCACTAAACCTCATCGGTGGCCTTCCTCTGCGCTAACAGGGGACCCCGCGAACTCCAAAGGAACGCACCGGCGCCCCTTACGGGCTCATATCTTGGGGAGCATGACTGTCCCCTACGCCATCCGGTGTACGACAACATGCAGCCACATATGCCGTCGTCCTTCCAGGGGTTGTTGGACAGGCGGTTAGAGCTTTCACTCTAACCGCCCGCAACCCTAGAAGCACCCTTTCAGTCGCCTCTTACGACAGGCAGGGGATGCCATAGCCCTAGTCTATATTGAAGCTAACAGATATCTATGGGAAAGTGACCATTTGCCATCAAGTGAACATTTCACCGTATGGTAATGGGACGATGATGTTTTCAAGAATAAAGATCTTATAGAAAATATAGATATTTGTGTTTGTATATACGTGCTAATGTGAGTATGGGTATAGAAAGCGTAATTATTTTTGCCCTAAAATCTTAAGGTTAGTGATAAATGTATTACTGCTTATTAAGGATACGTCAATGCCTTATATTCTTTAGAACACAACTCATCATTTTTAACATTACCCTTAAATGTTTTAGGCTAAACGCTAAAAATGCTATTTATTTATTTATAATAGGTCACTAACATGTGTCGTCAACCCATTATTGTCCCACTGCTGGGCACGGGTCTTCTCTCAGAATGAGAGAGTTTAGGCCGTAGTCCACCGCGCTGGCCAAGTGCGAATTGGTGGACTGTCACAGTTCAGGTCACTAACATACTAAGCACTAATACATATAAATAATTAATTAAAGACTAAGATGCGATGAGTGGTTATGAGTGGTGATACAATTATGTGCTATAAGTGTTTGAACGTGAAAGATTAAAAAAGCAGTTATGCCGTTAACAAGCATTCAATTTATTTTTCGTATTACTCACCTTCTATTTAGAACGATAAGTACAATTTATGTATTAACGACCAAATAACAAAATCACAAACGGACACACTTTTTATTTATATAAATAACACAGTTTAAACCTTGCAACTTTGTAGTCACAAATTGTCTTAAACAAAAATGCACTTAGACTGAAGTTATAATTCTTAATGCAATCGGAAAAAACCGTTTCTGAAAGCAAAGTAAGATTGTACCTTAATCTTATAAGATAAAGTTCTAAATCGGTTGTCCGAGGTGTACATGTTAATTGAAATGTCGCTTGGTTGTCTGAGCGTGTGTTTTGTCACGTAGAAGAGGGACTGTTCCCATTGCAAGTAACACGTCAATTGACGAGCGCGAGTGATACGTGACTATTTTCATTGGACGGGAATGTATACGTCGATTGACGAAAGAATAAATCACAAATCGAGATCTGAATAACTGCATTCTATTTCAGGTTGTTGTTGTAATTGCATAATGTCGTCGCCTATGATTATCCTGGCACTTTACATATAAAACATAATGAATAAATCTTATCATAGCTTTAGTGCACAGTATGTTGGTGACTCAATAAATAAATAAAAAATCTCGTGACAAGCTTTTATATGATGTAAAGTTGTACGATGCAACAAAATGATAGGTTTACGACTAAAAAACTTCAAATTCTTTTTAGTGGATTTAAATAAAAGCTTGTTTAATAAATGTTGTATAATAATATATTTTTATATCCATTTAATTGTAAAGTAAGTAAGATACTATTTTGTTATTTCAAGTTTAGTTCCCGGAAGGAAATTGGTTAGTTATATTTTTTAATAAATCAATGTCATAGTCTTTGGCATTTTTGTAAATTGATTGTACAAGCTTCATTAATAACCATGAAGCTTACTAAATTCTACTACAATAGTAATGTTTTTAATCGCTAGATTAACAAATTCAAGAATTTTAACTTTTCAACGTAACTGAATTATTAGGTGCATTTCATTTTCTGTTACTACCCAACAATGGAAACACGCCACTATCTGGGCGTTTTTTTCCGATATCCTGATCTACTCGAGGTTCTGTTTAAACAAGACAGAAAGTTTTTTGTGTTTTTTTTGTATCCTTAACGTATAAAAACTGTTACGAAATTTATAACTGTTGACTATGGATTATGCTGTTATCAATTAGTTCGTAATTAACTAGAATTACCCGTAACTTTTTGGGCGTAGATATAAATAATACAATTTTGTAAGGTTTATTTTAATAATTTAATTAATTAGCTGACCAGGTGAACTTCGTTCCGTGTAAAGTCATGATTCTAAAATTATCAGTCTTCCACCACCATATTATGCATGTATATACATAAAAACCTTTCTCTTGACTCACTCTATCTATAAAAAAAACAGCATTCAAATCTGTATAGTAGTTTTAAAGATCTAAGCATACATAGGGACAGACAGTGGGAAGCGACTTTGTTTTGTACTATGTAGTGATGTATATGGTTTAGCAGGTACAACCGCCATTCCTTCTGGCGTGAAGCAGTTCTTGCGTTTCGGTGGAAAGGGGTGGTTACCGGCTCTCTTGCATATGAGGCAACTATCTTATCCTGAGGAGAAGCAACGCAAGGATTATTGAACTTAGAATGTCTGTTCTATTTGAAGTTGTTATGGTAGTGACCACTTAGGTGGACTGCATTTTTTTTTTATTTGACTGAAGTAGCAAACGAGCATACAGTCCACCTGATGGTAAGTGGTCACTGCCGCTCATGGACATCTGTAATCAACTTCATACAGAACATGGGTTCTATCTGACGTCAAACACAGATGCGTTGCTACTCCGGAGGACTATGATGGTCGCCTCATGTAAAAGTGTGCCGGCAACCACACCCTTCTATCGAAACGCAAGAAATGCTTCACGCTAGAAATAGGTGTGGCGGTGGTACTTCCTCGGTATAACTACACTGGTTCTACCACCTTCAAATGCATGCTAGTTTGCTACGTCAATCGTATAAAATAAAAACCTTTGAGAACATTTTTAAAGGAGTATCAGGTGTGTAGATTGTCTTACTATGTTTTAATTTGCCGTTCAAAGTAGTTATATTATATTTAATTTTTAATACGCAAATATTTTATAAAAATCGGAATTAGGCTATCACTGCTCCTACTAGTTTTTTTACAAACATTTACTTTTGTCTATTCATAGTTCCAGTCTAAATTTTAATTAATTTTTAGTTAATTTATATATTATTATTACAAACATTATGTCGCTGACTGTGCAGAAATTTGTTAATAGATAATTAAAGTATCAGACCGGAATAGAAAATAATAAAAAAAAAACACGCTTTCTACGCTCATAGCCCCACAGTAGGATTTTCTCCTGTGTCGTGGGTACCATGGACACACACAAGACGAATACACTAACACCCAGACCCAGGACAAGAATCTAAACTCATCATTCAGATACCTGACTGGCCGGGAATCGAACCCGGGACACATTGCGCGTCAGACCGGTATGATAACCACTGCGCCACGCGGGTCGTCAAAATTTAAAACATTATTTATCCAGTGTTGAGGATCGGAACGGAATAGATTAAAAATTAAACATGGATCAGACCGGAAAAAAAAATAAATTAAATGGCCATGGATCAGTTTTTGGGATCAGACCGGAATAAATCCTAAATTTTGCTTTGGCATGAATAGTCCAAAGTCCTTAGCTTTCGTAGTTTATTCATAAATTTATTGTTTCATAAAGATATTGTTGTTGTAAGTCAAAATATATTAAATTAACAAATATCTAAGTCAATACGTCTCAAATTATTTCGTCTCATTTTTTGTACATTTTTTTTAAATAAATAATTGTGTACATAATGAAAAAATATCATTATTAGGTTACCTACCTCCCTTAGGTATTATCTACCTCCATGTACTTATTAGAATTTTACATATTAACGTCAAATCGTCACTAATAAATTAAATATTTAATAAATAAAACTTCTCATACTAATTAACTTTGGGATATCCCAAATTATACCTACAGTTGTTAACACCGTTAATTAATTCACAAAATTCAATTCATCCTTATATTTTAGTCTGATAGTATTTCACCGGCTATTGCATCATAGTAGAGGGATTGCGTCATAAACCACGTGTGGCTCGGGTGACTACATTTGCTGAGGCAACAGGATAATCCTGATGTATTAAGCTTTTATTTGTTCTCGAGGGGGAAACCTTCAAAAGGTACCCGACGCCGTGGGAGCAATACAGGGATATGTGGGATTTTTACCGCACTAAAACCCTCCCGGTGGCCGTCCTCAGCGCTACAAAGAGGACTCCGGGATCTTCTGAGCGCGTTGCCCCATCGGGCTCCTCCCAGATGGGCGTCTGGGTCCACCGCCCCGTCTAGTCTTTATGCGACCACATATAGCTGTCAAAGGGAATTAACATTAGCATTTGGTAACGTGATTCAGAACTTGCAAATGAATTTTACTAACGCCATCTATTAACAACGCCTGGAATTACTAAATATATATCAACTAACAAAACATCGATATTTTCATGGGAATGGGAGAGCGCGGTAAAAAGTAGCCTACGTCACTCTCCGCCCTCCTATCTCCCAGCATATAAACCATATCATATAATAGCTATGTGGCGACGTGAAAGAGGAACAAACAAACACTTTCACATTTATAATATTAGTATGGACCTGTAGGTCTGATAATCCTCGTGTTTAAGATATAATTACACAAATTTAATTTATCTATTTCTAACCCTTTAATCAAAATGATTGCTTATTTCTAGCTAAAATTAATAATAACAATCGCTTTTAGTCGCTAACTGAAGAATCTTCCAATAAGTTTCTGTAGTTTGTAAACACCAAAGGCGACTTGATAGAAACTGAAAATAAACAACCTTATAGTCGGGTTTGACACGAATGTGCGAGAGATAAGCTATGACATAGCTCGGTCAATATAAATGAAAATTGTGCCGTGTAGTTTTGGGCCTAAACAAAACAACTCCCTTTCAATTGATCGTAAGGAGATTTACGGATACCGTCCAGGAGATGAGCAGCAGCGTCCTTTAAAACATGCACCCATGCTGTCACCAACAGCTCGGTGACTATTGACAAAAACCTTTATTAGAGGAAGCCTATGTCCTGACCCTGTAGTTCCGGGACCAGAATAGGGCTACGGTATCCCCTGCCTGTCGTAGAAGGCGATTAAAAGGGCGTCCGGGGTTACAGGCGGGCAGAGTGGAGCTCGAACCGTCTGGTAAGGCGACCCCGGAAAGAGCGGTGGCAGGTGTGGTCGCATGCCGTCGTAAAGACCAAAAAAACCTGAAAGGGGCATCGCACTCGGAGGGCTCCGGTTGTCTCCGTTGGAGATCCCAGAGTCGTCCGCGCAACGCTGAGATGGCTACCGGTTTTAGTGCGCTGAGATTCCCACATAACCCTTGGCGCTCCCACGGCACCGGGTACCTTTTGAAGGTTTCCTCCTCGATAAAAAAAATAAAAAAGGGAAGCCTAATGTCCAGAAGTCAGCCTGGAAAGGGTGATAGATGGGTGAATACACCAAATCTGACAAATAGAGACAATTTGATAAAAAAATAACAATTTTCGCTGTTTGACTACAATCGCAAACTATTTTCATCCGACTGCGTCAGGAGGAAGACACTTGCAGTATACTTATTGTTGTACTGTAATTGTCTTAATGTTGTTGTTTTCTTCGTAGAGCGTCTCGTTCGTTTTAAGGGCCATACCAGAAAAAAATAACAGTAGCAGAGATATAAGCTTATTAAGATCTGGCACAATTATGCATCAAAGAGCTATGACAAAAACCGCACAACGCGCCTGTTTATAATTTAATATTTGAAAATGGTCCTTATTTTAATTTAATACAATTATACTATTGTTTGATTTAAATACAATTATACTATTTTGTTGTAAGAGCAGTGATAGCCTAATGGTTGAAACTTGCACTCTCGATCGGGAGGTCCGAGTTTTAAACCCAGGCACGCACTAATGATTTATGTGCGTATTAAAAATAGAAATTAATTATCACTGCTTTTCGGTGAAGGAAAACATCCTTAGGAAACCTACACACCGGAAAGTTCTTAAAAAAAAAAGTTCTCGGAGGTGTGTGAAGTCCACCAATTCGCACTTGGCCAGCGCGGTGGAATATGGCCTAAACTCTCTCATTCTGGGAGAAGACCCGTGCCCAACAGTGGGCCAATAATGGGTTGATGCGATACTATTGTTAAAATTTATTTGATTTATTTAAAATTAAGATATAATTGAGTTATTTAAAAATTTAGAATTAATTATTTGTTTCATATTTTTCATTTTGGCTGTGTTATCATTACAGTCAGGTTTTCTATTATCGCTCATAATCTTATTGATTTCTTCGCTTCTCGCCCACGATGAAACAAATTCCTCACATTTCTATTATGGAGTTGTCGAAGCAAATAACTCGGAGCTAGGACTGGAATGAAATCACATCTCTAAGAATAGCCGAAGGTAATTATACGAAGCATTGATTGGTTTCGTTGACAAAATTAATCGCAAGAAATCTATTTACCATAGAACGCAAAATTGAATAGAACTGACTTAGATTGGTGACATTAACTCGAAGAAAAGTCCACAAAAAGTAGTGATCTTCAAATAATTCTTCAGTAGCAAATTTAAATGATCTATTATTTTAATAGAGTAAGTGTACGTTTCATAAAGTGGTTACAGGTAAATTTATAACGTTAATATTATTCAAAACTTTGATTTATATTAGGATAATCTCGCATAATCTTAGCAACAGGATTACTCGTGTAATCTTTGTTACTGTACAACTGCTACGAGCAGAGCGATGCGGAATGGACCATTGAATGAAATATACAGGGGATTTAGAGTGATAAAACTTAGTATTCTATTAGAAATTTATGTAGCATGTACCTTGCATAATGTAAGAACGTGGATCTACCGAGCAGGATCTACCACCGCACTTATTTCTCTATATCCATCCATCAGCCTTTAGATGTCCACAGCGGAACATAGGCCTCCTCTAAATGGCGCCACTCCAACCGGTCCTGTGCCCTCTGAATCCAACGGTTTCCCGCTATCTTCTTCAGCTCATCGGTCCACCTGGTAGGGGGCGACTTATTTCTAGCATGAAGCAATTTTTGAGTTTCGCTGAAAGTGTATGGTTACTGGCTCACTTTCCTATAAAGCAAAAGTTTTAATCCTCGGGAGTAGCAATGCATCCGTGATTGACTTCACATAGAACTCATGCACTATGGGAAGTTGCTTATAAATGTCTATGGGTGGCAGTTACCACGAACCATCAGGTGGATTGTATGCTTGTTTGCTACTTGACATATTAGTACATTATGACTTTTGAATTGATTGAAATTACGAATTTATATATTCACTATGGTTGGAATTTGCCCTCTCGATCGTGAGGTCCCACGTTTAAGCCCACCCACCACAGACTTTTCATAAAATTATGTGCGTATTAGAAATTATATATTGCTTTTCGGTGAAGTAAAACATCGTGAAGAAACCTACACACCCGAGAGTTCTTAAAAAAAGTTCTCAGAGGTGTGTAAAGTCCACCAATTTGCACTTGGCCAACGCGGTAGACTATGGCCTAAACTCTCTCATTCTGAGAAGACCTGAGCCTAGCAATGGGACAATAATGGGTTGACGAGATATTTTCTATCATACATTTTATATCTGCTCAGTATATAACAAACTTATCCACATAAATAAAATATTTCTTCGACATATTATATTATTGCTTGGCTTACATGCCATTTCTAATGCTTATGACGTAAACATCACGCCACTAAGAGATATAACTGTCATATGTTTGTTCAATGATTTGCTATATCTTTTTCTCGACTGTTTGTACTTTGTATTACACAAATATCTTTGTATCGTGTCTAAAAATAAAGGCCCAAATATAAAATCTAAAAGTTGGAGAATCATTCATGGCTTACAGGTGCTTCTGCCTTATTCAACGTATATTCAAGGTGGTAGAGCCAGTGTAGGTCGACCGGGGAAGTACCACCGCCACATCTATTTCTAGCGTGAAGCATTTCTTGTGCGAGATAGAAGGGTGTGGTTGCCGGCACACTTTCACACGAGGCGACCATCACAGTCCTCGGAAGTAGCAACGCATCTGTGATTGACTTCAGATGGGACCCTGTTCTGTATGAAGTTGATTACAGATGACCATGGGTGGCAGTGACCACTTACCATCAGATAGACTGCATGCTCATTTGCTACTTCAGTGAGATTAAAAAAAAACTCCTCTATTTATCCCCATGACAATATTTATTTACATTTTTAAAGTATGTTCTTTACTACTTTAATATAATTAGGTGTTACATGACCAGATGTTACATGATGTCCAAGGCCAGTGACCATTAATCATTAGATAACATGACAAATTAATAAAGTATAGGATTAAAATCCTTATCTACCTTATAGCTTCTACAAATTAAGAGTAATGTACACTAGCACTATCAAACACGTGTTACCTGATAAGGTAAAGCCTATTGTGCACCACCCGTACATGCATAGATGATCACGCGTGACGCATGCGCTGTGAGGCATGCGACACAATGGTAAGTTTGTCACGCAAGTCTCGGATTCGATGCCAATCAGCGATAGTAAACACGTTTAGTGTTCTTAGAAATGAAATAAATGAAATGAAATATCTTTATTTTGTATAGGCCTAGGGGGGCACTTACAAATTGTCAGTTACATTTTTTTCTTACACTACTACCGGATCGGAATACGACCTCAACTCCGATCCCGCAAGAAACTCAGCGGACTTTTTTCATATTTCTTCTTTATATTATGAATTTAATAGACATTTTATATTAGAAGCCTTTTTAGTATTTAGGCCCTTTTTTTTTTGTTTTCGAGGGGGAAACCTTGAAAAGGTACCCGACGCCGTGGGAGCGACGCAGGGTTATGTGGGATTTTTACCGCACTAAAACCCCCACCGGTGGCCGTCCTGGGCGCTGAAAAGGAGGAATCCGGGATCTCGAAACGACTTCAACCGGAATCCTCCGAGCGCGTTGCCCCATCGGGCTCCTCCCAGATGGGCGGCTGGTCCCACCGCTCCGTCTAGTCTTTACGACGGTATGCGACCACACATACCGCCGTCCTTCCCGGGATTGCCTGACCGAACGGTTCGAGCTCCCACTCTAGCCGCCTGCAACCCCGGAAGCCCCTTTTAGTCGCCTCTTACGACAGGCAGGGGATGCCGTAGCCCTATTCTGATCCCGGAACTACAGGGCGTCGTATTTAGGCCCTAAGGGGATGATTTTTTTTTATCCGATTGAAGCAGCAAACGAGCATGCAGTCTACCTACATTCACTGCCTTCCTTGGACATCTAATGGTAAGTAACTTCACATAAAACATGGGTTCCATCTGAAGTCAAGCAAAGATGCATCCCGTGTACTAAGATGGTAGCAAAAGTGTGCCAGCGAAACCAATGCGCTTTAGACCGACCACTTTGTTCCTGTAGTTTCTGGATCAGAATAGAGCTCAAGGTGGTAGTTCGACCGGGGAAGTACCACTTCCACTATTCTAGCGTGAAGCATTTCTTGCGTTTTGGTAGAAGGGTGTGGTTGCCCGCACACTTTCACATGAGGCGACCATCATAGTCCTCGGAAGTAGCAACGCATCTGTGATTGATTTCAGATTCAATCCATGTTCTGCATGAAGTTGATTACAGATGTTGCAGAGTGACCACTTAGGTACCATCAGGTAGACTGCAAGCTCGTTTGCTACGTCAGACAGATAAAAAATATGACTCTCTCTCTACCTCTGCTTCACGCTAGAAATAAATATCTCGGTGGTCCCTCCCAGTCGATCTACACTGGTTCTACCTTTGCTACTTCTACATAAAACACTTATCACATAAGTACATCTCATGTTCTTAACATTGTTGTTATCAGCAGCTCTTGCTTTGTTGCTCGGAAGTACATTTATCGTACGATTTTAATCAAGTCATTATCTTGGTACGTGTTTAATTTATCAATATGATAATTACTTCTGACAGGTACACATAATTATATTTTATAATAAGTCATTTATCGTTTTGTAAGAGGGAAAACCTTTGACGTTTTGTGGAATTCCGTACGTCGTGGGTGCTAGCATCATTAGAAAAATCCATCCATCCATCAGCACTTTGAGGTCCACTGCTGGACATAGGCCTCCCCTAAATGACGCCACTCCAACCGGTCCTGTGCCTTCTGAATCCAACGGTTTCCCGCTGTCCTCTTCAGGTCATCGGTCCACCTGGTAGGGGGACGACCTGTGCTCCTTTTGCCTAAACGTGCTGCCTCAGAAAAATATATGCATTATAACACTTTCATACAACTATATTGACACAACGTCCACCAATTCGCACTTGGCCAGCGCGGTGGACTACGGCCTAAAGCTCTCTCATTCCGAGAGAAGCCCCATGCCCAGCAGTGGGACAGCAATGCGTTGACGAGAGATTGGGAACACTGACAATTGACGGGTTAACGCAAAATCCAAATAAATTTAGTTAATTATTACAAAACTAAAAAACGATTAATTATTTACGCAGTCGGGTTTTTTATTCACTCTACAATGTTAATTTTAGAAAATTTACATTTCTAATAATAATATAATATGAAAAAATTATAAATGTTTCTTTAACGTAGATTTGATAAATTTTGAAGTGTGTGGTTTTTCATGTACACCAGCGATATGGCCACTCCAGATTAATAAAACTCTTATCAGTATGCCTGACGATTAATCATGAGTAAATCGTATAATATAGATGATATAATGTGTAAAATTGGAACCATATGGTAAATTATATCTGTAGATATGTATACATGAGTTTCTTGAATTATTATTGGTAAGTTTGTTGAATTATTTATGTATGAAGCAAAAACTTGAGGACCATTTTAAAGATACTTGCCACGGACGGAGGAGTATAAAATTATGCACGATTACAGTTAATGGAGAGAAGGATTACCAAATGGTAATTATTTTTTTCAAATAATGCATAAAACATACTTAAAATCAACTAAAAACGCATTGCACACACTACCTTGCATTTGACACAAACACATAAACAATAAACGAAATAAAACATTCAATGTCCTATGATACACATAACTTCAAAAATGTCCAATGTCTTTGCCAAAATACCCGCTATTGCTTTTAAATGCAGTTTAATTAATAAACCTCTTTATACCTTTAACGGGTGCGTTCAAAATAACTTGAAAATGATTACAATTTATTTAAGTTAGAGAAATATTCGTGCTACTTTGGATACTATGAAGTTTAGTTTTTTGATTTATATTACGGTCAAATTTCGACCGTTGCGACGGGTGACTATGTAATTAATTGTTATCAAAATAAAGACCTTCAATAATTATTACTACTTGCCCATTATCTAACAAGAACATCACTAAGACAGGCAGTACCGGATGTAGGCAGATGTAACAGGGTTATAGGTCAAATGAAACGTAATTTAATTATATTAAGGCGTATTAATTAATTTAATGAATGAATCAATTAATTATTTATGGGTTTTTGGTCTGTATCTTCTGAAGTAGCAAACGAGCATACAGTCAACCTGATGGTAAGTGGTCACTGACACCCATGGAGATCTGTAAGCAACTTTATACAGCACATGGGTTCCAGCTGAAGTCAATCACAGATGCGTTGCTGCTCCTGAGGACTATGATGGTCGCCTCGTGTGAAAGTATGCCGGCAACCACATCCTCCCATCGAAACGCAAGAAATGCTTCACGCTAGAAATAAGTGTGGCGGTGGTATTTTCCCGGTCGAACGCTATACAGCCGTTATTTTATGCATTTGAATGCATATAATACGATGTCTACTCATTACTTCGGTAGATGTGACCGTAGTGGGCGAAGTCGCACGAATGATCAAGAATTTCAATATTAAAAATATGTTAAATTTATAGGAAAACAGCTAAAAGGATAAAATATTTAAATGTCATAGCTTTATCAAAGTTTTTTTAACTTACTTGATACCTTGTATCTAATGCTAGGGTCTTATTAATGATTATGTTTAGACCTTAAATTTATGTAGATTTGTTCCATTTGTAGGTATAAAAGATAAAAATAATCTCCACCGCACATTTCTAGTGCTCAATATCTTAAAATTAGTATTAGAAGCAAATCTATTATGAATAATATACTTCAAAGTGTTAAATATAGTCATTTATTATTTAAATGAAATGGAGAATTAATTTAATCGCTGTGAGAATACGCATAGACATGACATACAAAAATAAAAAACATATTTCACAGTCCAAAAAAAACAATACTTAATAAATGGAAACTAAATTAATTGTTGTCCCAAATTTATAAACTTGCGCATGGTAACACTAGCTCATTCATAACTCGGAACGCCTGCGGTTCCGAGAAGTGGCGTGCGACGTGCTAACCTTACGATAAGATACGGCCTTCCTGCCGGTTTTACCACTTTGTCTTAATACGGGTTTTGGTAAGAATAGTTAGCGAGAATATTGTATGTCTGTTTATTTGTTTTAGTGACCCATCACATCGTTCGAAATTCGACCGTAATTTAAATTAAAAAACTAAACTTCATATTGTTCAAAGTAGTACGAATATTTCTCAAATTCAAATAACATGTAATAATTTTTAATGTAATAATTAAAGCAATAGTGGGTATTTTGACAAAGACACTGACATTTTTGACGTTGTGTATTCATAGTAAGACATTGAATGTTCTATTTCGTTTATAATTTATGTGTTTGTGACAATTGCACGGTAGTGTGTGTAATGTGTTTTTAGTTGATTTTATGTATGTTTCAAGCATTATTTGAAAAAAAAAAATTAACATTCTGCACTCTTTCTCTATGTCCACTATAACCGTGCAAATTTTATACTCATCCGTCCGCGGCATATTACTTAAAAATGCAACACAAGTTTTTGCTTCACGTATTACTTTATAGATGAACAATTTGTTACTTAGGCATGGTAACACCAGCTCATTCATAACTCGGAACGCCTGCGGTTCCGAGAAGTGGCGTGCGGCGTGCCGTAACCTCACGATAAGATACGGCCTTCCTGCCGGTTTCACTACTTTATCTTAATACGGGTTTTGGTAAGAATATTGTATGTCTGTTTGTTTGTATGTAACGTGCACATGTTTAATGATAGCTTTTTATTCGATTGCGTCAGATGAAGGTTAAATTAAAAATACCTTTTTTTTCCGTGGGGAAACCCATCATGGGTTCCTCTCTGCGCGGGGGCAGCTGAGAGGATATGCCGGACTCCTACCGGCTAAAACCCCACGGTGTTCCTCAGTACGCCCTTTGCCCCGGCAAAGGGCGTACTGAGGAACACTGCTTCTAGCTTACCCGCAGTCCCGACTGCGGGTAAGCTAGAAGCAGTCATCCGTGGTCCCGACGGCGTCTAAAAAAAATTATAAATACCTAACCTTTTTCTTTTTTGTTTTCGAAGGGGAAACTTTCAAAAAGTACCCGACGTCGTGGGAGCGACGCGGGTTATGTGGGATTCTTACCGCACTAAAACCCCCCCGGTGGCCGACCTCGACGCTGCGAAGAGGACTCCGGGAACTCCGATTGACCGCCGCCGGTGTCCTCAGCGTGTGCCCCATCGGGCTCTTCCCTGGTGGGCGTCAACTGCTCACCGCACCTACTGGTTTTTACGGCAGCATGCAACCACACATGCCACCGTCCTTCCCGGGGTCGCTTGGCCGGACGAGTCGAACTCCCACTCTTCCCGCCCGCAACCCCGGAAGCCTCTTTTAGTCGCCTCTTACGACAGGCATAGGGTACCGTAGTCCTATTCTGGTCCCGGAACTACAGAGACAAAAAAAAAATACCTAACCTAACCTAACCCAACGATATGACGAAAAGTGAGCAACAATTTAATAAATATAACATCTGGTTGTTAAAATTGTACTTAAATGTCGCGTCAGGGTACCGCTATGTTTAGCGACTAAATATCACGCGAATGAAATAGAGAGACTGCATAATTATTACGTTCACAGGCTTTACTATTAACTCTAGTAAATAATAGAGGTCCAAGGTTCAAACCCAGGCACGCACGCACGCACCACTGATTTATGTGTGTATTAGAAATTACTTATCACTGCTTTTCGGTGAAGGAAAACATCGTGAGGAAACCTACACACCCGAGAGTTATTTACAAAAAAGTTGTCGGTGGTGTGTGAACTCCAACAATTCGCACTTGGCCAGCGCGGTGGACTATGGCCTAAAACTCTGTCATTCTGAGAGAAGACCCGTGCCCAGCAGTGTGACAATAATGGGTTGACGACGATTATATTTAACGGGTGCGTTCAAAATTACTTGAAAATTCCATCCATCCATCCATCCATCAGCCTTTTGATGTCCACTGCTGAACATAGGCCTCCCCTAAATGGCGCCACTCCAACCGGTCCTGTGCCCTCTGAATCCAACGGTTTCCCGCTGTCTTCTTCAGGTCATCGGTCCATCTGGTAGGGGGGCGACCTGTACTCCTTTTGCCTAAACGTGGTCGCCACTCGAGGACCTTTCTTCCCCATCGGTTATCGGTCCTACGAGCGATGTGGCCGGCCCACTGCCACTTCAGCCTGCTAATTTTGAGAGCTATGTCTGTAAGCTTCGTTCGTCTACGGATTTCATCGTTGCGAATCATGTCTCGTAGCGAAATTCCGAGCATAACCCTCTCCATAGCACGCTGAGCGACCCTGAGCCTCCGAATGAGGCCTACCGTGAAGGACCACGTTTCGGCGCCGTAGGTCATCACTGGCAACACACATTGCTCGAATAATTTCGACTTCAGGCACTGAGGAATTTTGGAAGAGAAGATACTACGTAATTTCCCGAACGCAGCCCAGCCGAGTTGGATTCTACGAGTGACCTCCCTCTCAAAGTTGGACTTACCCATCCGGATCGTTTGTCCCAGGTAAATGTACTCGTCTACAACTTCGAGAGGAGTGCCGTCAACAACTACCGGTACGGGTGTGACATGGACATTAGACATGATTTTCGTCTTGTCCATGTTCATCTTAAGACCCACCCGTTGTGAGGCACTGTTGAGGTCGCCTAGCATTGTGCTGAGGTCCGTCAGCGAATCTGCCAAGATGACTATATCATCGGCAAATCGAAGGTGCGTGACGTGTTCGCCATTGATGTTAATGCCAAGACCTTTCCACTCCATCAGCTTGAACAAATCTTCCAACGCAGCGGTGAACAGTTTCGGCGATATAACATCGCCTTGTCTGACTCCCCGCTGCAGTTGGATTGGATTTGTGCTTCTGTCGTGTACTCGGACTGACATGGTGGCGGCTGTGTATACACACTTCAGCACCTCGATGTACCTATAGTCGATCTGGCATCGCTGAAGGGACTCCAGCACCGCCCAGTGCTCGATAGAATCGAAGGCTTTCTCATAGTCCACATAAGCAACACATAACGGCAGATTATACTCGTCGGTCTTCTGTATAATCTGCCGCAGCGTGTGAATGTGGTCCATGGTGCTGTAGCCTTTTCGGAAACCGGCTTGTTCGGGAGGCTGGAAGTCGTCTAGCCTGCGCGCAATGCGGTTAGTGAGGACTCTCGAAAACAGCTTATACACGTGGCTCAGAAGCGCAATGGGCCTGTAGTTCTTCAAAAGAGTTTTGTCGCCCTTTTTGAAGAACAGCACCACTACGCTTCTGCTCCACGCTTCCGGGGTTGTCCCGCTAGTAATGACAGAATCGAACAACTTTTGGAGCGCCACTAGTACGGGTTTACCGCCAGCTTTTAGCAGCTCTGTTGTGATTCCGTCATCGCCCGGTGCCTTGTTGTTTTTCAGCTGTTTGAGAGCCTCTCTAATCTCGTACAGGCTGACGTCCGGGAGGTCCTCAGTGTAGTGTCGGGTCAGTTTGGCACGTTTGTCGTCCGCCTTGTTGCGGGCGGGAACTCGTGCGATACAACTGTCCGTAGTATTTCTCAATTTCTCTCAGAACATCGGGGTTAGACGAAACCATGGTGCCCGATTCGGTCTTCAACCTCGTCAGCAGGCTCTGCCCAACGCACAGATCCCTGGCGAACACTCTCGAGCCCTGGTTTCGCTCAATAGCGTCTTTTACGCGATGGGTGTTATGAGCACGCCAATCGCGTCGCCTACTCTGAGAGATCTGTTTATTGAGCAGTCTGTATTTCGACATTGAGGTTGGAGACTGCACACATAGTTCTCGCCTCTCCCTCATAAGACCGAGAGTATGCTCTGAGAGAACTCGAGACCTACCACTGGAGTGGGTCTTAAAGTACTTAGACCCCACCTCGTGGACAGTTGTTACTACCTTGGTGTTAATTTCGTCCACAGAAACGCAAGAATCGAGACACGCGAAACGATTTCGTAGCTGAAGTTGAAACTCTTCGGAGCCCTGGATTTGGACAGATGTTGGTCGGAGCGTAGACTTCATTAGGCGTGACCGTTCCAGCTTTACGTTGATATTTAATGTGCCTCTTACCATCCGGTGATCACTTCCGGTTTTCACCCTGTTGATCACAGAGACATCATTAAATATGTGCCGTTTGTCTGCCAAAATGAAGTCTATCTCGTTTTTAGATGAACCATCAGGACTTATCCAAGTCCACCTTCGCTGTGCCTTCTTCCTGAAGAAAGAGTTCATCATAAATAAGCCCTCCCTCTCCAAGAAGTTGGCAAGCAAGTGGCCTCGGTGGTTCCGTTGTCCAATTCCAAAGGGCCCCACCTTCCGCTCGCCATCGTTCCGCGTGCCCAGTCTTGCGTTAAAATCCCCCATAACAACGGTAAAGTGGGTCTTTGAGGTATGTATGGCTCTACTTACGTCCTCATACATAACCTCGACCTCATCGTCTGGGTGTGTCGAAGTCGGCGCATATACCTGTATGACCTTCAGCGAATACCGTTTAGATATTCTGAGTATAAGGTACGCTACCCTTGACGACACACTGTCGACTGTTACCACGTTGTTGACGAGGGATTTGTGGACGAGGAACCCGACACCACCCTGGGACAGGTGGTCGCCCTCCCGGTGATAGAACAAGTTGCCCGATTTGAGGATTATCGTGTCCTCACCCTGTCTTCGGACTTCAGACAATCCCAAAACACTCCAGTTCAACTTGTCTATCTCTTCTTCCAGCTCCTGTATCTTCTCGTCGGTCCTCAGTGTCCTGGTGTTGTATGTTGCCAGGTGCAGAAGTCGTCGGTTGCGGTAGCCGGATCTCTGCCGGAGATTCTTAGCACCCCCTGCCCCGCCGTTACCTAGGCCGCTACCGTAGCCTGGAATAGCGGGGCTGCCGGGGACTGGGGGCCGGGGTTCTTCTGCACCTTTCATTGGGGGTTTCTGCCGATAGTCACCGCGCCTGGCAAGCGTGTTGGTGACCGCAGTAGATGTAAATTACACAAGGAGATGCTGCTGCCCATCTCTTGGATTTATGTCCCTTAGTCGCCTCTTACGACATCCACGGGAAGAGAGGGAGTGGTGCTATTCACAAGACCGACACCACACGGCAACTTGAAAATTATTACATATTATTTGAATTTGAGAAATATTCGTACTACTTTGGACAATTTGAAGTTTAGTTTTTTAATTTAAATTACGGTCGAATTTCGATCGATGCGACGGGTGAGTAGTCAGGTAAATTGCATGTTCGTTTGTGGCTTCAATCTCAAAAAAATGTATGCGTGTACTAGCGTACACTCATAAGAAGTGAAACTTCTTTATGACGTTATTTTTCAAAAAATAATTTACTATATGCAACTTTACAGAAATTAGTTAAATAAAGTTAAATAAAAGGCTTTTATTAAACTTTATCTAATAACCTAATCTATAATAATCTATCTAATATCACGCGTGGTAGGGATAAGAAAAAGATGGCGCGTAACGTAAAAAAAAAGATGGCGCGTAACGAAAAAAAAAAGATGGCGCGTAACAGAAAAAGATGGCGCCTAACGAAAAAATGTCACACTAAATTTTTTTCCAACCCCGATAAAGAAGTTTCACTTCAAAAAGAACTATGTCATTCATCGCTTCAATTGACCAACATCTGCAAACCAATTTAATCTTTAACCCTTCAATTTAGATGCGTAATTGGCAATGACTGGTCATCGCTGAGCCCGTAATGACGCAATGACGAATGATTTTGCATTCACAAGGTGGTCACACCTTCTTTTATCTATCTCTACCCGACTGCATGTGGTAGAACCAGTGTGTGAACCGGGGAAGTACCACCGCCACACCTATTTCTAGCGTGAAGCATTTTTTTGCGTTTCGATAGAAGGGTTTGGTTGCCGGCACTTTTTTTATACTTTAACCTAACGATGGAGCAGACGGGCTACCTGATGGAAAGTAGTCACCGCCTATGGACATTCGCAACACCAGAGGAGTCGCCAATGCATCGCCGGTTTTGAAGGAGAGCTCTTTTCGCACAATTCTTGAAGAACCCCAACTTTGAACTTTTATATGAGGCGATCATTATAGGCCTCGGAAGTAGCAACGCATTTGTGATTGACCTCAGATAGTAACTATGTTATATTTTAAGTTTCTTACAGATGACCATGGGCGGCAGTGATCACTTACCATCAGGCTGCATGCTCAGCTGGAGGGTAAGATCACGTCAACCCATTATTGTCCCACGGCTGGGCACGGATCTTCTCTCAGAATAGGAGATTAGGCCATAGTCCACCGCGCTGGCCAAGGACGAATTGGTGGACTTCACACACTTTTGAGATTTTTTTTTTTAAGAACTCTCGGGTGTGTAGGTTTCCTCACGATGTTGTCCTTCACCGAAAAGCAGTGATAATTAATTTCTAATACGCACATAAATCCCTTCCTCCGACATATATTAAAAAAAACTTAAAAACCAAAATAAAATGGAACATGCCATGAAAAGAAGGAAATACTACAAAATAAAAGAGCCGGTTTTCAAAACCATTTTTTTGCCATTCATGTCAAGTTTAATGAACCTATACCTTTTTTTAAACACGCTTTCTAAACTCATAGCCCCACACTAGGATTTTCTCTTGTGTCGTGGGTAACATGGACACACAAGACGAATACATAAACACCCAGACCCAGAACATGAATCTAAACTCATCATTCAGATACCTGTCCGGCCGGGAATTGAACCCGGAACCCATTGTGCGTCAGATATGGTAACCGCTCCGCCACACGGGTTGTCAAAGCATAATTAAAGTACCCTACCACCAGGCGCCACCATGTAGGTCACACGTGCCTAAATAATCCATGATAACGTGTAACCTCGAATATGAATCACACTTATAAGTACAAGCTTCGATTCTTAGAAGAATACGTTAACGCGAATTAATAGAACTTTCCACGAGACATGGGGCGTTCCGACTTAGTCCTGGGCAGGAACGGGTCTGTGGTGTATCTAAGGTAGTACTCTATTTATATCCAATCAAGAGCTTGATTGAAAAAAGTTTTTGTTAGTTGATACTTCACTACATAGTATAAAACAACGTCGCTGTCTGTCCCTATGTATGCTTAGATCTTTAAAACTACGCTACGGATTTTAATGCAGTTTATTTTAATAGATTGAATGCTTCAAGAGGAAGGTTTTTATGTATAATACGTGTATAATATAGTGGAGAAACGCTGATAATTTTAGATTTTTGACTTTAGGCGGAACGAAGTTTGTCGGGTCAGCTAGTCTTATATAAATAAACTAGGTCGCTTCCGCGACTTCGCCTGCGTAGGACGCGATGTAGATGTGTAAAGATAAATAATGGGTTATGACATATCAATCTAGGGTCTGAATAGCGATCACTTATCAAACTAAGCAAGGCAGAGCTTAGATGATAGCTCGTACCAAAGTCAATCACAGACGCGTTGCGACTCTCGAGGACTATCATGGTCGCCTCATATAAAGTGGGCCGGTTACCACGCCCTTCCATCGAAACACTAGAAATGCTTCACGATAGAAATAGATACAGCGGTGGTAGCTCCCCGGTCGAACTACACTCGTTCTACCACCTTTTATTTGCTACTACAATGAAAAAGAACAAGATTGCTCCCGTTTTCTTATTAAATTGACAGATAAGTATCTACTCATATTGCAACTCATAGCGGGTTTTATATTAAATCCATATAAACTAGTTTAAATAAATCAGTAATACATTGAGACGTACATTAAATGATTACAAGATAAGAGCGTTTAATGAATAACTTTCTTAGTTCAATGTCAATTATCCATACATGGCACGTGCGTAAGAAACAGATAACGAGGTTCAATAAACCCATACATTTTATCCATTCATGCTTCGATCTGCGTTGTAGACTTTATTTTACGTTTGCGAAGATGTAAGTGTGTTTGTTTAGAGCAGTGATAGCCTAATGGTTGTAACTTGCCCTCTTAATCGGGGAGTCCGAGGTTCAAACCCAGGCACGGACCACTGATTTATGTGCATATTAGAAATTAATTATCACTGCTTTTCACTCGAGAGTTCTTAAAAAAAAAACTCGGAGGTGTGTGAAGTCCACCAATTTGCACTTGGCTAGCGCGGTGGACTATGGTCTAATCTCTCTCATTCCGAGAGAAGAATCGTGCCCAGCAGTGGGACAATAATGGGTTGATGATGATGTGTGATTGGAGTCATTGGAGCTCTTTCATGCAACTATTAAAAGTCTACCCCGTCGCAACGGTCGAAATTCGACCGTAATTT
This sequence comes from Spicauda simplicius, assembly GCA_949699795.1. Lineage (NCBI taxonomy): Eukaryota > Metazoa > Arthropoda > Insecta > Lepidoptera > Hesperiidae > Spicauda > Spicauda simplicius. The sequence continues at coordinate 12,855,382 of OX453082.1, read as the reverse complement.
AAATTAAAAAACTAAACTTCATATTGTCCAAAGTAGCTCGGATATTTCTCTAATTCAAATAAATTGTTATGATTTTTAAGCTATTTTGAACGCATCCGATAAAGGTATAATCTAATATGTAAAATTCTCGTGTCACAGTTTTTGTTGCCATACTCCTCCGAAACGACTTGGCCGATTCTCATGAAATTTTGTGAGTATATTAAGTAGGTCTGAGAATCGGCCAACATCTATTTTTCATACCCCTTAGTGATAAGGGTTGTCCACCCTTAACTTTGTTTTTTTGAAGTGAAACTTCTTTATCAGGGTTGGAAAAAAATTTAGTGTAACATTTTTTCGTTACGCGCCATCTTTTTCTGTTACGCGCCATCTTTTTTTTCCGTTACGCGCCATCTTTTTCTTATCCCTACCACGCGTGATATTAGATAGATTATTATAGATTAGATTATTAGATAACGTTTAATAAAAGCCTTTTATTAAACTTTATCTAATTTAACTTTATTTAACCAATTTCTGTAAAGTTGCATATAGTAAATTATTTTTTGAAAAATAACGTCATAAAGAAGTTTCACTTCTTACGAGAGCTAGTACACGCACACATTTTTTTATATGGCAAAATTTTTGTCGGGTCAGCTAGTATAAACATAAATGCATAGATGTCTTTAGACGACAATTGCTCTGCGTAATTGATTTAACTGCTGTTATGTTTAAGATAAAAGGTTCTACTATTTTCAATTTTGTAAGGAGATTCGTTCGACCAGAGGTAGCACCACCACACTTATTTCTAGAAGGCAGCTTTTGCGTTTCGGTGACAGGGTGTGATTCCTGGTATTTCTTCAAGGTGGTAGAACCAGTGTAGTTCGACCGTGGAAGTACCACCGCCACACCTATTTCTAGCGTGGAGCAGTTTCTGCGTTTCGATGGAAGGGTGTGGTTGCCGGCACACTTTTATATGAGGCGACCATCATAGTCCTCGGTAGTAGCAACGCATCTGTGATTGACTTCAGATAAAACCCATGTTCTGTATGAAGATGTCCATGAGCGGCTGTGACTACTATCAGGTGGACTGCATGCCCGTTTGCTACTTCAGTCAGATAAAAATAATGTCTTAGATACTTACGACAAGTAAGGAGACAGGATAAATATTAGTTACCCATTATAGTCTATTTGTATAGGATATAACAATATCTAATTAAGCCTACGCAGTCCGTTGACTTTTCCTATTATATCTTTTGTTCGGTAGGCTTTATTTACACACAGAGCTCTCAAAATAGTTTCCATATAAATAGCCAGAAAATATATCTTAATTCTTTTATCATAGAATCAATATGTACATATCAATATTTTATAAATTATTTCCACTGAAATATTAACCATACATTTGAGATGAGATTTTTATAACGGTTATCTATTAGATACTTTTTTTTATCTGACTGAAGTAGCAAAGGAGTATGCAGTCCATCTGATGGTAAGTGGTCACTGCCGCCCATGAACACCTGTAATGTAAGCAACTTCAAATAGAACATGAGTACTATCTGAAGTCAATCACAGATGCGTTGCTACTCCCGAGGACTATGGTGGTCACCTCATTTAAAAGTGTACCGAACCACACCCTTCCATCGACACGCAAAAAAATGATTCACGCTAGAAATAGGTGTGGCGGTGGTACTTCCCTGGTCAAACTACTCTGGTTCTACTACCTGCAGAATTGACTTCAGATAGAAACCTTGTTCTGTATAACGTTGTTGACAAATGTCCATGGACAGTGACCACTTGCCATCCGATCACCGTTACTTCAATCTTAAAACACTCATAACTATATAATAAATAAATTAAAATAAATACTATCACACACACACGCTTTCTACACTCATAGCCCCACAGTAGGATTTTCTCCTGTATCGTGGGTACCATGGACACACACAAGACGAACACACAAACACGCAGACCCAGAACAGGAATCTAAACTCATCATTCAGATACCTGTTTGGCCGGGAATCGAACCCGGGACCCATTGCGTGTCAGACCGGTATGGTAACCGCTGCGCCACGCGGGTCGTCAATATTCCTAGTAATAACACCTGGTTACAATAGATACGTGAGATCCTGCATGCAACCCGAGACCTTGAACCAGACCGGAATGCCGGACGCGGTTCCGGCTGGTCGCGAGCCGGACGCCGGAGGAATGTCCTAATTGCCGGACGGATTGTGACGTAAGCGTAAGGTAAAATTATTTTTACAATACGAATGCAGTACTCGCAAGATGTTATTTTTTTTGTCCCTGTAGCCTCGGGGTCAGAATAGGGCTACGGTATCCCCTGCCTGTCGTAAGAGGCGACTAAAAGGGGCTTCCGGGGTTGCAGACGGCTAGAGTGGGAGCTCGAACCGTTCGGTCAGGCAATCCCGGGAAGGACGGCGGTATGTGTGGTCGCATACCGTCGTAAAGACTAGACGGAGCGGTGGGCCCAGCCGCCCATCTGGATCCCGGAGTCCTCCTTTTCAGCGCCGAGGACGGCCACCGGGGGGGTTTTAGTACGGTAAAAATCCCACATAACCCTGCATCGCTCCCACGGCGTCGGGTACCTTTTGGAGGTTTCCTCCTCGAAAATAAAAAAGATGTTATTTTTAGATTTTTTAGATAAGGTGCATTTAATTTCATTAAATGTAAATACAAAAAAATCTGAATTCAATAATTTATTTGCGACAAAAAAAATATTTTAATCAGTGACGTAATATAGTGTTGTGACGCACGTCGTGGCGACGCGTCGCCATGGCAAGCCAGACTCGCCAACCGCTACAAATATTTCAAATCTAAAACTAAGTTAAGACTTATTTTTACTCAAAATAAAAATGATTGAAGCCTACTGTCTTATCAATTTTATCGTACAAAGTAAAAAAGGTAGGAATTTTTTGGAAGTAAGAAAGTATGTACCTAAATGGGCACACATTAAATTTCAACATCTAACCCATTCAAATTTATAGAGTTTTTTACGCAAGGCAATTTCGCCCTTAAACTTCAGTGGGCACTTATTTAATATTAAGGTGCGTATACACTGGCTATCCGCACTATATAAAATATTATTATTTTTTTAAGGATATATTAATGAATAAATATTTTAGAGACAATTAAAGAATAAAATGATTTACTTGTTGTGATTATAATGAAAATTTACTTTATTTGAGATCTTATTCGTATAGTAGAATTTGTAAGGAGACAAAAATATTTTTCGAGTGCGTGAGTAACGCTTCAAGTCTTCGAGTCAACGCTTCTAAGATTGACATCAGATAAATGAAATGAAATGAAAATGAAATGAAATGTCTTTATTTTGCATAGGCCTTCGGGGGCGCTTACAAATTGTCAGTTACATTTATATATATTTTTTACACTACCACCGGATTGGAACACGACCTCAACTGAGAAGATCCGGCAAGAAACTCAGTGGGTTTGTCTTTTTTCTTTGTATATCTTTTTTTTATATTTTTTTTATATAGAACCCCTGTTCTTTATGATGCTGACAGATGTCCACAGGCGGCAGCAACCGCTTATTTTCAGATGGACTGCACAGATGTCCATAGGCGGTAGTAACCTCTCTATCTCGTCCCTAGAGTTCCAAGATCAGTATAGGGCCACGGTATCCCCTGCCTGTCGTAAGAGGCGACTGAAAGGGGCTTCCGAGGATGCGGGTGGGTAGAGTGAGAGCTTGAACCGTCCAGCCAGGCGATCTCGAAAAAGGAAGAGGGTATGCGTGGTCGAATACTGTTGTGAAGACTAGGCGGTAAAAATCCCACATAACCCTGCGTCGCTCCCACAGCGTCAGGTACTTTTTGAAGGTTTCTCCCTCGAGAACAAAAAAAAGGCTGTAGTAACCACTTACCATCAGGTGGACTGCCGGCTTTTTCTACTTTAACTAAAATTTAAAAAAAAATAGAAATATAGTGTAAACTAAGCTTGAGAAACTACTCTGTTGTTCGAATTTGTTAATAGGCACAAGATACAATGTGAAAACTGAGCCTATAATTATGTTGATATTAAGGTTAGGCTAGTGATGGGTAGACATATCGATACAATTTTCTTACACTATAACCGGAACACGAACTCAACTGAGAAGATCCCACAAGAAACGTATAAGTTTCTTGGGTTTCTGTCTTTTTTTATTTGACTGAAGTAGCAAACGAGCATGCAGTCCACCTGATGGTCACTGCCACCCATGGACATCTGTAATCAACTACATACAGAACATGGGTTCCATCTTAAGTCAATCACAGATGAGTTGCTACTCCCGAGGACTAAGATGGTCGCCTCATGTGAAAGTGTGCCGACAACTACACGCTTCCATCGAAACGCAAGAGCTGCTTCACGCTAGAAATAGGTGTGGCGGTGGTACTTCCCCGGTTGAACTACACTGGTTCTACCACTTTAGTCTGTCTACGTGTAATTTATTATTTTGTATTATGTTACCTCGAAATTAATTTATAAACGGGATTAAATGAAAACTACTGAACTTAATTTAAGGAAATTATATGTATAGGCCGGTTAATGTGATTGGTATTAATTCCTACATTTATCGCCCCATACGAGTTTCACGGCTAACAAGGAAACGCTAACGAGCACATTCAAATCCACAAAAGACTTAATAATATTTCTTTTAATTTCGACCAGCACGAAATTCTAAACAGATGCATAGTTAAAATAGCTCAAAATATGCGTAAAATTCAAACCTAACCTATATATTTACTCATAGTTAAGTATAAGTAAACCATAACTTGTTTATTTATTTATTTATTCACTTTCATGATATATTATAAAATTTATAATATAACATGAAAGTTAATATGAATATTACAATATTTAACCTAAATTTTAAATTTTAATATTACTAAAATTTACAATTATAAATAGAATAAATGAGCCAAATCGCTGCCCCGTGGAAATGTACCCAAGACACTAGCAGCATTACCTCGCTTAATTACTAAACTTATTTGTTGACCGAGGTAAGCTCCAGCTCTCGGGTCACCGGAGGCGTCAATCAAACGCGAAGACAATTCTTTGTAAAAATGTTTTGCTTCTGGCCCCCACGGTGCCATCGTCTCTACTGTAAATGACACAAATATGTAGTCCTGAGAAATGGCTGCTATCGATATCTGGAATCGAACCCGGTGCTCAAACCATCGACATCTCCAACCCATCACTATGCTACTAAGCAATTACGATAATTGTCCCGGCTCAGCTATCTCCGGTAGAAAATAAATCAAAACTGAAGCACCTCTCTATTATTTTACTAAAATTTTACGACTTTCCTAAAGTTTCGTTACTTATTACTGTGATTAAGAGATACTTAGTTTGCCTACTTTTATAGTACGGTATTTGTTTTCATTACACTTGACTATCGGAAATATTAAATACTAGTTGAATCCAGTTTCGCTCGCGTTAATAAAACCGATTGTCCCGTGGGAATAGGATATTTTCCCACAGTAAAAAGTAGCCTATATGTTAATCAACAGTATCAGCTAATTCCCTACAAAATTTTATGAAAATCGCTCCAGCCGTTTAGACGTGAAGAAGTAACAAACATACACACTCACAAACTTTCGCCTTTATAATATTAGTATGATTGAACAATAAACTCGACTATTTAAAAATATACTTGACGAATGGATAACCTCTTTGCTTTGGAAAGTTAGTTAAAAACAAAAGAACGTGTAGACACTATGATGAAATCTAATTTATAAAACTAGTCACCCGTAGCATCGGCCGAAATTCGACCGTAATTTAAATTAAAAAACTAAACTTCATATTGTCCAAATTAGTACGAATATTTCTCTAATTCAAATCAAATGTCATCTGACATTCTTGACGTTGTGTCTTTTCATAGTAAGACATTGAATGTTCTATTTCATTTACTAAGTACATATGTGTTTGTGACAAATGCAAGGCAGTGTGTGTAATGTGTTTTTAGTTGATTTTATGTATGAAAAATGCATTATTTGAAAAAAATATTAACATTCTGCACTCCTTCTCTACGTCCACTATAACCGTGCAAAATTTCATACTAATCCGTCCGCGGCATATTACTTAAAAATCCGTCACAAATTTTTGCTTCACGTATTAATATAATAATAATAATTCTCGTGTCACAATGTTCGTTTCCGTACTCCTCCGAAACAGCTTGACCGATTCTGATGAAATTTTATCAGCATACTGAGTAGTAGATGAGGATCAGCCAACATCTATTTTTCATACCCCTTAGTGATAAAGGTTGTCCACAACATTTTATTTTAAATTTTTATATGGCAAAACAATGTTTGACGGGTCAGCTAATAATATAGAAATCATATATAATATAGAATAATAATATAGAAATATAGAAATCATACATTATATAAAATAAATCGACTCGATGTTTTGAAGTGTTTACTTCTCCAGAAGTATAATCATTTTATTCATAAAACATAAGAATAACATAACAAAGACAATAAAAAGAACACAGTAAACACAGATTATTAAAAGCATAAATATTTTGATACAGGCAAATAACAATATATTATGATATTGTACGCTTTTAGTAGTTATTTAATTTCTTTATTTTGTAATTATCAAGAAGTAAATGATTGCTTTTTAATAATAACAAAAAAAAGAAATTATAATTGGGGTCCTAATTTTAAGTGGCCACTGACGCTCGGCCGGGGAAGCACCACCGCCAAACCTATTTCTAACGTGAAGCATTCCTTGCGTTTTGATGGAAGGGTGTGGTGCCCGGCACACTTTCACATGAGGCGATTGGCTTCGGATGGAACCCATGTTCTATGTGAAGTTGATTAGAAATGTCCATGGGCGGCAGTGACCACTCACCATCAGGTGGACTGCACGCTCGTTTGCTACTTCAGACAGATAAAAAATTGAAGTTACATAAATATTATTCAACGTTACAAATTATAAGCGATAAGGAAATTTGTTCCAAAAATATTTGTAGAAGAGTATTTTTTGTTCTGTCCAATTAAATATAATATCAACTACTGGAAATACACTTGATTGGGATTAAAACTGTATTTCTCTACGAAACGTTGCAAAAAACCTTTGCAAAAATGACGCAAAAAAACGGCAAATGCCTACACGGTATCATTGCCAAAAAACTAATGACGGAGCACTATTGACTTGTCAAAATCATTACCCGTTTAATTCGGAATTACGTAATCTTTTAATGCCTTAGGGTTGTCAAGAAGTAAAATTTTTGTAAGTACATTTACTAGCTTTCATTTGATCCCTATATTGTTAGGAAAAAAATCCCCCCCACCCCCGATTTTTCTCTTTCTCCAGAAACCGTATTTGAATATATAGCCTTCGACCGGGGAAGTACCACCGCCACACCTATTTCTAGCGTGAAACATTTCTTGCGTTTCGATAGAAGGGTGTGGTTGCCGGCACACTTTCACATGAGGCGACCATCATAGTCCTTGGGAGTAGTAACGCATCTGTTATTGACTTCAGATGGAACCCATGTTCTGTATGAAGTTGATTACAGATGTCCATGAGCGGCAGTGACCACTTACCATCAGGTGGACTGCATGCTCGTTTGCTACTTCAGTCAAATAAAAAAAAAATGTCACTCTCATAAATGAGTAGTGTCATAAGATGTCAAACAAGTAAACAGGGCTCAATTTTTTTGCTTTTAAACTAGTAGGTTTACATTCAATACACAAACACCCAGACCCAGAATGAATCTAAACTCATCATTCAGATACTCGTCTGGCCGGGAATCGAACCCGAGACCCATAGCGCGTCGCCACGTGCGTCGTAAAATCATAAGAGTTTCACCTTTTTTATACAGATTTCCTTAGGCGGCAGTGATTACTTACCACATGGTGGCCTTAATACTCGTTTGTCCAATCAAACGTATAAGAAAATATATTTCAGCGATATCTTTTTAATCTAAATAGATATTAAATAATGCCACGATGAACGATACACTTAACATACGAGTATTTAACAGATAACAATCAAAAAGGCGTGTAAAATGTTTAATCTTTTAAGATAATATCTAGTGCCCTAAATGACTGCGTATTTTAATTAAGATAAGAAAGATAAACAGTGTAGTTACAGCACTATCTTATCTTTTAAGTATACATAAGATTGCATGCTTTTTATATTTGAATTTCATTAAATTCTAAATCCTTTACTAAATTGCAGAGGTGTGCGTGAATGATAAATCGACACACCCGCCCATCTATAGACAACAATATATTAAACACGACCCGCGTGGCGGAGCGGTTACTATACCCGTCTGACGCGCAATGGGTTCCGGGTTCGATTCCCGGCCAGACAGGTATCTGAATGATGAGTTTAGATTCATGTTCTGGGTCTGGGTGTTTGTGTATTCGTCTTGTGTGTGTCCATGGTACCCACGACACAGGAGAAAATCCTAATGTGGGGCTATGAGTGTACAAAGCGTGTGTGTTAAACAGAGGCAGAAGTCGATTACGAATGCAACAACAATGCAACTCCTAAAGATTAAGGGAAGTCGGTTAAGAATGCAATGCCTCTTAAAGACTAAATTATCTGGAATCCAAATCCTTCGACCGAAACGCAAGAATAGCTTCCTGCCAGAAATGTTATGTCAGTACATCGATATAGAAATGCACTAGATACACAGTCTCGAACAAAAATTACACCTAAAACTGTCTTCAAATGTACGTAGTTATATATAGATGGTCATAACGACCATATATTTTTGCAATACAACCTTACGTCCATGATCTAAAGTTTAAGTTTGCGCTTTAAGCAAAAAGCAATAAAATTTTACTACTTGAAATGAGCGCTCAATTTTGAAATTGAGCGCTCTTTTTCACCGGACAGTTTTGAGACGCTGAATGTGTATCTTAGGTTTTTTTTATATCGATGCGTTAGTACAAGCCTAGTCTAACTATACAGTTTCTACCTTTAAATCCATTCTTCAAGAATGTAAAACAATCTAATAATTCGAATGTACATATCTGTTCCACTATCATCGTTACAAAATACAATTGTAGTTTGAAAAAGCTAATAACTAAATATTATTTAAATGTAGCTCAAACAAAACTAAACGAAATCGAAATTTACGATTTAATTTTAAAGAATCATATTAATCAGCTGCCTAAGCAAATTACAAATGTTTTTCAAAAGTCGAAACGAATTGGTAATATTTTTCAAAAACCACCCTGACAGCCCTAACCAGACAGCATTAGCTTCGCGAATGAGTCAGTATGATTGTTAAATAAAAGAAACAAAAAAGATAAAAGAAAAAATGGCGGTCGCAAAAAAGGAAGATAAAAATGAGAGAGCAGGTGTGTCGGTCGAAGGACATACCGCGCATTAAAGAAAGTTGTTTTTTAGTTAGAGATCCTAACGCGATATATTCAATGGTTTTTGATGTTACTGATACAGAATTTTTTATTTTAAATAATCAAAATAGTTTTATTAGTTGAAGTAGCAAATGGGCATTTAGTCCATCTGATGGTAAGTGAACATACAGAAGAAGAGTTTTCTAAAACACGGACTGCAATAACCACACACCGTTCAAGCGAGATACAAGAATTGCTTAGCACTTGAAATAGGTGTGATGGTATCTATGATATATTACTACTAGAATCAAGACCTTATTCACAAGATAGGTATAGGTATTCACGGTAGGAGAAAAAACCAGATGTGTCTTCATTCAAAAAGGCATCAATTATACTTCAAACTCTATCTATATACTCTATAAATCACTATTACACTATTGGGTCCAAAACTGCTTTTTCACGATCTTCAGATTAAGTATCTTCATGATAACTACGGAACCAACTATCAAAAAGTTAAAAATCTGAACAACCTTGACAACGTTTTAGACGTAAAAACACGTCCAAAGCAAAATGGTGTATCTTTTGAAAACCATAAAGATGATAATTGCTCATCAGTTCCACATCTCACTAGCACAAAAAACTTAAAAGCATTTCTTCGTGTTGTACAGTTTGCAAAAAAAGTGAGAAAAAGTCCCATGGTGTAATGTGACGTAAGCTTGGTAACCGGTTCGAATTTGACCTTGCTTTTGGCAACCACTGAGAACTCGACCGTTTGTCAGTGATGACATCAGCATTATTAATTTTTTGTGCAGTAAAAAACTTAAAGCATTAAAGCCTCCACCGTTTTTGTATGAGTCATTTCAGCTTCTACTGTTGCTACCCCCGATTTTGTTATAAGTTTCTCTTTTATCAAATTGAGCACCATTAATTAATCTAAAGTTTAATTCCTAAATGTTGCAAGACTATTTTGGAAATGTAATGTATGATGCTTATAGTAAATGTACAAATGTTTCTTTTGTCAATAAAGAATGTTATTTATCAGCCTTTTGCGGTGCACTGTGACCTTTTGTAAAGGGATTTTTGGACCGCAGTGCTTATTGATGTTAGGAAGACGATGCTGCCTATGAATGTTGTTCTTCCCTCGCATTCAACGATATCCACGAGAAGAGAATGAGTGGTGCTGATTAAGATACCACACGATGCTGTATGGCAACAAAGAAAATTATAATAATAATAAATTACAAATTCACTCATATCATTTTATAAAATAATAGATTTGGTGTAGTTTCTACATAGTCTAGATTGAGGTAACATTTTTTGTTTAATATAAAATTAGTATGCCGTCCGCCTGGTCATAGGCCACTGTCACCCATGGAAATTCATAATCTACTCTAGATAAGATCTGAGATTGTCCACAGATGGTGGACTCGGAGGACAACCCCGGAGAACTGATAAGTTAGAACGCTTCGGATAGGTATGTATGATGTATCTGTTACCACACCTAACGATGAACAAGGACAGCCTTAAACGTTTTTAGCCACAAATCCACATGGTAGTGACTTCAGACCCAAAACAAAAGGGTTCTACCATCATTCGCGGTATCAAAATTTATCTAACTTCTCCATTTTCTAAATCAAAAATCAAAATCGAAATACAAAAGAAATCAAAAATCCAATCAAAACCGTACGCCAAAACTTGTTCACGTTACCTTGATCTTGAATCTTGACATCTTTTACTTTTTGGTGTAATCCAACACCTGGCTCTCCCCTTGTTATATCACGTAACATAACATGTTATGCACATGTTATAACATACGTCGGCTGAGAGAACAAAGGTGGTTTTGTTTTGGGTGTTAATGGTTTTTTGCAGTATTTTGACACTTGAAAGAGGATGAGGCGATGTGTTATGGTAAAATGTGTTGTTGACAATATTAGCTTTGGCTAATTGATTAATGGGATGTTTAACAAAAAAGTGATAGGCGAATTAGTTTTACTTCAAAATTCTGATCTTATAGAATTAAACTTTAAGTAAATTTATCCCTTGGGGGTACCTTCGCCATTTGAAGAATAGAAAATTAATACAGAACCATCAAAATGCAGAAAAAGATGTGAATTCTTGAATAAAATAAGTAAGAATCTAATCGGAATACATATTTTGTACCTAAAATCGATATGCTGATTATTGTAACATTAAGAACAATAAGTATAAATTGACACCCATTGTATAAGAAAAAAGTAAATACCAAAAAATACTTTAAAAACCTTGTGTTTTGTTTCAAATGGCATGTTCTCCTGTAAATGGTTGTGCACTATAAATTTAGAATCAGCATTTGATAAATCTTGCTTTTTTAAGATCAATTAAGCATATCCATTATCCATCTCTTCTGTCCATTAGTCTGCTGAACATTATACCTTAGAGTTAGATAGACATAAAGACGTTACTTTAACCAATTATTTGTCATTTAAATCTAACAGTTTCCCGATGTCTGCTTCAGAAAGTCCATTTAGTCAAAAGCAAATTACCTATGCAATATACCTACGCTTTACTTTATTTAAAAGTTACTGTTACTTGAGTACCCTTGAAACTACATATATACATACCGAAAATACCATTTAAGTCCCGATGAACTCAATTGTATACCAGACATTTCATCCCAAATTCCTGGCTGTTTATAGAATTGTCTTATTGTTCCAAACCTGTCTTAGTACCATATGTAGGTCACATGACAACTGCAGACAATCTTTGCATGTACGTCAGCACTGTTGCGTCATTCCTCAATCACTATGTATGAACGGTGATGTTGCTGAAGCTAGTGACTTGCACGTATTTGATCCAGACAGATGTTGGTACTGGATTATTTTGACAACCAAGCGAGGTTTTTGTTCTTGAGAGGAAACCTTCAAAAGGTATCCGAAACCATGGGAGCGGCGCCAGGTTTCCTTCAACGTAATCAGAGTCTTCTGAGTGTGTTGCCTCATCGAGCTGAGCGGCTAGGCTCACCCCGCGGTTTGGCCTGTACGACGGTATGTGACATTTACCTCCGTCCTTACCGGGGCCCTTTTAATGGTTGGTTCGAGCTCCTGATCTAGCTGCCTGCGGCCCCGGAACCTCCATTTTCACCACCTGACAGACAGTGGATACCGTAGCCCTAGGAATATATCTTAGAAACATGTTGGCCATTACCAAAACGCTTTCTTTTCTACACTCATAGCCCCACAGTAGGATTTTCTCCTGTGTCGTGGGTACCATGGACACACACAAAGACGAATACACAAACACCCAGACCCAGAACATGAATCTAAACTCATCATTCAGATACCTGTCTGGCCGGGAATCGAACCCGGGACCCACTGCGTGTCAGACCGATACAGCAACCGCTGCGCCACGCGGGTCGTTACCAAAAGTTTCATATGACCTAATAGGCTTTCGAAGATTTTACGATAATACCAATGGCTCAGAAACATAAAAGCAGCTTAAATTTTCGACAGCAATGGTTAATTTGTACTATGTTATGGAATAATTTTATCAATCTATCTATCTATCTATCTATCTATATATCTATATATCATTCTATCTATCTATCGAATTTTAGCATGAAGAAGTTACCCTTTGGTGGAAGATTGTATTTGTTGGTTAACTTTAATATGAGGAGGCCATTCTAATCTTGTAAAGTAGTATTGCGAACGTACGATATGCGGTTTTATATATTTTGCCGATATTTCGACCCTGTTAGATGAATTATGGTCACAGCGAAACTACGGTGGCGGGGAGGAACCTTTGAAAAAACGTTATGTGGGATTTTTACCGCACTAAACCAACGAAGGGTGGCCGTCCTCAGCGCTACAAGAGGGCTCTGGGATCTCCAAAGGAACGCAACCGGAGTCCTCTGAACGCGTTGTCCCATCGGGCTCCTCCCAGGTGAGTCGCCGGCCGTCCCGGGGTCGCTTGACCGAACGGTTTGAGCTCCCACTCTAGCCGCCCACGACCCCGGAAGCTCCTTTTGATTGCCTCTTACGACAGGCAGGGGATACCGTAGCCCTATTCTGACCCCGAAACTACATGTACCATCAAGACTGCTTACTCATTTGCTACTTCAATTAAAACTCAATATGTAGATTTATCTTTATCTTGGTCAACCAATTAATCAAGATGATGATAATTCCTTAAAACACTTATCTACAAAAGCAGACGCGGAAATGGTGGGCCATTGCAATTTATCTTATCAGTCCTAATATTTGATTCGTAAAAATCACATCGTCTTAGTTCCTTATACATGGTGGTATCTTGAATACAATTAACATACATACAGACCCGTTATCACTATATTCCCGATTATCATAAGTGAAACAGGTTTCCATCCGAAGTACTTTCCTTTGTGACGTTTTTATATTAATATGAATTTTGTACGCATGCGATTTACTTGGTTGTTGCTAGCATCATAATCATCTTCTTACATATCATTAGCACTTAGAAAACCAGGATCAGCATCTGAAAAGGGTTTTGTAACTGTTGAAAGTGAAGGTGGTAGGACACTGTCACAGTAGTTCCGGGATCAGAATAGGGCTACAGTATCCCCTGCCTGTCGTAAGAGACGAATAAAAGGACTTTCCGAGTTTGCAGGCGGCAAGAGTGGAAGCTTGAACCACCTAGCCAGATGAGCCCGGGAAGGACGGTGGTTTGTATGGTCGCATATCGTCGTCAAGATAAGTGGGCAGTAGGCCAAGCCGCTCACCTGGGTGGAGCCCGATGGTGCAACTCATTCGAGTACTCCAGTTACATTCTTTTGGAGATTCCGGAGTCTTCTTTGCAGCGTCGAGGACGGCCACCTGAGGGTTTTTAGTGCGTCAGGCGTCGCTACCACGACGTGGACTGCCTTTTCAGGGTTTCTCTCTCGGTGTAATAAAAAAACACATCCTGTTCCGGTAGCATCATTATTACACCTATTTCCGTATACTATCGACAGTGGTAGACACTGTTATGTTTTGGTTTACAGGGCGTGGGCAAACAGGAGCAAGCCCTTGACGTTAAGTGTCCACTGTCACCCAAGATCGTTTCATATAAGATTATGATCCTGAGATCGGCCACAGATGCACTGTTACCTCTATGTACTAAATTGGATTTACTCAAATAAGTATGACACCTTTTCCACACCCTTCAAAACAAAAGACAGCTGCACTTAACACTGCTGTTGTACAGAATAGAAACAATTGAAATATGAAAATAAAATGTGTTTAAAATGCACTGTAAAATATTGTGTAAATACACTAAACATATCCTATATTCTTAAAGAATCCATTTCTAGAAGCTTTAAGCTTTGTTAAAACCGCATTTGACGAGAGGGAAGTCCTAATAATAACGATAAATGCATTTTCCTTATATCGTTTATGTGAACTTGACTCATATTCTTAACAAATTAATGGAGATGCCTTAATTAGTCCAGTTAATGAGTTATCAGTTCATCTTAATGAATAAAGATGACACGGGGAAGTCTTGATTTAAGATAGGGAATTGCTGGAATAAGGAAACTATTAAATATAAGGAAGGAAAAATATGCTTTAACGGGTCGCACAGTAGATTTGATAAATTAATGGATATTAAAGGATTTTTGCTAATAAGTAAACTTACATACAATATGCAAAATTACAGCAATAATAGAAACTCGGCCTCTGATTGAAATTGGGTTTGAATCTTAGGCATACGGATTTTTAATTATGAGTGAACCAGAAATTAATTATCACTGATTTACGGTGGCTTAACTGCTTGGCCTCCACCCATCCATCCGTCAGCCTTTGAAAGTCACTGCTGGAGATAGGCCTCCCCTAACCTGCGCCACTTCGACCGGTCCTGAGCCATCTGAATCCAGCGGTTACCCACCATCTTCTTCAGGTCATCAGTCCACCTGCTTGACCTAAACACTCTCAATCTGAGAGATCCATGTACAGCAGTAGGATTATAATTGGTTCACAACGTGCAAATTAAAAGGTATTAAAAATATAGTTCAATGGAACAGCACTATGCTTATTTTAAGCATGACGCAGTATTTGCGTTTTCCTATAATTACGTGGAAACCAGTGGATTAATGAGTGGATCTTAGACCTCGGGAGTGCCAAAGCAACTATGATGGGCTTAGGTAGAATCCCTGTTTTATGTACATCGAGTTGGTTAATAAGATCCATGGGAAGCAGTGACCACTTATAGATTTATTGCTTTACTTTTTACTAGCAGAATTCACGCGACTTCGTTCGCGCGGACTATAATGCAATCTATCCAACCATTATAAATTTGAGATCCACACCTAGACATGTCCCTCGGCATGTACCGCAGCGCATGCGATGTAAAAAAATATTAAGCACATTTTTTTCACCTTGAATCACATTACTGAAATTTAGAAAGGACGCCTAATATATTCTAGTAATAAAAATAGCCAGTGTTACCTCAGGAATAATGTAGCATTCTAATGGTGAAAGAATTTTAAAAATCGGTTCTGTAGTTTTTAAGTTATAGTAAGATACAAAAATACGAAGTTTTCCTCTTTTTAATATTAGCACGGATGTAGATATAGATAAGGCGATCCAGTTTAGTCCTTTAGAGTCGATTAAGTTAACTTATAGGTAAGAGACATTCCTTTACTTCAATGAATTTTCATATTTTATTTTTATTACTTGGTTTAAAAGCGTGTTGCTGTTTGTTCATAAACATACAGCTAACTAAGCAAATAATAATTAAAAATCCGATCTCCTCGCTCTTGATATCCAATTAGGCTTGTCACACTCTTATTATGATATCAAATTCGAAAACCGATTTCCACAACAATTTGACACTTATTGGTCCTTATTATAAAAATATATTGTTCGAATTTTTCGTCTTAATTACTGAAATTACTTGGAACGTATACTACCTTTCAAAGCAATTTGCTCGCTAATTTAAGGTCACATTTCTGAAACCAGATTATTTGCTAGAAGTGCCATACTTGCAGCCAATTTGGTCAGTTCAATATCATAAAGTTTAGAAATGGTCTCAAATTTGATATTGGTCACAAACTCTCTGAGGCCCAAAAAAGATCTCGTAGAATCTCTCTCAAAGATCTCTAGAGCCATTTGCTACACCCTTCAAATCTGCAGTATTAACAGTAGCTTCCACTGTTTGAGGTCAACCATAAGTGCGTTGCTAACTAAGGACTAAGTTGAACAACTCGAATATCTTTACTACATACTTCATACTCGAGTATCTTTACTACATACTTCCATCGTAATACATCCGTCAACCGATTCGCACTTGGCCAGCGCCGTGGACTATGGCCTAGAACTCTCTCATTCCAAGCGAAGACCCGTGCCTTGCAGTGGGACAATAATGTGTTGACGACGACTAAATTCTTAAATCAAGAAACAGCGCCTAACAAGTGGTACCTTCGGAATCAAGATAAAAAGGGTTCCATCGCCTTTAAAATCAAACTTTATACATTATTGTATGAGGCAACAACCGTTGCGTAGCAACAGAGGGTCATAGTCATTGCGAATGTTCTAGGTGCATTAGTAACTGTCGGCAGTCGCCGCGCAGTCTCCACACACTAATTGACTCCTGCACTTGCGGAGAGTAGTCAATCTTCAGAGACGTAGGTTTTGTTAGCAGTAAAGGCGAAGAAACAGAGGGTCGTTGCGAATGTTCTAGGTGCATTAGTAACTGTCGCCGCGCAGTCTCCACGCGCTAATTGACTCCTGCACTTGTGGAGAGTAGTGAATCTTCAGAGACATTGTTGTGTTATTAAACGAATAGGAGCAATGATAACCTAATGATTGGAACTTGTCGGATCTCTCGATCGAAAGGTCGGAGGTCCAAATCTCAGGAACGTACCATTGATCTTTCTTAAATTATGTGCGTACTAGACTGTCACTGTTTTTAAGGTGAAGGAAAATACCGTAAGAAAACCTACACAGTTACACGCTAGATAATTCCTCACGATGGTTTCCTTCACCGAAAAGCAGTGATAATTAATTTATAATAACTTTGTTCTGTATGAGGTTGCTTACAGCTGTCTTTGTGCGCCTATGCCACATACCATCACATGAGACGACCATCATAGTCCTCGCGAGTAGCAACGCATCTGTGATTGATTTCAGATGGAACCCATGTTCTGTATGAGGTTCATTACAGATGTCTATGAGCGGCAGTGACCACTTACCATCAGGTGGACTGCATGCTCGTTTGCTACTTCAGTCAGATAAAAAAAACCATTAGGTCGATTCTTCGTTTGCTACTTCAATTTTATAAACAAGTCTAGCCTCTGCTGAGAGTTAGTCTTCGCGCTTGCAGTTAGCAACAAGCGACGTATCGTCGCGTGCGGTCGCGGCGCAAATTGATTCTATTGGTTGGTTAGCGGACGTCAGCTGACTTAGCACCAGTTTAAGGGTCGCTGAAGAGGTCAGTTTGTTTAAGATTCCTGCTTTTCTTTTCTTCGCGAATAATTCCAGGAAGTCGCTAGATAATTTATGTTACGATTTAAAAGGAAAAACCGTCATGCAGAAACATGTAAATGCTTATATATGGCGATATCTAATAACGTCTAACTTTGTTTTGTATGAAGTTGCGTTCAGCTGCCTTTGTGCGGCCATGTCACATACCATCAGGTCGATTTTTTTGATTTAATACTTCAATTTTATAAATAAGTCTAGCCTCTGCTGAGAGTTAGTCTTCGCGCCTGCAGTTAGCAACAAGCGACGTATCGTCGCGTGCGGTCGCGGCGCAAATTGATTCTATTGGTTGGTTAGCGGACGTCAGCTGACTTAGCACCAGTTTAAGGGTCGCTGAAGAGGTCAGTTTGTTTAAGATTCTTTTTCGCGACAATTCCAAGCGGTTGCTAGCTAATTTAGATGACGGTTTAAATGGAAATGTACGTCATGCGGAAACGTACGTATGACGACATCAGTAACGCAGCGGTCATACGACACGCAGGTCTTAGATTCGATCCCTGGCCAGATATTTGAATGATGAATTCAGATTTGTGTTTTAGTCTGCGTATAAGGGTATGGCACACACGACACAGGAAAAATCCTTATTATGGGCTGTGGGTGTAGATACTGTTATAAGTCATATACATATATAACAATTATAATACTTCACTCATGGCCCTCAGTACTGTTTTCTCCTATTTTGTAAGTATCATGGAAATATATACGTAGACATAAATACCCAATCGGTCAACCCATTATTGGCTTATTGACCTATGCTGGGCTCGGATCTTGCCTCAGAATAAGATAGTGTTAAACCATAGCTCACAGCGTTGGCTAAGACGAATTAGTACACTTTTAACCATTTTCTTTCAAGGAACTGCCACGTGTGATGATTTCTCCACGATGTTTCTAAATGTAGATGTTTCTCTACCTTATTGTAAACCATTTCAGACCCTCGATTGTAACACCAGGTTTTAAGTATAAGGCTTTCAATTACTTGTAGTTTTATCCATTGCGATAATCAAAATGATAAAATAAAATTTATTATTTTTAATATACATTTTATAAGTTTTTTTCGTGTATTGTTTATTAGTTTATGATAAATATTGTCTACTAGGTACTACTATTACACTTACATGGTACTGAAATTACTATGACAATTAATACTTTAAATAAAACCTATGTCAAATTCAGATAATAATTTACACACAAAAAAAAATATTCAAGTGAATAAAAACGATGTAAGGTTAGAAATTCTAAATCTTAGAAGAGGCAAGTTTAGAGCGTCTGTTAAGTTATTTAAGACACGAACACACATACAATAACAGTTTCTTTTGAATAGACTAGTCATTACAAACTGTGTGTGTGCGATATTCCAACAAACAACAAACACATACTCGCACATCACAAAATTTCGCATTCATTATACCAATAGAACAGTGATAGCCTAATGGTTGAAACTTGCCCTCTCAATCGGGAGGTCCGAGGTTAAAACTCAGGCACGCACCACTGATTCATGCGCGTATTAGAAATTAATTATCACACACACACACACGCTTTCTACACTCATAGCCCCATAGCAGATTTTTTTCTCCTGTGTCGTGGGTACCACGGACACACACAAGACTACACAAACACCCAGACCCAGAACAGGAATCTAAACTCATCATTCAGATACCTGGCCGGGAATCGAACCCGAGACCCATTGCGCGTCAGACCGGTTAACCGCTGCGCCACGCGGGTTGTCGTTACTTAACTTAATTATACTATTGACTATTATCTATTTGGTGTACAAACGCAATAGCAGGTCAATCATAGACGTCACGCCATAATATGTAGCGTCACAATTGACGTAGAACAAATCCTCGACCTACTTACTGGTAAAAACGTGGGGAAATGTATCCAAATTTTGGATTCATTATAACACTTAACGGGTACTCACGATATGCGGTTTATGAATTCTTATAGAATTCTTTTTACCGATATTTCGACCCAGTTGCATGGATCGTGGTCACGGCCAAACTGCGGTAGCGGGGAGAAACCGTTGACAAGCACTAGTGGTAAATTAACCTATCTACCCTACGTCTAGTTCGTTTTTCTTTTTTAGGTTCCATATCACGACACACAACACTAACTGTATCCTTACGCACCACACTTTGCACTATTTGCGATTTACATAAATTACGTTAAGTATTATAATGTATCAATTCCGCGATAATACTAGTCTAAAATCATAAATTTTGGATTTTTATTCAAATGAAAGGAAATTTATGCGCCCTATCAATGTTAATGAAATAGTTTTGTGTCAGTTTGCTTTGATGGTAAGTAGGCACTGCCGTGATGCGTTGCCACTTCCAAATGAAAGATCCTGCAACCACACCTTTCCACCGAAATGCAAGATGTGTTTCACCATTTTCATTCTTTTTGTTCTCGAGGGGGAAACCTTCAAAGGTACGCAAAGCCGTGGGAGCGACGCAGAGTAATGTGGGATTTTTACCGCACTAAAGCTTTCCCTGTGGCCGTCCTCGGCGCTACAAAGAGGACTCCGGGATCTCCAAAGGAACGCTCTGAATTCTCTGAGCGCATTGCCCCATCAGGCCCCTTCCAGATGGGCGGCTGGGCCCACCGCTCCGTCTTCTCTTTAAGACGGTATGCGACCACACGTACCGTCCTCCCCGGGATCGCCTGGCTGGATGGTTCAAGCTCCCTCTCTAACTACCCGCAATCCCGAAAAGTGGTTCACCATAGAAATAAGGACGCCTTCACATTAGGTCGCAAGTGGTGTACCAGCAGCGCGTTAGGCGCGCGACTGCAACCGATGCTTTCTTGTGTGGCGATACCTCCTCGGCCAAAACATGTACCTACTACTCGACCAAAACAATTAGGCGCATGCCAGTTGAGACGTCATTAGAACTAGGGATTTCCCATCCCGATACTAAGTATATTTTATTACCAAATACCAAAAGTATGTAGGTATAACATTAATAAAACATACGCTATAGTGGTTTATGTTCAATAGTCGTGTATTTATTAAAGCACTTTCATATGTTTAGTATATTCACACACATGGAATATTTTCTTTCTTTTTTTATTTGTGTAAGAGACTGATGCCTGTTGCAGCACACACTCGATTTTCAACTTGGGAGACAGGAATACTGAGCCCACGCATCTTCTCTTGTTAAAAAAATGCATATTTTGAATGTAAGAGTCCTTTCTCCTCCAGGATACTCTTTTTCCTACCCATTTTGAGGGTTATTGACGAATAATCAACTAATTTAATAATAACTTTAAAAATTCAACAATTAAACTAAAATTATAACGAAATAACATTATACACGTGCTGGCTAACTTAAACACCTAGACGATACACGACGTCACTAGGTGATTCGCGGGGTTAGAAGCGAGATCCGGGGTACGGAACCGCTTTTGTTTCATGCGCCTAATTGTTGTGGTCACGTAACACGGTCTCGTAGGCACATGTTTTGACCGAGGTCTGTACGAGGTGGTAGAACATAACTTCCTTGTGTTTACTGCAAACGAAACAAATATATATCTCCCTCTTCCTTAAAGCTACATATTTGCGCCGCATAGCAGAATCAGCCTCATAAGAAAAATATGTGAGGAAAATTTTCTAAAAGACGCCAAGCCTACATAGAATCACGTACTTAAATGAATTACACAATAAAAAGCAATTAATCATCTCTGGATTATCGCAATTATTTAATAGAGCATAATGATTAATGAAGAATACGACGATAACGTATTCTTAGAAAAATGAGTGTGAAACGTCATTTCATTTAATGTTACTCAAGAATATAAAATAATATTTAAAAATTCGGAATGGTCTTACAGACAGGGTTCCAAGAACTTATATAAGTTTTTTTTTATCTGACTGAAGTAGCAAAGGAGCAGTCCACCTGATGGTAAGTGATCACTGCTGCCCATGGACATCTGTAATCAACTTCATACAGAACATGGGTCCTATCTGAAGTAAATCACAGATGCGTTGCTACTCCCGAGGACTATGATGGTCGCCTCGTATAAAAGTGTACCGGCATCCACACCCTTCCATGGAAACGTAAGAAATTCTTCACACTATAAATAGATATGGCGGTGCTATCATTCCGGTCGAACTACCCTGGTTCTACCACCTGGTTAAAGCG
The DNA here is from genome assembly GCA_949699795.1 of Spicauda simplicius. Classification (NCBI taxonomy): domain Eukaryota; kingdom Metazoa; phylum Arthropoda; class Insecta; order Lepidoptera; family Hesperiidae; genus Spicauda; species Spicauda simplicius. Next base: position 12,833,461 of record OX453082.1, on the reverse strand, counting down.
TTTTCTTATGTAGCATCAACAGTAATTTGAATACCGCCACACCTATTTTTAGCGTACAGTTCTTGCGTTTCGATGAAAGTTGTGGTTGCCGGCACACTTTAATATGAGGCCACCTTCTTAGTCCTCGGGAGTAGCAACGCATCTGTAATTGACTTTAGATAGAACTTCATGTTCTATTTGAAGTTGTTTATAGGAGTCCATGGGTTGCAGTGACCACTTACCATCAGGTGGACTGCATGCTTGTTTACTACTTCAGTCAGATAACTCTAATTAAAGGAGGCCTATATATAACTGTGGCCCTCAAAAAGCTGAAGATAGAAGTTAGTAATTCTACGCAGCTAGACTCGTTGCGTAGTTCCATACGGACAGATGCGTAAAATAGTGGCCTATATAGTGAATCAAGATATATTCTGTCATATAAATTGCGTATTGCCATTCGCCAAATAAATTGGTGTTAGGCTCTTGATGTATCACCCGCGAAGGGGCTTAATAAGCTGAGCGAGGAAGCGAGAAGTGTAAGAAATAAGTAGAGTATACGGGATAATAAAATTGATAACAACTATTTAAAAAATCTCCATCAATTCTCACTTGGCCAGCGTGGTGGACTGTGTCCTAAACTCTTTCATTCTGATAGAAGATCCGTGCCCAGCAGTGAGCCAATAATGATTGATGAGAGAAATTAACAAAATCCTTTCCCAGATACAGACACAAAGAGGTATTTTTCTTAAAATTTACTTACTTATTTTACAACAGTAAGGAACTTATTATTACGAATAAAACAAGCTATCTATAATTTCCGTGTGAGGCAAATTTTACTAAATTAAAAATATCCAGATTTGCACTTTCAAATGGAGTTCTTTTGATAGATGTCCTGAGCTATAGTTATTCTTGTATAATAGGTACATCTTTTTTCTTTTTATTGCCTGTATTCTGCTTGTAATGTTATTTCTCACCTACGCCTTCCTCATCATTATATAGTCCATACATAATAAAAATTCTAATATTATTAGGACTATTAATCAATAAAACTATAGATAAAATAAATAATATATTGATTTAAATTTAATTCAGAAGACATAACTTTTTCAGTAATAAATTATACTTAATAAAGATATTAAATCTATTTCATCGCTACACGCCGTCAATACAACATGTCCCTGGAGTGACCGGCCAAACAACACGACACATTCCTCGTGTAGGAAATACCGCGACATGTCAATTGCAATAACGTGCTGTTTCCGCTTCGGTCATGGCTTCGTGTGGGGCCATTAAACAAGTGGGTAAAAGTATAATTATATTTGCCGTCCCCGCTGTCTTCACGTTTTAAGAAATGTGATGTCACTTTAAATTGTAATCACTATTGATATATTTTTGACAAAATTTTGTTCTTTAAATTTAAAATAAAAATACGTTTATTACATATGTTTAGCCTCTAAAGCATATTATTACTGTACTTGGAAAAATATTGGATGTACAAACATGACAGAAGCTACATTTTTATTAAATCTATGGATGTATTTAGTGATCCCATAAAAAAAACCATACTCCTACTGAAAAAAGTTGTGAGATCGATGAAATACCAAGTCGGATTTTTTAATTTATTCAGTCCCTCCTTATGGGACTTTCTGTCTTTAGTCTGAAATATGACGTGTTCATGCAATGTCTTCTTAGGTATTAACAATTTAGCCTTCTACTTTTATCCAAAATGAAGTTATAGGGGGTTGAAAATGGCCCGAATTGCTTCGAGAAAAGTATGGTACAGCCGTGCCGCTTTTTTGCTCGACCTGGCGGAGGCACTGCTGTGCCCCAGGTATATAATGAACACAAAATAATATAAACTTAACCTTAAAATGTCATACTATGTCGAATACTAATAATAAAAAACCTTTTCACGCAAATAAAATAAAATAAGCATAAAATATTCATTCAATTCAAATTAATAATAAAAGTGATAACTCAATCCGCTTTTTATTTAACACGCGTCACGCTCGAGCGTGCAAACCGAATCGCACACTTCATGGCCCCAGTCTTAAGGTTGTGGCCACTAGACTAGAAAGGGCGTTATATCGTTCCACATTGTCAATGACGTATCCTTATTGTAAGATTCTGAGGTATTCTATATTTTAAACAAACGTTTTCTTAGAATAGTGCTTGAATTATGCAAAAATATATAAGTAGATTATTATTAATTTAACCTTTATAACCATTCTTGAAAATCTACATCTAAGATTTGTTTTTTATCTGATTGAGTAGCAAACGAGCATGCAGTCCACCTGATGGTAAGTGCCCAGCTAAACTCGTGCCCAGCAGCGTAGTTGTATCATAAATAAACTTAAAATCGACCGGGGAAGTACCACCGCCACGCCTATTTCCATCGTGAAGCATTTCTTGCGTTTCGATAGAAGGGTGTGGTTGCCGGCACACTTTCACATGAGGCGACCATCATAGTCCTCGAAAGTAGCTACAGATCTGTGATTGACGTCAGATGGAACCCATGTTCTGTATGTAGTTGATTACAAATGTCCAAGGGCAACAGTGACCACTTACCATCAGGTGGGTTGCATGCTCGCTTGCTATTTCAGTCAGATAAAAAATACAAGCTAATATAAAGCGTGTAAAAATGAAACACACATGGTACCTATACCGAATTTGAGTAGTAAATACGTCAAGCATCCGTCCGACCGCGTGATCGGTCACCAGATCGGCAATTTGGCTGGAATTCGTAGTACGACACTGGCCCACTACTGATTTATAGTCTTACTACGTATTGGATAGGGATAACTTTGTCATTCAATGAGGTAACGCGTCAATATTCACGGGACTCTAAGCAGCAGATCTGGACTCCTTATTTCATCTCTTACAGTATTAACACAGTATCCTATGTACTAATTTATGTTCAAATTTCAGTTAAATCCGACTAGAATTGTATATGATTTTGGTTTTTAGGTTTTAAGCTATCGCATAACTTTTATAGTCGCATACGTTGATAAAAAATGCTGTGTAATAACTTTAACGCGGCAGTCGCCTAGTGCCGCACGTTTTGTTTGGAAAAAAATGTTTTGTTTAGTATGATTTTAATAATTTATTTTATTTGAACATACATATTCCATGTGTTTATTATTCAAAGTAGATTATTAGGCAGACAAAATGAAATAGATAATGAAAAATTGATAAAAAAATTTGATTAATTCTAATTGAGTAGATATTGTTCGACGGCCCCCGTGGACGAGCGGTTACCATTACCGGGCTGACACGCAGTGGGTCCCGGGTTTGATTCCCGGTCAGACAGGTGTCTGAATGATGAGTTTAGATTCTTGTTTTGGGTCTGGGTGTTTGTGTATTCGTCTTTGTGGGTGTCCATGGCACCCGCGACACAGGAGAAAATCCTACTGTGGGGCTAGCGTTTTTTTTTATTGTTAAATTCTGTTACAAAATCCCAGTAAAACCTATAAGTAGCTATGTCGTCAACCCATTACTGTCCCACTGCTGGGCACGAGTCTTCTCTCGGAATGAGAGAGCTTAGGCCATAGTCCACCGCGCTGGCCAAGTGCGAATTGGTGGACTTCACACACCTCCGAGAACTTTTTTTTTTTAAAGAACTCTCAGGTGTGTAGGTTTCCTCACGATGTTTTCCTTCACCGAAAAGCAGTGATAATTAAAGTATAATACGCACATAAATCAGTGGTGCGTGCCTGGGTTTGGACCTCGGACCACCCGATCGAGAGTGCAAGTTTTAACCATTAGGCTATCACTGCTCCGTAGTAGCTATTATGTAACGAAAATTTCTTTATACCAGAATAAGTTGCTAAAGTACCTAAGAGTAAACGTTGGAACAGTGGTGACCCGTACAGTTTGAACCCATTCAAACCAGATGCCAAGTGTCCGGCATCACGGCATCCGTCCGGAACGCTTTACTCCACTTTCTTAGTCACTACATAGTATAAAACAAATTGCTTCTCGCTGTCTGTCCCTATGTATGCTGCTTTAAAACTATGCTACGGATTTCACTACATAGTATAAAACAAAGTCGCTTCTTGATGTCTGTCCTTATGTATGCTTAGATTTTTGAAACTATGCTACGGATTTTAATGCAGTTTTTTTAATAGATAGAGTGATTAAAGAGGAAGGTTCTTATGTATAATACACGTATAATAGTCAACCCATTATTGTCCCACTGCTGGGCACGGGTCTTCTCGCGGAATGAGAGAGCTATAGGCAATAGCCCACCGCGCTGGTCAAGTACGAATTGGACTTCACACACTTCCGAGAACTTTTTTTAAAGAACTCTCGGTTGTGTAGGTTTCCTCACGATGTTTTCTTTCAGCGAAAAGCAGTAACAATTAATGTCTAATACGCACATAATAGGTGCGTGCCTGGGTTTGAACCTCAGACGTCCCGACCGAGAGGGTAAGTTTCAATGATTAGGCTATCACTGCTCTAATATATCCCGTCTTACCTCATCCTAATGTCGGATAATAAGTTCAAACTCATACCTTTACATCAGTAGTTTATCATCGAGTTTATCACATTAAAAGTCCCTTCCTCGTCCGGTTAGATTGAACCTTGGAAAAGCGATGACAGATAATCTAAAGATGAAGTCACTCAAACAACTACTAATGTTTATTTGTTAATGTCTAGACTAAACCAATGTTACAAGGTAGAAAAACGCTAAAGCTTTTTAGTATGTGTTCGGTAATTTGGTAGTGTTTATAACTACACTCAAGATAGTAGAAGTAGAAGGTATATTCCGATCGGGAAGATTAACACCTATTTCTAGTGTGAAGCAGTTTATGCGTTTCGATGGAAGGGTGTGGTTGTCGGTGCACTTTTAAATGAGGCGACTATCTTAGTCCTCGGGAGTAGCGACGCATCTGTGTTTGACTTCAGATGGAACCCATGTTCTGTATGAAGTTGGCCACTTACCATCAATTGGACTGCATGTTCGTTTGCTACTTCAGTCAGATAAAAAAATAACACCTATTTCTAGCGTGAAGCAGTTTTTTCGATGGAAGGGTGTGGTTGCCGGCGCACTTTTATGAGGCGACTATCTTAGTCCTCGGGAGTAGCAACGCATCTGTGATTGACTTTAGATAGAACCCAATGTTCATTGTGAAGTTTCTTACAGATGTCCATGAGCGGGAGTGACCACTTACCATCAAGTAAACTGCATGCTCGTTTGCAACTTTAATCTTATAAAAAAATAACGCCAAGCATATTCGTAGAGTGAAGCAGACTTATGTTTCGGTGAAAAAGTGGAGATGCCAGTTCCTGCCTACATGATGAGGATATCAAAGATGATATCTTTCAAATTCTACCTGAAGACTAAGAAGTCTTCAGGTAGAATTTGAAAGAAAAAAAGAAGAACCTTTATGACGTAAAGCAGTTTCTCTTCTATAAGAAGTTGGTTTAGACAGTTGCCAATTGGCGGCAGTGGCCATGTTATATCATGGTTGCACTGCATGTTCCTTTGATATTTTAACTTAAAAAACGTGCGGCACTCGAGGACTACCGCGGTAAAGCTATTGCATAGCATTTTTTATCAACTTATGCAATTATTTTTTCTTTGTGCAGTATTTTTTTCTTGATATTAATTCAAGGTTTTTTTCTTTGATACCATATACTTTCTTACAAACAGCTGCTTACTTATTCGTCCGATTTCCGAGCAGCTCGTCACGATTCGTTCAAGCTTCGTACTGGCGTATCATATACATACACGTTAAGCGAACGCTCGGCCGCGCTACATCGTACGCGGAGTGGAGGGTGTTAGGTTTTTTCGTTACGGAAATAATTGATTCGGTCGCCGCACTCAAGGCCCGCGATAACAGCTATGCGATAGCTTAAAAAAAGGTCTACCTAACTTGTGATCGATGTATGTATGTGCAGTTTGGGATTAAAACTGACCGGGTAAATCCCCAGTTTAAGCCATTCATCCTACGCAACCCTTAAAAGTTTACTAGATGTAAGCCTCTCTCGAAAGTATCAGCATACCTATACTGGATGTGCATATACGCATAGATATACACAGTGTTTTTAATAGTTTTAATAGTAGGTGTGGGTGTGGACAAATGTCCATGGACGGCAGTTTCCATTACCCATCAGTTAGACTGCAAGCTCGTTTTCCACTTCATCTTATAAAAATAAGATGGGCAGCACATTTTTTCTGTTCGTTCTGCAAATGAATACTCCAAATATTCTAAGTCAACGTCAAAGTTATATTAACAACTAAATTATCGAGTACGTAGTTCTTGGAATAAAAAGTTTTTAAATCATTTATTGTGAAGTGCAAATTTACACGCTTATGAAAATTATTGAGAACTCCACGGCTTCTTCTATCTTTCTCCTTTTATTAACAAATTATCAAATTTCCTATCCAATCCTTATTAACAAAATTCTTTATTTTTTTTTATTTTACATACTTTTCTCTTCTTTACATTTGAATTGCCAATATTTTATTTTTTCATAAAAGAAAATCTTTTAATATATTCTCTATTACAGAAGATTAACGTCTTAAAGGTACAGTCATATTACAATTGACTTGGCTGTATGTAACTCGACCTTTGCCTTTGCATCGCGAGGTCAGCCATTTTCGAATGCAGTTTAAACTTGACGCGGGTCAACACCCTCTTGACGTTTGGGAATCAGTTCAAGGATTCAATATTCATACTTCGAAACTTGAAATGATGAAATCGTAATAAATATTGTATATGTCATTGTTATGTAATAAATAAGTAGGAAAATGTAGATTTATATATTTAAAAGGTTTCTTTCTGAATTATTACATAGATTTACAAGAGTTCAGGTCCCTGTTATACGTTTAGTTTTACAGGTGGCAGAAGTATTGTAGTTTGACCGGGGAAGTACCACCGCCACACTTATTTAGCAAGTCAGCCCAGCCCAGCCCAGTGAACTTAACGGCCCATTAAGTTCACGTATTCCATTATGATCAATATCTTTTCAATAAAAAGTAATTAATACGACAGCTTTAAAACGTCATGGTCGTAATCATTTTGTACCATTTTAATGCTTAATGACATAATTATACTTATCTGTCATGTAAATTTACTGATTATTTTAATAATGTACAATAAAAGCCATGCTGATGCTTGAGAAACTCAGACATAAAGTTATTACCTGTAAAATAAAGAATACTAGTCACGCGTCATATCGGTCGAAATTCCACCGTAATTTAAATTAAAAAACTAAACTTCATATTGTCCAAAGTAGTACGAACATTTCTCAAATTCAAACAAAATGTAATAATTTTCAAGTAATTTTAAACGCACCCGTTAAATATAAAAAGAGGTTTAATTAGCTAAACCGCATTTAAAAACAATAGCGTGTATTTTGACAAAGACACTGACATTTCTGACGTTATGTGTTTTCATAGTAAGACATTAATTGTTATTTTGTTTATTATTTATATGTTCGTGACAAACGCACGGTAATATGCATTATTTGAAAAAAATATTAACATTCTGCACTCCTTCTCTATGTCCACTTTAACCGTGCAAAATTTAATACTAATCCGTCCGCGGCATATTACTTAAAAATGCACTACAAGTTTTTGCTTCACGTATTAATATATAGATCTGTCTTGCTGTTAAATTTACCGATTATTCATTAATGTACATAAAAGACATGTTGATGCTTGAGAAACTCAGACATAAAGTTACTCCCACAAGTATAAAGAAATAAAAATATAGGATATTAATACGTTAAAGCGAAAAGTTGGGTTCCGTTTTTAAGAATCTTGCCGCGGACGGTGGAGTATGAAATTTTGCACGGTGATAGTTTATGAAGTCCACCATTTCGCACTTGGCCAGCGCGGTGGCCTATGGCCTAAACTCTCTTATACTGAGAGAAGACCCGTGCCTAGCAGTGGGACAATAATGGGGTGACGAGAGAGTGTGTCCGTCAGGATGGCCGGTCACTACCCATATTTTACATCGAAATAGGTACTAAGAGTTGCTACCTAGTTGCTACCAGTTGCTACCAATCTTAAAATAATTGCTACCTTCGTATTTAAAAAAATAAACTGCTTTTTAAGGTGACCGGCCATTCTGACGTCAGGATGGCCGGTCACCATTCCAGTTAGAACAATCTGCGCAAATGATTGGAGTTTTTTTTTTACCAAGAGTTGCTACCAAATTGCTACCTTTTTTATACATCGTAATTGACCTCATAGCTGTTAAGGATAAAAAGATATTACAGATTTAATATTAAACGCCTGTACAACTAAATTAGCAAATCCGAAGTTAAATACAATATTCGTATTTTATACAGGCGCCACTTGCACTTTATATTTATATTAGGGTTGTAACGGAGGTCTCTTAGCGGAGGCCGAGGCGGATGCGGAGGTTTAACATAGGCGGAGATGAAATTTTAAGTAGAAAAAAAGAATAGCATTGATTTATTACAGTAATAGATATAAACCAAAAATAATTCAAACAGATACATTGTAGAGTTCTTAGCAAAAATTGAGTAATTACTAATAATAATAAAAAATTACAAACATTTTTTTATGGCATAACAGCTTTGCGGCCTTCCAAACGTTTAATGTAGTCGGTGAGATTCCTCTATAGTCGGGGAGTAGAAAACGGCCTGTTCTGCTTGTCGTAAGAGGCGACTTTTGGGGTTGGGTTTGGCTAGAGTGGGAGCTTGAACCGTCCAGCCAGGCGATCCCGTTAAGGACGGCGGTACTTGCGGTCGCATACCGTCATAGAGACTAGACGGAGCGGTGGGCCCAGCCGCCCATCTGGGAGGAGCCCGATGGGACAACGTGCTCATAGGATTCCGGTTGTGTTCCTTTGAAGATCCCGGAGTCCGCTTTGTAGCGCCGAGGGCGGCCACCAGGCGGGTTTTAGTGCTCATTATTTGGCGAAACGAAGTTCGCCGGGTCAGCTAGTATAATATAAATTAGGGTTGTAACGGAGTTAGGCCTCCGCCTCCGTTATTGCGAAATTCCGCAAAAAATCAAACCTCCGCCTCCGCATCCGCTTCCGCAAAATTCATGCGGAGTTTTAACGGAGGTTTTTTTTACGTTGAATATGACACTAGGCGACGCAGCCGTTCGTCTGTATATTGTAATGTGAGGGAAATGGAATGCAGGATCGTGGGCGGTGGAGGAAGGTACGCCAAATGACAGGAATCAACTTGTCGAAAAATAGCAGAGACGATGACGATGAAGAGAGAACACAAAATGGTAGTACAAGCGTACTACCATTTTGTGTTCTCTCTTCATTCATCAATACACATTACAATACACATTAGTACATTCATCAATACACAATTATAATTTTCATATAACATTATAATAACGTTATATGAAAATTATGAATTAATGAATAGTATAAAAAAACTGATTCAACTGGATTTTATCCTGAGATATAAGATGCCATATAAATTAGAACGTTAACTAAATAGTTCGCATTTACTTGTTGGTGTCGTGAAGTTCAGTGCCAGATGAACTACTATTTAGTGCAGCTGGTTGAACTTTTTTTTGTGAGGGAATGCAACCTTCAAAAGGTGTACCAAAGCTTTGGGAAAGAATCCGGGTTATGTGGGATTTTTACCCACTCAAACCTCCTCGGTGGCTTTCCTCAGTGCTTGCAGGGGTCCCCGGGGTCCACATAGGAACGCACCGGTGCCACCTGGCACATCTCTTGGGGACGTGTCACCATCCCCCTGCACCATACGGTTTCTACGACGACATGAAACCACACATGCCGCCGTCTTTTCGGTATAGCTGTCTGGTTGGTTTGAGCTCCCACTCTAGCCAAACCCAACCCCAAAAGTCGCCTCTTACAACAAGCAGAGCAGGCCGTATTCTACTCCCCGGCTATAGAGGAATCTCACCGACTAAATTAAACGTTTGGAAGGCCGCAAAGCTGTTATGCCATAAAAAAAAAGTTTGTAATTTTTTATTATTATTAGTAATTACTCAATTTTTGCTAAGAACTCTACAATGTATCTGTTTGAATTATTTTTGGTTTATATCTATTACTGTAATAAATCAATGCTATTCTTTTTTTCTACTTAAAATTTCATCTCCGCCTATGTTAAACCTCCGCATCCGCCTCGGCCTCCGCTAAGAGACCTCCGTTACAACCCTAATATAAATATAAAGTGCAAGTGGCGCCTGTGTAAAATACGAATATTGTATTTAACTTCGGATTTGCTAATTTAGTTGTACAGGCGTTTAATATTAAATCTGTAATATCTTTTTATCCTTAACAGCTATGAGGTCAATTACGATGTATAAAAAGGTAGCAATTTGGTAGCAACTCTTGGTAAAAAAAAAACTCCAATCATTTGCGCAGATTGTTCTAACTGGAATGGTGACCGGCCATCCTGACGTCAGAATGGCCGGTCACCTTAAAAAGCAGTTTATTTTTTTAAATACGAAGGTAGCAATTATTTTAAGATTGGTAGCAACTGGTAGCAACTAGGTAGCAACTCTTAGTAACTATTTCGATGTAAAATATGGGTAGTGACCGGCCATCCTGACGGACATGAGAGAGTTTAGGAAGAGAAGAAGAACGCAATGTAATTTTTTTTTTAATTCTATTTTAGTATTTAATGTTATAGCGGCAATGTAATACATAATTTAGGAAAATCAACTGTCTTGTTATCTCGGTTCATGATTTACAGCAACAGGACAGACAAACGGACAGACGAACAGACGGCCAAACGGGCAGTAAAGTCTCAGTAATAGTGTACCGATTTACACTTTTATGTACGGAACCCTAAAATATTTTTTATTTAATCTAAGTGATTGTAAAATATATATTTCTAGTCACCTCGGTTCACACACGCCTACTTCCCGGATATCTCTTAGCTATTAAAGTGTCATTTGTTCTTTGAAAATGATATTCCATGACAGGTTTTGTATTTATACTAACACTATACGGAAGAGTTTGTTTTTACCCGACTGCATTGGGGGGGGGGGGCTTATCATTTTCAACCCTTTCTATGTCAGGCTAGGTGTTGTAATTTCACAATATTTCTCTATTTATGCCCTACGGGCGTACAATATTAAAATGTCAAAAGGGGGCTATATGACACTAGTTGACCCGGCGAACTTCGTTCAGCCTAAAAGTCAGCAAATCTAAAATTATCAGTGTTCCTGCACTTTTGAATCACTCTATCTATTAAAAAAGCTGCATTAAAACGGAACGTAGTTTTAAAGACCTAAGCGTACATAAGGAAGATACTTTGTTTATATTATGTAGTTATTTCATTGGAATTGTCTAATTAAGTAGGTCCCTTCCATCAGCAAGGCGCGGGGGCTTTGGAGGTGGGGACCTCCAAAGCCCCCATCCTCAGGGCAACGAACCAACCCCGAGACCGCCACCCAGGGGCCGTAGGCATGGTCAGCCGACACTCGCAAAACATTCTTACAGGCATCGACCTCCCATACGAAGCGGTAGATTCTTTCTTTGATTCCACCGCAAACAAGCAAACGTCCGCAGAGCACAGGGAGGACAGCAACGACACACCGCAGCTCCTCTTCCTCTGCGGCCCCACCGCCAACGCAACTGACGGTGCGTCCCCGTTCGTTTGCGGAAGACAGGGTGCACGGCAACGAAACACCGAGACACCTCTCCTCGCGACACCTCCTCAGAAAACTCCGTCCTCCGCAGCCCTTACGGAAGCATCTGCAGGGCCCACGGTCAAGCCCACTCAGACCGATCTCCGACGACTCCCTAGGATCCCTCTTGGTTTCACCGTGGTGGTCCAAGCCACGGTTACTAAGCCCTCTCACCACGACAAGAAAGAGATCTTCTCGAGGGGCAAACAAATAACACCTGTGATATTCATGTACCTATAGATATTAAGACTTGCGAAATTATATACATGTGTGTGTGCACTTAGTTTGTACTTAAATTTTTATAACCAATAACCGTTACATAGTAATCAAATGACTTTTAAATTTCATCCAAGGTCTTTTACCAGTAATAACCAGAAATACTTAGTAATTACTTGTGATACAAGAAATGTTGAATAGTCACTTTTTACGAGTCACGTATACTTGCTGTACATATTTAGAATTAGCTTTATCTTGGTATGAGTAGTATTAAAGACTATCTCTTACAGTTTATAGCCTTTCAATTGAGGGTCCGACGTTCTAAACTCAGAAAAAAAAAACATAAATGTGTAACTGACAATTTGTAAGTGCCCGCGTAGGACTATACAAAATAAAGACATTTCATTTCCTTTCAGACCCGCACAGATAATTTACTAAAAAAATGTGTTAAAAATTACTTATTACTGTGTTACGGCCAAGGAAAACATCGCGAGGAAAGCTACGCATCTGACAGTTCTTTAAAATAATCTCAAAGATCTGTAAAAATTACCAATTCGCACTTGTCCAAAGTGGTGGACTTTGAGGTTATGTAATATTTTAATACGCTGATAACACCATGGGATCGAGCTAGCTTTTATATATGTCCAAACCATCAAAATTAAAACAATCAGTGATTCAAGCAATCTTCGACCGAAATTAGCTAATAACATCAATGTTTGAGAAAAGGCAGATATAGTTCGCTATAGTACAAATATAGTTCACCGTGAGCAGTGATAACCTAATGGTTGAAACTTGCCCACTTGATTGTGAGGTCCGAGGTTCAAATCTGAGGCACGCACTACAGATTTTTCTTAAATTATGTGCGTATCACAAATTAATTATCATTGCTTTACAACGGAGGAAAACATTGTGAAAAAAAATTGTTCATAAAGATGTGTGACTGTGGTGTGACCAAATTTATTTATTTATTTACTACAATTAATACGGTATAGCAATAAGATACATATGTGGGTTATCTAATATAATAAAAAACTAGAAAGTTAATGGAATTTGGTGTAATACGATAAAAAATACTGATAGTTTAAAATAGGCTAACGCGAAACTAATTTCTAGCTAGACTTAATTGTAACAAGGCTTTAAATTTATATATATAATCACCTAAAATCTAAAAAAATAATTTAAAACACCCCTACAGTCATTAATATTTATAAACTAATTTAACAAGAGTATATAATTATAATCACAAGTGGATATACGTATATACAAAAAAGGAAAATAAAAATATATTAACAAAAACACTGTTCTGGGAAAGGTTCCCAAGATGCTGGTAACATTTCCTCTTTAAGTGACTATACCAATTCGTTAAGAGAAACGCAATGAAATAAATAATAACTTAATCAAATACTTTTATTTAAATAATAAATAGGGATGTAGTTGCCGGCACACTTTTACATGACGAACATCGTAGTCCTCGGAGTAGCAACGCATCTGTGATTGACTTCAGATGAAACCAACGTTCTATATGAAGTTGCTTACAGGTGTCGCAAGGCGGCAGTGACCACTTACTATCGGGTGGACTGCATGCTCGTTTGTTACTTTAATCAGATAAAAAAACTCAATTGTAAGAATAATTATTTAAAAATTCGTTACGCTATTTTGACTGTAGAGTGTGCCAATACCCAGAAAACATTACTTTCCTTCTTATGCAGAAGGAAAATGAAAAATAAACTTATTCTTATGTGTGCATGGATACCTCAAAGAGGTGGATACCCATACCCATACAATAAGCCTCTTTAGATCTTCCACCTTTAAGGGGATGGACCTTCGGGGAGTACATGGTCTGTTCCTACGATGTCATCAATAGCTAATTACAAATAAAATATGTACAATCTGTTAACTACCAATATTCATTTTTAATATGTATCTATTATAGTTACTCCGCTTTTTAAATGAAGAAATCTAACTCGTATAAATGTTGTTTGCACTTTGTCTCCAACCAAAGTGTAACATTTCTATAATCAAATTCATGATCATTTAACCCTATCTACTTGGCCTAGTATACTTACTGAAAATAACACAAAATATGCAAAGAATCGAAAACAACATTGTACTCGATGCGACTCTGCTAAGAATTATCTGGATACCCCACTAAACACAGTCAAACTTCATCAAAATCGGTCAAGCGACTTATTAAGAAAATATTGCAAAGATTTGTACATGGGAATTGTTTAATACGTAAAGATATTCATTGCCGTATGTTCATCAGATGAAAGTCAGTCAAGGTAGAATGAGCTCGTAACAAAATGTTATCAAAAGTACAGTTAAAGAAAGTCGAACACTGCTTATGTCATCAATGACAAATCTTGCGGCAGTGCGGTGAGACTTTCATGTTCTCTTACAACGTTTCAGAAATATTATTTGGATTATTTCTTGCCGTCCAATATGTGATACAATGTATATCATCTTAGACCAAGTTATAAAACCTTAAATATGACGATTTTATTGGTAAAAGATTCTTCAGAACCTACCTAAACATTTAAATACAGGATAAGATGTATATTGATCTAAAGTGAAACTTATATGTGCTGTTATATAACTTATAAATATTGTTATGATCTACCACTAAAACTGACTTAGACATTGAACGCTTGGCTGGAACCGTTAGGTAAAAAGCAAGTATTGTTTCACATGAGCTCCTTACTACATGGAAGAGTACTTAGAATAGTTTTTGGATATTTATCCCCTAGGGGATTAAATCCGGGATAAAATCTTTTAATGTAGAGCGGTTACTAAAATAATGAAATTATATTGTTAAAAGAATTATAGTCCCATCGAGATGCAACAAGTAACTAACATGTGGAAATGTAAACATAAGATTATGTAGATTGAAAAGTAGGTAAGTTATAACGGCACAAGGATCAAAGATCAATATCAGCTGAATAGTTTAGAAATATAGTCAACTTTTTACATTTTCTATTTTTTTCTTATAAATAAAATAACAATCGTTTTATTGTTGTTTGATACAAGCATCGATAACGCTTTGCATTATAGATTTAGCGCAACACAAGGATTATTTCGGTAGATTATGATACAGAGCGAAAAACACATAACTTACGAAAAAAAATTAAAAAACTCACCTTACGAAGACTGCGTCTGCGACTCTCAATCCGTTACTTTATAGCGAAATACAAGTAAAATTGTATCCGCGAGACATTTATCATTTTTTTTAAACTGTAGCCCCCAGGACCGAGCCGCGGAACCGAACAAACGCACGTGGTTAGTAGTGACGTGTCAAAAACCGGTGGTATCGGTAAATACGATAACGTATACGTGTATTATTTGCGAGTGCCGTGCGCGGAATGCTCGTACCAAGGTACTTTATCAGTTAAACTTAACTTAAGACGGATAGTGTTGTAAACTATCGATTTCCGACGGCCCCGCATTACTTCCTAGAACAGGACATGCTACATCAATGTAACAAGCATTATTATGTCGGCGTCATAAAAGCGAATTTCGAAAAAAAATGAAAACAAGGGTTTATATTTTCTTTTCGGTAAGATTATGATAATTTATTATTATTATTTAATATTTTTAATATTTTTTACAAGTGTCAGTATTTTACACGTTTAAATATATTAAAATTAATAATCGCTGCTTGATTACTTTTTTACCGTAATTATTAATTTTTAACGGACTTCACAACGAGGAGGTTCTCAATTCGGTTGGTATGATTTTTATAATAATTCTATTTTTATACCTAATTAAAAAGCAAATTAAATTAATTTGTTAAATTATTTGAACTAATTTAACAAACTAACTCTTTATAATGCAATATTTAAACCTGAACAGGCTCTATTTTTAACACATTTCGATTCCATTTAACAAGAAATTGACCCCCCAGGGGCGCCACGCAGTTTAGGAAGAGATGTTTCGGATTTTTTCAATAAATCGCTTTAAAATTGTACTTGAAGTATGCTGATTGAAATCATTAAATCATTATTATCAAAGCGATAAATACAATTAGACTCCATTATGAAACTCTGATATTGATTAGTGATGCCTGATTTTATTGTATGTTATCTAACAAATTAATTCGTACTTGTCCTTCCCTTTTCAGTACAAGTACACTGTTAGCTGAGTATTATTTTATTTTATTTTATTAAATGACATGGGGTTCTTCAAGAAAGGTGCGAAAAGAGCTCTCCTTCAAAGCCGGCGATGCATTGGCGACTCCTCTGGTGTTGCGAATGTCCATAGGCGACGGTGACTACTTTCCATCAGGTAGCCCGTCTGCCTTATCGTTAGGTTAATGTATAAAAATAAAAATAGGAAAACATACGGTATTTACATATGTTGGAATTTTGTTATTATAATTATGTAATATTATGTATACTAATGTAATGATAAAAATTTCTGCACATAGTGAAAATTGATGTATTTTGCCTGATTTTGCCAAAATTGTTCACTAAACCAAAAAACAAAAAAAAAACGGAGATTATTTGCCAAAAACGGAGACCACTAGAAAGGTATCTATTTCCTAACTGCAAGGTTCTTCTCCGCAGGAGGGACAGTTGACAGAATATGCCGGACTCCTACCGGCTAAAACCCCTCCTTGTTCCACTGTACACTCTTCATCGGGACTGCGGGTATGCACATTCGTCCGTGGTCCCAACGGCATCTGCCCACAGCAGGGCCCATCTCTTTGGGATGGAGCTGGAGTTTCTCCATCCCATCATCTTTGAGGTGCACTTTGAAGCAAGCTCGAAGTAACCTGACACTGCTGTAATAAGGAAGGAATACAGAGTTGGTGCTATCGCAGTAGCCAGGATGCGAACTCTCCATTCCTTCCTGGTTCGATAACCTATAAAATTATATATGATTTTAAACTAGTATTATCGCGGAATTTATACATTTTAATATATAACGGGTACTCACGATATGCGGTTTGTCAATTCTTATAGAATTCTTGTTCCCAACGGATTAAAGAACACATCAGCGCAGTCAAAAAGAATGACCCGAAGAAATCTGCGGTAGCTGA
Source organism: Spicauda simplicius (assembly GCA_949699795.1). NCBI lineage: Eukaryota > Metazoa > Arthropoda > Insecta > Lepidoptera > Hesperiidae > Spicauda > Spicauda simplicius. The sequence continues at coordinate 12,816,617 of OX453082.1, read as the reverse complement.
ACACATCCTTAATTCCGGGTCTAACCACTGGATCGAACTGCATAAACCTCAGGTGATCTCCGCTGAGCGTCATTACTTTCCACGTTTAGTAAGAGAAGCTATAGAGATCAAAAAACATCGTATTAACTTTAACAGAGAAGATGGTTTTAAACCAGCAGAAGCGTCGAATCCGGTGGTAAGTTTATGTAAATCGCAAATAGTGCAAAGTGCGGTGCGTAAGGATACAGTCAGTGTTGTGTGTCGTGTTATGGAACCTAAAAAAGAAAAACGAACTAGACGTAGGGTAGATAGGATAATTTACCACTAGTGCTTGTCAACGGTTTCTCTCCGTCACCGCAGTTTCGCCGTGATCACGATCCATGCAACTGGGTCGAAATATCGGCAAAAAGAATTCTATAAGAATTCAAAAACCGCAGATCGTGAGTACCCGTTAAGTATTCAAAATTAAAATTATATCCATAAAAAGGTCAGAAATTCCTGACTTTTTTTTAAAGGATTGCGATTGATATTTGCTGACGTATATTAGATAAGAAATACAGATATATTAGACGTATGTTTGTATAAAAAATGACCTTTGAACGTTTCATGACGTAAAGTGAATATTCAAAATTTCACCATATTTTCTGAAATTGTTTAAGAAATAACTATTGCTAATAGAAATATTATCATTTTATATTAATAACATTGGAATGTCTGTTTGTAATGTCAAACTAATAGATTCCTATTTGCGTTTAAAATATGTATACACAATACTCATAAAAACAGTTCCTAAAATTTTAATCCGTTTCTTTATTTTGGATTATTTTAGAAACAGTTAATGCAGTATTACCGGGGAGGTACCACCGCCACACTTATTTCTAACGTGAAGCAGTTCTTGTGTTTCGATGGTAGGGTGTGGTTGCCGACACACTTTTATAAGCGACCATCTTAGTCCTCGGGAGTAGAAACACTGAATGACTTCAGGTAGAACCCACGTTCTATGTGAAGTTGCTTACAGATGTTCATAGGCGGTAGTGATCACTTACCATGTGGACTGCATTGCTTACTACTTCAAGCAGATAAGAAATAGCGCAGCATCGGAGAAGCATTCATGAAATTCATAGTGACATTGAACCTGTTAATATTTCTGTTACTAAAAGTATATCAAGATACATACATTTTTAAAAAGCGGTTGACATCTTATAAATGTGAAAGTTTATAAGAACAAAATCGTATATGAAAAATTACAAATTTACAGCATGACGTTTTATTGATTGTAATAGCTATTAACTTATATAATAAATTCCGAAATATTTTTGAAGTGAAACTTCTTTATCGGGGTTGTTGAAGAGAAACGTAAGTGAAACTTCTTTATCGGGGTTGGAAAAAAATTTAGTGTAACATTTTTTCGTTACGCGCCATCTTTTTCGCATACGCATTTTTCGCCATACGCGCCAGAAAAACATCGTGTAGAAACCTTCACATATGAGAGCTCAAAAAAAATCTCAAACGTGTTTGAAGTCTACAAATTCGCACTTGGCCAGCGCGGTAGACTATTGCAATAATCTCTCTTATTCTGAGAGAAGAAGTGCCCAACAGTGGTACAGTAATGAGTTGCCGACAATTTGTAACCTAAGGTCCACGAAAATTTTTGTTTTCGTAATAATCTGTTTTTAGGACACGTCTTAAAACTCAACTATTTAGACTCGATGTCCTATTTTAAGTCATCAATTCAGATTTTTTCATCTTCGTAGTTTTAAATTCAGACGCAGTGCAAATTTCCATAGTAAGTTAAAATTTTCATATTTTTTTGGAGTCTTACGAATATGATGTGGCCGCCACTAGTGAAGAGATAGCGCTACTAATATTCTGAAACACGCTATTGAAGTATTCTCAGAATCCTGCATATACATATACAATCGAACAAGTTCCGAACAAGTTCCAACGAATGTCGGAGCACGGCCTCTCTCCAGGCATGATCACCTAGCCTGGCGGGAGATCTCCCTGTGCCAAAGTGGAAATGTAGCTACAGGGCATACATCTGAGTGGTACTTGAGAACTCTGCGCTAGATGATAGTCTTTTTATAAGAAGTAGTTTAAAATATTTACGACAATTAGCCGAAATTTTGACCGGCCTCCTTCGATCTCAATGTGCGATATATAAATAGCTTAGCCCGGCCATATTTCATAATGACTCAATGTACCATAAATAATGTTTGTTAGTTATGATTAATTTTTAAACCACGCTTAAACTTTGGCATTTCCTGTTCCCACGGGATCTTTGTATAAAAAATATATTAAAAAACGTTTATAATAATGAATCTTGTTAATTTATTCATTTATTTTGTTTATTTCTCACACCAACAGTTTAGGTACAAACAACACATTACACTTGTAACATTTACAAATATAATAATTGATATGTATGTAAGCCAATTTCTTTTTAAATGAAATGAAATGTCTTTATTTTGTATAGGCCTGCGGGGGCACTTACAAATTGTCAGTTACATTTTTTTTCTTACACTACCACCGGATCGGAATACGACCTCAACTGAGAAGATCCGGCAAGAAACTCAGCGGGTTTGTCTTTTTTTCTTATTTATATCCATTTTTTTTTAAATATTATTACAATCATGTTTTTTTTTACGTGGTAATGAAAGTTAGCTTCAGTATCTTGGCATATAATTATAGGCGTGTACACCATTAACATTAAAATATAGAACGCATTGTTGTACATTTGTAGAGTATTATAAGTAGGGGTAATTTGTAAGCAAAATGTACTTACAATATATGTGAACAAAATATGAGCGAGAATTAATTAACATTTGAAAATAAAGAAGCCAATTTCTTTTTTAAGCCAAGATTAGTATCATGGAAGATGTCGATGTCCTTAAATGAAGACATCCACTACTATTCTACTTTTACTAGAGCAAATTTTTATGACCCCTTTAAAAACAAGACGGCAAATAAAAATAAATATATATACAAAGAAACAAGACAAACCCACTGAGTTTCTTACCGGATCTTCTCAGTTGAGGTCGTGTTCCGATCCGGTGGTAGCGTAAAAAAAATATGTAACTGACAATTTGTAAGCGCCCGCGTAGGCCTATACAAAAGAAAGACATTTCATTTAAATATAAAAAAACATACATAACTTATGTAGACTATACCTCAGAGACAAAAAACAAAGCCGGTGTGTTTGTGTCGTAGGAGGTACTTATGTACCACGTGTAAAGCAAATGGTGCTGTATGATAGAACCAGTGTAGTTCAGTCGGGGAGGTACCTCCGCCACACTTATTTCTAGCGTGAAGCAGTTCTTGCGTCTCGGTGGATTGACTTCAGATGGAACCCATGTTCTGTATCAAGTCGAAGTCATGCTCGTTTGCAACTTCAGTCAGATAAAAAAAAGTTGCCCACGTCCATGAGCGGCAGTGATCATTTCTGGCAATTTAGCTAGCAAGCCATTAGCTATTTTAATCTTATAAAAAAATACATATTTTTACTAGTAGGTATTACACTACCCCACAGACATGGACCTTATCTACCAAATATTACATAGAAATACAAATAAACGCTTTCTACACTCCTATGAGTGTAGAAAGCCCCACAGTAGGATTTTTTCTTGTGTCGTGGGTGTCATGGACACACACAAACTCTCAGACCTAGAACAAGACTCTAAACTCATCATTCAGCTACCTGTCTGGCCGGGAATCGAAGTCGGAACCCACTGCGCGTCGGACCGCTATGGGAACGCACCGCCACGCAGGTCGTCTATTTGAATTTGGCTACTACAGTGTGTTCCATGTCTACAAATAATATAAAAGCTTGAATCTACCTTACTTTTAAGTCTATCTAAGTTTGAACCCAGGATTCAACAATCCGTCCCTGTAGTTCCGGGATCAAAATAGAGCTTACGATATCGCCTGCCAGTCGTAAGAGGCGACTATAAGGGGCTTCCAGGGGTGCAGGCGGCTCGAACCGTTCGATCAGACGATCCCGAGCAGGACGACGGTACGCGTGGCTGCATACCGTCGTAAAGACCAGACGAAGCGGTGGGCCCAGCTGCTCACCTGGAAGGAGCCCGACAGGGCAACGCGTTTAGACAACTCCGGTTGCGTTCCTATGGAGATCTCGGAGTCCTCTTTATAGCGCCAAGGACGGCCACCGGGGGGGTTATAGTGCGGTAAAAATCCCACATAACCCTGCGGTGCTCTCACGGCGTTGGGTACCTTTTGAAGGTTTCCCCCTCGAAACATGCTAAGGCAGGCGACTATAATCAATACTTAAACTCAATACGAGGAATACATAAGTAGACTGACCTTTATTACGTCGTTAATATAAGTGCTTAACCACTGAAATATAATAAGATAAACCACTCATTCTTATAAAAAGTCTCTAAAATATAATATCAATATATAAATCAGTTACAAATTATCGCCCATGACGTAAGTCACACAGAAACGACATGCAACGCGAAGTGGATTTGTACTTTGACCTCGTGATGATTACAGTGACGTCATATAGATATGCCCCGCCTTAGATCAATAGTTATATATTTTTATATGAAAAAAGTTGGTTTTAAATAGACATCGTGAAGAGAATTATTGTCGCACTGCTGCGCACGGGTCTTCTCTCAGAATGAGAGAGTATTAGGCCATAGTCCACCGCGCTGGCCAAGTGCGAATTGGTGGACTTCACACACCTCCGAGAACTTTTTTTTTAAAGAACTCTCGGATGTGTAGGTTTCCTCATGATGTTTTCCTTCACCGAAAAGCAGCGATAATTAATTTCTATTACGCACATTAATCAGTGGTGCGTGTCTGGGTTTGAACTTCGGACCTCCCGATTGTGAGGGCAAGTTTCAACCATTAGGCTATCACTGCTCTTGGAATTGCAAATGAAGTTAATTTGTACGAAAATGTAGATTTTTTCAACCCAGTACTGTCCCACTGCGGGGCACGGGTTCTCTCAGAATGTGGAAGTCTTAGGCCATGGTCGCGCTAGCCAAGTGCGAATTGAGAGTTCTTTAAAAAAAGTTTTCAGAGGTTTGTGAAGTCTGTATTTCATAATCTGTGATAGCTAGACTGTTTAAATTTTCATAAATGATGTATTTCTGTTGCTTTTATAACAACACTAAATATAATAATATATGAGGGGCGTTTGCCTTTTTCATAGATAAAACTACCCCTGCGCGCGTTGCTACGCCATCAAAAAAAATACACCAAAAACATTCGCGAGCTCATGAATAACAACTTTGCTGAAGATCGTCACATGATCAAATGAACAGTTTACGATTCTATACATACAGACAGACATTTATTTTTATATATATTACTACATTCATTTTTATTTTTATATTTTATGTATATGTGAACTTCACACACGTGTGTGAACTTTTTTTTAAAGAACTCTCGGGTGTGTAGGTTCCCTCACGATGTTTTCCTTCACCGTAAAGCATCTCTCCTTCAATCAATTTCTACTACGCAATTTTTTTTTATTTTTTTATAATTGAACCTGGCGATAAGGCGGACGGGCTACCTGATGGAAAGTAGTCACCGTCGCCTATGGACATTTGCATCATATGAGGAGTTTCCTATGCATCGGTTTTGAAGGAGAGCTCCTTTCTTTTTTCGCACCTTTTTTGAAGAGCCCCATGTCATAACGCTCCAGGAATATCTCAGGAGGATTCTCATTCCACATCTTGCATGTCCGTGGCAAAAACGAGCGTGCAAACCGAACCGTGGAAGACCGCCACGGGTCCAGTTGATGCGGATGGAAGCTCATCCTTCGACGAGTGGTGCGGTGGAGGAAAGGTGACGCAGGCACCAGGTCAAAGAGTTCCTCGGGACACTCACCGTTGTGGAGCCGGTAGAATAGGCTATTTGACAGGTTTTTAAAAACCATTTTATATTATCTAGCAGAGGTTATGGAACCCAGTAAAAGTTGTTTTTTTTAAATTTTGGTACATATTTGCTGAAAAATATCAAATTAAAAATTCAATATTTAAATAGCGCGCAAAAACGCTACTTTGACAATATGGTGGGTTGGTGACGTCACTTGCCTGTATTTTCATCTGTGGCTCATATCATCCCCATACATTTGTTGTAAACAAAAAACGAAAGTTTACAAGCAAGTGACGTCATCATAAACCCGCCCAATCAGGAGCATTTTGTGTCACGTGACAAACGTTTAAAAAAATGCATTTTTATTTAAGGATTTTTAAATAAATTTAATTATTATTTTCAACTTATGTTAATAAATAACCATTCTTATACTCATAATATATACTGATAACAGTAATTGACACTTAATTTTTCGCATTGTCAAATAGCCTATTGTAGGGTTTAGCATATATTAATAAATGAATTTTATTCTATTTTCTAGACTACACCCTGTGAACCCTGTTTCCGTGTAATACACGTGTATTTCTTCCACGTGGAAGTCCTAACAATCTTCGCTCAATGAACATGACTCACTGGCACTTTGTCGGAACCAAGCAATCATTTACGAGTTTCCGCTCCCGTCGGAGTTTGATTTGGGACTCGTCGAAGGTCCTGGATATTATTAAATAATTCCTATATAAAATTCCACATCAACCCATTATTGGCCCACTGCTGGGCACGGGTCTTCTCCCAGAATGAGAGAGTTCTGGCCATAGTCCACCGCGCTGGCCAAGTGCGAATTGGTGGACTTCACACACCTCCGAGAACTTTTTTTTAAGAACTCTCGGGTGTGTAGGTTTCCTCACGATGTTTTCCTTCACCGAAAAGTAGTGATAATTAATTTCTAATACGCACATAAATCATTGGTGCGTGCCTGGGTTTAAACCTCGGACCTCCCGATCGAGAGGGCAAGTTTCAACCATTAGGCTATCACTGCTCATTAGGCTATCATTGCTGCTATATACAATTATAGTAGTCAATTGAAATAGTCTTCTGAATTTCATTTATAGTCAACTAGTTGAATCCCGCCGCTTCGCCCGTATTAATAAATATCGATTTTGCCGTGGGAATAGGATATTTTAAAGTAGCGTATATGTTAATCCAAAATGTCAGCTAACTCCCTACCAAATTTTATGAAAATTGCTCCAGCTATTTAGACGTGAAGAAGTAACAAACATACACACTCACAAACATAATAATATTAGATTAGAGTATAGATATCTTATGGTAATATTTATATCGTAATTTCATTGAAATTTATTTACAATTTGTGTGTTGAATTTAGCAAAATGCAAGCAGCAGTGTTACATGAAAGTACAGTGATGGCTAACTCTGCAATAAACTTTCATGTAAACACTGCACGGCACATCAAAATCAAAAGTGTCAGAGATCCGAACCTGTAGTTCGTCCCTGTAGTTCCGGGATCAGAATAGGGCTACGGCATCCCCTGCCTGTCGTAAGAGGCGACTAAAAGGGGCTTCCGGGGTTGCAGGCGGCTAGAGTGGGAGCTCGAACCGTTCGGTCAGGCGATCTCGGGAAGGACGGCGGTATATGTGGTCGCATACCGTCATAAAGACTAGACGGAGCGGTGGGCCCAGCCACCTATTTGGGAGGAGCCTAATGGGGCAACGCGCTCAGAGAATTCCGGTTGCGGTCGGACCGAGTAAACGGAGTCCTCTTTATAGCGCCGAGGACGGCCACAGGGGGGGGTTTTAGAGCGGTAAAAATCCCACATAACCCTGCGTCGCTCCCACAGCGTCGGGTACCTTTTGAAGGTTTCCCCCTCGAGAACAAAAAGAGATCCGACCAATTTCCGACCGAAATTATCTAATAACATCAATGTTTGAGAAAAGGCAGGATATTTATGGTTCGACGTGAGCAGTGATAGCCTAATTGTTGAAACTTGCCCTCTCGATCGGGAGGTCCGAGGTTTAATCCCAGGCAGGCACCAATGATTTTTCTAAAATTATGTGCGTATTAGAAATAAGTCAACACTGCTTTACGGTGAAGGAAAACGTCCTGAGGAAACTAACACAACTGAGCACTCTTTAAGACAAAAAAGGTTTCAAACGTGTGTGAAGTCTGCCAATTCTTACTGGGTCTAGGGCCTAAATTCTCATTCTGAGAAAAGATTAGTGCACAAGGACTATTTTTTTATCAGACTGAAGTAGCAAACGAGCATGCAGTTCTCCTGATGGTAAGTGGTCACTGCCGCACATGGACATCCGTAATCAACTTAATACAGAACATGGCTTCCATCTGAAGTCAATCACAGATGCGTTGCTACTCCCCAGGATTATGATGGTCGCCTCATGTGAAAGTGAGAAACACACGCTAGAAATAGATGTGGCGGTAGTACTTCCCCGGTCCTACACTGGTTCTACCACCTTGGAATATAATTGGTTAACGACGTACCAACACATATTTTACATATTATTCTTAATGAAAGGAAAACTTAATGAAAGACGAGCCCTTAATCAGCTATCGGACGAAATCTGCTTATTACTGATTCGTTTCCTCATTAATCTTAAACAGTTAATTGATGTCGTCATCGGATCGGGTATGCACCGCTTATGGCCCTAAATTCGGTTCTTATTGGTTTTATTTAGCTACTCGTACGAACATGGCCGTACAATCTAGATAGAGTGGTAAATTATTCATCCGGACGTAAGACGGAGAGCAGTGATAGCCTAATGGTTGAAACTTGCACTCTCGATCGGGAGGTCCAAGGTTCAAACCCAGGCACGCACCACTGATTTATGTGCGTATTATAAATTAATTATCACTGCTTTTCGGTGAAGGAAAACATTGTGAGGAAACCTACACACCCGAGAGTTCTTTAAAAAAAAAAGTTCTCGGAGGTGTGTGAAGTCCACCAATTCGCACTTGGCCCGCGCGGTGGACTATGGCCTAAATTCTCATGCTGAGAGAAGACCCGTGCCCAGCAGTGGGACAATAATGGGTTGACGAACACGTAAGACTAATCTTTCTGTTTTATATTTACTCGAATGCGTCGAAAAGAGTGCTGTTGAAAGATTGATGTGTTTCGAGCATGTGTATGTGAATTATTGGAATCAACATTTTTATACAATTGAACTAGGAAACGGGCACTGGACATCTGCAAGCAATATAAATAAAAGACAAGGGCGCGTGGCGGAGCGGTTAACATACCGGTGAGACGCGCAATGGGTCCCGGGTTCGATTTCCGGACAGACAGGTATCTTTTTTTTTTTTTTTTTATCTGACTGAAATAGCAAACGAGCATGCAGTCCACCTGATGGTAAGTGGTCACTGCCGCTCATGGACATCCGTAATTAACTTCATACAGAACATGGGCTCTATCTGAAATCAATCACAGATGCGTTGCTACTCCCGAGGACTATGATGGTCGCCTCATATAAAAGTGTGCCGGCAACCACACCCTTCCGTCGAAACGCAAGAAATGCTTCACGCTAGAAATAGGTGTGGCGGTGGTACTTCCCCGGTCGAACTACACTGGTTCTACCACCTTCACAAAATCTAAATGATGAGTTCATGTTCTGGATCTGGGTGTTTGTGTATTCGCCTCGTGTTTGTCCATGGCACCCACGGCACAGGAGAATATCCTATGAGTTTAGAAAGCGTGTAAAAAAATTACGTGAATCAGCGAGGATTCTGAGTTAATCATAGACGAGTTTCTATTCCCGAGAACTAAGATGGCTTCATATGAAGTATTATGTAAAGCGTAGCAAAGTAATTCTTCATTCTATTCTCGATATACGTCAACGTGTTACAAGTCTCATCATTGTGAGGCGTGGGTGTGTCGTGACGTTGATAGCGTTCTTGAAACCTTATCAACACTGATAAGAGGGCGTAACTCCTTTAGCGATTCTTGAATATTGTAAGAAATTTGATTATGAAAAACATAGTCATGAATTTTTATTGTCATATTTGGCAAAATTATGAGTGAGAGTTAACATCCTTTGCTGAAATGCAGGATGTCAGTTGACATCGTTGAAACCTTATCAATACTGATAAGAGGGCGTGTCTCCTTTAGCAATTTATTCTTGAACTTTGCGAGAAGTTTGATTATGAAGAACATAATCTTGAATTTTTATTTTCATATTTAGGAAAATGATGGGTTTCAGTTAACATCCTGAACAACCTTTGCTAACATCCTTTGCTGAACTGCAAGGTGTCAGTTGACATATTTGACCAAAACGCAGTATTTCAGTTAATAAGTGGTAGTATTTCAGTTTCGGTACACTTTCACATGAGGCGACCATCATAGTCCTCGGGAGTAGCAACGCATCAGTGATTGACTTCAGATGGAACCCATGTTCTGTATGAAGTTGATTACAGATGTCCATGGGTGGCAGGGACCACTTACCATCACGTGGACTGCATGCTCGTTTGCTACTTCGGTCAAATTAAAAAAAAATCCTTGGCCAAAACGCAAGATTTCAGTTAACATCCTTGGGAAAAACGCAGGATTTCAGTTCACATCCTTGGCCAAAACGCAGGATTTCAGTTCACATCCTTGGCCAAAATTAAGAGCGTGAAATGTGAAACTTGGTCGAAATGCAGGGTGTCGGTTAACACTCATCACTGCATGAGACGTAGCTGTGTCGTGATTCCTAAAGTTGATAGCGCGTTTTTGACACCTTATCTTTTTTTTTTTTTGTTTTCGAGGGGGAAACCTTCAAAAGGTACCCGACGCCGTGGGAGCGACGCAGGGTTATGTGGGATTTTTACCGCACTAAAACCCCCCCGGTGGCCGTCCTCGGCGCTGAAAAGGAGGACTCCGGGATCTCGAAACGACTTCAACCGGAATCTTCCGAGCGCGCTGCCCCATCGGGGTCCTCCCAGATGGGCGGCTAGGCCCACCGCTCCGTCTAGTCTTTACGACACCTTATCTGGCCTCATAAGTGAGCGTAATCCTTTTTTCTTGAATATGGAGACTAAAGTTTGATTTTTTTAATTATATGTATGTTTTAGATTGCTAAGTAGAACTCTTTGAGTTTTGAGAGAGAGACCAAAAATTACCTCTTCGGTTTCTCTCAAGAAAATAAAAGAGCGTTATACTTATTCTTGCAAATCTTGCGTTTGGGTGAAAGGTGTTGTTGCCGGCTACCTTACTTCAGAAATAAACTTTTCCACGTGAAGATCAATATTTTTATATTTAACATAGACATCTAATCTATTTTTGTTACTAAAACAAATGAGAAAGTTTGTTTGGATATATATCAGGGGATGTACTCTCAATTATACTTATGTGAATTTTGTTAATAATCAAAAAAATCGGTTGTCTGTAATGTCGGTTACTAAGTTACACGTAACAACGTCATAAGAAAATACTAATGGAATGGTTGCATTTTTTAAAAGACAATTTAAATTTCATTTGTTTGATACATATTTGTATGGATATAGAGGAGGAGGTAAATGGAAATCACAATGGAATGATCAGGTTACATTTATTTATTGTATTTATACGTACTGGCGATTGTGCCTCTTTGTCGCTCGTTCCGCGCTATTGCTTGAACTTCAAGCCTTAAATGGAACGCCTCAGAGCGAGGTAACGCCGCATGAGTCATGTTTATTGGCGCGTGCAGCCGGCTCCATCGAATTATAAAACGTTGTCACGTCAAAAATAAAAATCAAAATTCTTACTCAAAACACGTCGGGACGCCTGAAT